>JAUPTC010000010.1:5291610-5329685 GCA_030762895.1 Sophora flavescens | reverse complement strand
CCATATATATATTATCCTAACTTTGTTGAAAGTTATGAGTTTAGTAGTGATGTTGGCATGAGCGGTAATGATTATTCTGGCCAACATGGTGGAGGACAAGGCAGCTTGGATGAGATTGCCTCTTTGGTGCATCAAATGACGATGGCGAGCACCCATATCAGCCTGACCCTACACTAGCCCAACTCAGTCTGGAAGACTTGATACAACAAATGGAAGAGAACAACCAACGGATGGCAGAGCAAAATCTTGAATCCCAACAGAGGATAGAAGCTGATTTTCAGAAGATGGCCATTCAAATGGATCAACGCCAACAGAGGATGGAAGCTGAATCTGAGAAGTTGGCCATTCAAATTGATCACATTGTCTCCACCTCAGCTGCACTGCTAACTCAACATTCCCTTGAAGAACATACAGATTCACAAGTAGTTATTCTTGACAATACTTCCTCTAAGGATAATTTTGATAATGATGTTGAGAATACTTCTGTTGATGAACTGTGTGTTGAATCTCCAGATATTCATACCTTTCCTGATTCTATCTATTATAATTCATGTGCTGATTGTACTGACACTGCTTTGTGTGTAGCATGTTTTGAAAGGTATGAGGAGTCAAACGTCCATATAGAAAATGAGACGCATGAGGTTGAGGGTCCTGTTCATATAGAAAATGAGGATCAGGAGGACATCTGCTTCACCATGCTTGAGGATAATAAAGAACCTTTGGAAGTAGATGATTCAATTAATTCATATGCATGTGTTGACAGTGATGGGGTGGATGAACTGTGTGCTGAATTTCCAGACATTCAGACTTTTACTGATTCAGTTTCTTGTACCATATGTACTGACTGTACTAACACTAACTTTTGTGTGGTGTGTGCTGAGATTTCTGCAGGTTTAGCAGGTGATGGATTTGATTGTGCAGTGAATGAAGAACGTGCAGAAAATGAAGCAGCACCAGAAACCCTCTCTACCTATTTGCCACCACCCACTGTGGAGCCACCAGCGATGGAGTTCAAGCCTCTGGATTTTGCACCCTTGGATATGAAGACACTGTGGCCAGTCCAAGAGGTTGAACCCCGATTTTATTGGGAGAACTTTATTGAGAAAGACGTCAACTGTGACCCGAGAGGGAGTGAGAAGTCCGCCGCACTTGGCGAGGTCATCATAATTGTCAAGTGCTCACTCCCATATCAAGGATATCAAGGCTGCAAGTTAGGGGACCATGGAACAAGCTTTCGTCCCTTGTCTATCACGTGGGCCTTATGTTACAGACAATGGGATCCTGGTGGAACCGCCCCCCAATGAGTTTTCTTAACCCCTTTCTCTTTAGTTTACTTTCATTTTCTTGTTAGTTTTTGCTTTTCTTTGTTTTGTTTGTTTTCTTTTAGCTCCTGAATAATTTGAGAAGATCAGGAGTATGTGTGTTGAGTCTTGTGTCGGCAAGTTTGCTGGTTTTGATTGAATTTTGCATAGATGGATTGCATGTTATATGTTGACTGTTTTCCCCCTAAGTCTTGAAATTGAAAAATTGATCCCCACTTGAAAATTTGAAAACTGAACTTTGAGATATTTTGTTGTGATTGCATGATTTATGATAAGTTTGGGGTGAAGGGAAGCACACACTAGGGATAGAATCTCTATCAAACAATTTGCAAAAATGTCCAGGTGAGGATTTGAGCCTCCAACATGTTTTAATTGTGAGAATCACTTTTGAGTTGCACTTTCCCGAATTTGCTTGAATTTCTTCTTGGTTTGCAGGTTTATGTGTTTGCTTCAGATGATTTAGGCATTTTCTTTGTAAATAACCACTTGGCCTAAAATAACCATCCTAATGCATGTTCCCTAGTTAGCCCCATTGAGCCTAATTAGCCTGTTAATTCTTGAAGACCCTATGTTACAAGCCTAAAATCTGAAAAACCATGTTAACCCGATCTTAGGATTAGGAGAGCATGGATCATTAGCAAGACAAGGGTTACAAGAAACTAAGTTTGGGGTGGCTACAAGGTTGTGACATGTCATTCTGGGGTGAGAAAAAGAAAAAAATATAATAAAAAGGTTGGAGCCAAAGGCAAGAAAAAAAAAAAGAAAAAAAAAAAAGAAAAAGAAAAAAATAAAAGTGCAAAAATGTCAAAAAGGCTATTTGAAGGAAAAGACTGTAGTCACCCAAGGCAAATGAAAAATGAAAAAAGGAACTTGAGTGGAAATTCAATGTATCAAATTGTTCATGCTCTCTTAGTTCCTAGGGACTTCAGCCCAGTACCTTTGTAAATCCTACCCTTAGCCAGGCCCCATTACAACCTTAAAAGACCTTTTGATGTTGCATGCATGTTTTTTGTGGGAATCATTTGGAGATGAAAATCAAATTTATGGGAAGTGCTCTTAAAAGTGAAATTGAGTGAAATGTTGACAGCCTGACAAAAAAAAAACTGAGCGTTTGAGTGAAACACTAAATACCCTTGTGAGGAAGGCGATTGTTTGAATTTGGTGATCTCCCTCTTGTGTGTAACTTGGATCCCTTGCTTAGATTGATGATTGCTTGAATGATGAAATTCTCAAATGTTAGAGTGAATGCATGTGGGGATTGCTTTGTTTGAAAGGGGGGGAACATTGAAGGAAAAATTATTTTGATGAATTGCTTGAAATTTGTGCAAAGTTGATTGAATCTTTTAAGCTTGCCATGTCTTGAGTCTTTTTAAGTTTTTGAGTTTTAATTTGCTTGGGGACAAGCAAAGTTTAAGTTTGGGGTATTTTGATCAGCCGCTGGCTCATCTAGTTTTATGACTAGTATGACCGTGGTTTTGTGCTAATTATATTTCATTTTCGCCCAAATTAGACTTGATTGTCTTTAAGCGTCATTTTGAGTCGTTTAAGTATTTTTAGGTTAATTTAGTTGTTTTAGAGTCGAATAAAGTACATACTATTAATCCGTGTTTGCAGGTAATAAAAAGAAATAATTCTGGAGTTCTTCGCCCCGCGAGAAGGCATTCGCCTCGCGAACCTGAAGCGAGACTGTTCCAGAAATTGCCAACCTTTCTGTCTCGCCCCGCGAATACATGATTCACCTCGCGAGAATGAAGACCAGAAGCCATGAATTTTCCATTCCTCGCCACGCGAGCCGTACTTCGCCTCGCGAGAAGACCAAACGTTGCAGAGATTCGCGTCATGAGACAGTCTTCGCCTCGCGAGCTCGCGCAGAACTCACAGATATAAATTGCTGTTCTATGGCAGATTGGGGGAATGAGTCAGTAGTAGTTTATCTTCTTTTCTTAGGTTTACAGTTTTGTGTTTCTTTTGTAATGGAGAGCTAGTCTACCTTGATTAATCTACTGCGATTGGTTTCCATTTACGCTTGAGGTTTTGTAATTCCTGAACTTTATGCTATTCTCTTTCAATACTTGTTCTGTATGTTCTGTTTGCTTAATTCAGAATTGTATAGAATAGGTGTTGATTTATTTCGATGATTGTGTGTTCCTATACTTAATCACGTTTGCTTAATTCGCGTGTGTTCAATCATGTTCGCTTAGTTCATGAGTGCTTCACCCCGTTTGCTTAATTCGGGAATAGGAACATATGTCTCGTAGTATTGATTTCGCTTGTTAATTGATGCTACAATCGGGAAGGGTTTAGAATCTGCTTAGGGCTTGGAATTATATAAACCGATGATAGTTGGGAAACCGAAAGCAGCAAGTTGATCGTTTTTAGCTTTTTGATAGTTATTTTATCTGCATTATTTTCTGCTCTGTTTTCTTATTTGCATCCTTAATCTCAAACCCCCAAAAAACTGACTTTTCTGTTAACAACACCCCAAGAGTCCTTGTGAGACGATACTCGAGTTGTCGCTCCCTAAACAACATTTTTATAAACCCGCTCGCTTTTTGGCGCGTGCGCGACAGCGCGTTCAAGCCCAAATGGACTTGTTAGGTCATAAAGGACCTAACTGGGCCAATTTGTACTTCTTTGGTCCTATTGGAGCCCAAATGGACTTGTTTGATCCTAATAGAGCCAAAATGCACTTTTTAGGTCATATATGACCTAACTGGGCCAATTTGTACTTCTTTGGTCCTATTGGAGCCCAAATGGACTTGTTTGACCTTAATAGAGCCCAAATGGACTTTTTAGGTCATATAGGAGCTAACTGGGCCAATTTGTACTTCTTTGGTCCTAATGGAGCCCAAATGGACTTGTTTGACCCTAATTGAGCCCAAATGGACTTTTTAGGTCATAGGATTAAACAAGTCCTAATAGAGCCCAAATGGACTTGTTTGATCCTAATAGAGCCCAAATGGACTTTTTAGGTCATATAGGACCTAATTGGGCCAATTTGTACTTCTTTGGTCCTATTGGAGCCCAAATGGACTTGTTTGACCCTAATAGAGCCCAAATGGACTTTTTAGGTCATATAGGACCTAACTGGGCCAATTTGTACTTCTTTGGTCCTAATGGAGCCCAAATGGACTTGTTTGACCCTAATTGAGCCCAAATGGACTTTTTAGGTCATAGGATTAAACAAGTCCTAGTAGAGCCCAAATGGACTTTTTAGGTCATATAGGACCTAACTGGGCCAATTTGTACTTCTTTGGTCCTATTGGAGCCCAAATGGACTTGTTTGATCCTAATAGAGCCCAAATGGACTTTTTAGGTCATAAAGGACCTAACTGGGCCAATTTGTACTTCTTTGGTCCTAATGGAGCCCAAATGGACTTGTTTGATCCTAATAGAGCCAAAATGCACTTTTTAGGTCATATATGACCTAACTGGGCCAATTTGTACTTCTTTGGTCCTATTGGAGCCCAAATGGACTTGTTTGATCCTAATAGAGCCCAAATGGACTTTTTAGGTCATATAGGACCTAATTGGGCCAATTTGTTCTTCTTTGGTCCTAATGGAGCCCAAATGGACTTGTTTGATCCTATTTGAGCCCCAATGGACTTGTTTGATCCTATTTGAGCCCCAATGGACTTGTTTGATCCTAATGGAGCCCATATGGACTTGTTAGGTCATAAAGGACCTAACTTGGCCAATTTGTACTTCTTTGGTCCTATTGGAGCCCAAATGGACTTGTTTGATCCTAATAGAGCCCAAATGCACTTTTTAGGTCATAAAGGACCTAACTGGGCCAATTTGTACTTCTTTGGTCCTATTGGAGCCCAAATGGACTTTTTAGGTCATAAAGGACCTAACTGGGCCAACTTGTACTTCTTTAGTCCAATTGGAGCCCAAATGGACTTGTTTGATCTTAATAGAGCCCAACTGGACATTTTTGGTCATATAGGACCAAACTGGGCCAATTTGTACTTCTTCGGTTCTAATAGAGCCCAATGGACTTGTTTGATCCTAATGGAGCCTAAATGGACTTTTTAGGTCATATAGGACCTAATTGGGCCAATTTTTACTTCTTTGGTCCTAATGGAGCCCAAATGGACTTGTTTGATCCTAATAGAGCCCCAAATGGACTTGTTTGATCCTAATAGAGCCAAAATGCACTTTTTAGGTCTTATAGGACCTAATTGGGCCAATTTGTACTTCTTTGGTCCTATTGGAGCCCAAATGGACTTGTTTGACCCTAATAGAGCCCAAATGGACTTTAAGGTCATATAGGACCTATTTGGGCCAATTTGTACTTCTTTGGTCCTATTGGAGCCCATATGGACTTGTTAGGTCATAAAGGACCTAACTGGGCCAATTTATACTTCTATGGTCCTAATGGAGCCCAAATGGACCTGTTTGATCCTAATAGAGCCCAAATGGACTTTTTAGGTCATAAAGGACCTAACTGGGCCAATTTGTACTTCTTTGGTCCTATTGGAGCCCAAATGGACTTGTTTGATCCTAATAGAGCCCAAATGAACATGTTTGATCCTAATAGAGCCCAACTGGACATTTAAGGTCATATAGGACCTAACTGGTCCAATTTGTACTTCTTTGGTCCTAATAGAGCCAAAATGGATTTGTTTGATCCTAGTGGAGCCCAAATGGACTTTTTAGGTCATATATGACCTAATTGGGCCAATTTGTCCTTCTTTGGTCCTAATGGAGCCCAAATGGACTTGTTTGATCCTAATGGAGCCCCAAATGGGCTTGTTTGATCCTAATAGAGCAAAAATGCACTTTTTACGTCATATAGGACCTAACTCGGTCAATTTGTACTTCTTTGGTCCTATTGGAGCCCAAATGGACTTGTTTTATCCTAATAGAGCCAAAATGAACTTTTTAGGTCATATAGGACCTAACTGTGCCAATTTGTAATTCTTTGGTCCTACTGGAGTCCAAATGGACTTGTTTGATCCTAATAGAGCCCAACTAGACATTTTAGGTCATATAGGACCTAACTGGGCCAATTTGTACTTCTTTGGTCCTATTGGAGCCCAAATGGACTTGTATGATCCTAATAGAGCCCAACTGGACATTTTAGGTCATATAGGACCTAACTGGGCCAATTTGTACTTCTTTGGTCCTATTGGAGCCCAAATGGATTTGTTTGATCCTAATAGAGCCAAAATGCACTTTTTAGGTCATATAGGACCTAACTGGGCCAATTTGTACTTCTTTGCTCCTATTGGAGGCCAAATGGACTTGTTTGATCCTAATAGAGCCCCAATGGACTTGTTTGATCCTAATAGAGCCCATATGGACTTGTTAGGTCATAAAGGACCTCACTGGGCCAATTTGTACTTCATTGTTTTTACTTTTACATTATTGGGCATAATTGCTAAACATTGTTAATTTTCGAATTTTTCACTCTTCCTGACCTTGTTGCCTTGTGCAGAGCATAACTAGAGCTACAGATATCGGATTTTGATGATCTTGCTGCCCCTAGAAAGATAAGGAAGGGACCTACAATTTCAGGTTCACAAGAATTGTCAAATTATTTCAAAATCAAGGCTAAACTGGGTCCCGAGTTCTCTGGCGCGGATCAGTGCGCAGTCCATGATATTCCTTCACTTAAATGGGCCAAACTTACTAATCTTAAGCCCAATTAAGGCATATGATACCTTGTTGGAAAGCTTATTCAGAGGCCCTTAATTTGGTCTAGGGTTAGGTCAGGATTAATAACCAAAAATACCATTTTACAGCCGCACAAGCTAGAGAGAGAAGGAAATTAAACAACTTTTACATTCATTGTTTTTGGTTTTACATTATTGGGCTTAATTGCTAAACATTGTTAATTTTCGGATTTTTCACTCATCCTAACTTGTTGCCTTGAGCAGAGCATAACTAGAGCTACAGATTTCGGATTTTGGTGATCTTGCAGTCCTTAGAAAGATAAGGAAGAGACCTACAATTTCAATTAAAAGAATTGTCAAATTATTCCAAAATCAAGGCAAAATTGGGTCCCGTGTTCACCAAAATCAAGGCTGTTTTTGCTTTTACATTATTAGGCTTTATTGGGCATAATTGCTAAACATTGTTAATTTTCGGATTTTTCACTCTTCCTGACCTTGTTGCCTTGTGCAGAGCATAACTAGAGCTACATATATCGGATTTTGATGATCTTGCTGTCCCTAAAAAGATAAGGAAGGGACCTACATTTTCAGGTTCACAAGAATTGTCAAATTATTCCAAAATCAAGGCTAAATTGGGATCTTATAGGACCAAAGATGTACAAATTGGCCCAGTTAGGTCCTATAAGACCCAAAAAGTCCATTTTGGCTCTATTAGGATCAAACAAGTCCATTTCACTCTTCCTGACCTTGCTGCCTTGTCCAGAGCATAACTAGAGCTACAGATATCGGATTTTGATGATCTTGCTGTCCCTAGAAAGATAAGGAAGGGACCTACAATTTCAGGTTCACAAGAATTGTCAAATTATTCCAAAATCAAGGATAAATTGGGTCTCGAGTTCTCTGGCACGGATCAGTGCGCAGTCCATGATATTCCTTCACTTAAATGGGCCTAACTTACTAATCTTAAGCCCAATTAAGGCATATGATACTTTGTTGGAAAGCTTATTCAGAGGCCCTTAATTTGGTTTAGGGTTAGGTCAGGATTAATATGCAAAAATAGCAGTTTACAGCCGCACAAGCCATAGAGAGACCGAAATTAGACAACTTTTACAATCATTGTTTTTGCTTTAACATTATTGGGCTTAATTGGGCTAAATTGCTAAACATTGTTAATTTTCGGATTTTTCACTCATCCCGACCTTGTTGCCATGTGCAGAGTATAACTAGAGCTACAGATATCGGATTTTGGTGATCTTGCTGTCCCTAGAAAGATAAGGAAGAGACCTACAATGTCATGTTTCACAAGAATTGTCAAATTATACCAAAATCAAGGCTAAATTGGGTCCCGAGTTCTCTGGCACGGATCAGTGCGCAGTCCATGATGTTCCTTCACTTAAATGGGCCTAACCTACTAATCATAAGCCCAATTAAGGCATATGATACCTTGTTGGAAAGATTATTCAGAGGCCCTTAATTTGGTCTAAGGTTAGGTCGGGATTAAAAAGCATAAATAGAAGTTTACAGCCGCACAAGCTAGAGAGAGAAGGAAATTAGAAAACTTTTATAATCATTATTTTTGCTTTTACATTATTGGGCATAATTGCTAAACAGTGTTAATTTTCGGATTTTTCACTCTTCCTGACCTTGTTGCCTTGTGCAGAGCACAACTAGAGCTACAGATATCGGATTTTGATGATCTTGCTGTCCCTAGAAAGATAAGGAAGGGACCTAAAATTTCAGGAGCACAAGAATTGTCAAATCAGACCAAAATCAAGGCTAAATTGGGTCCCGAGTTTTGTGGCGCGTATCAGTGCGCAGTCTATGATGTTTCTTCACTTAAATGGGCCTAACTTACTAATCTTAAGCCCAATTAAGGCATATAATACCTTGTTGGAAAGCTTATTCAGAGGCCCTTAATTTGGTCTAGGGTTAGGTCGAGATTAAAAATCATAAATAGTAGTTTACAGCCGCACAAGCTAGAGAGAGAAGGAAATTAGACAACTTTTACAATCATTGTTTTTGGTTTTACATTATTGGGCTTAATTGCTAAACATTGTTAATTTTCGGATTTTTCACTCATCCCGACCTTGTTGCCATGCGCAGAGTATAACTAGAGCTACAGATATTGGATTTTGGTGATCTTGCTATCCCTAGAAAGATAAGGAAGAGACCTACAAAGTCAGGTTTCACAAGAATTGTCAAATTAGACAAAAATCAAGGCTAAATTGGGTCCCGAGTACTCTGGCTCGGATCAGTGCGCAGTCCATGATGTTCCTTCACTTAAATGGGCCTAACTTACTCATCTTAAGCCTAATTAAGGCATATGATACCTTGTTGGAAAGCTTATTCTGAGGCCCTTAATTTGGTCTAGGGTTAGGTCCGAATTAAAAAGCATAAATAGAAGTTTACAGCCGCACAAGCTAGAGAGAGAAGGAAATTAGACAACTTTTACAATCATTGTTTTTGGTTTTACATTATTGGCTTAATTGGACTTAATTGCTAAACATAGTTAATTTTCAGATTTTTCACTCATCCCAGTCTTGTTGCCATGCCCAGAGTATAACTAGAGCTACAAATATCGGATTTTGGTGATCTTGCTGTCCCTAGAAAGATAAGGAAGAGGGCTACAATTTCAGGTGACACAAGAATTGTCAATTTAGGCCAAACTCAAGTTTAAATTGGGTCCCGAGTTCTTTGGCGCTGATCAGTGCGCCCTCCATGATTTTCCTTCATTTAAATGGGCCTAACTTACTCATCTTAAGCCCAATTAAGGCATATAATACCTTGTTGGAAAGCTTATTCAGAGACCCTTAATTTGGTCTAGGATTAGGTCGGGATGAATAAGTATAAATAGCAGTTTGCAGCCGTCCAAGTCAGAGAGAGACGTAAATTAGACAACTTTTACAATCATTGTTTTTGCTTTTACATTATTCCGCATAATTGCTAAACATTGTTAATTTTCGGATTTTTCACTCTTCCTGACCTTGTTGCCTTGCGCAGAGCATAATTAGAGTTACAGATTTCGCATTTTGGTGATCTTGATGTCCCTAGAAAGATAAGGAAGGGACCTACAATTTCAAGTTCACAAGAATTGTCAAATTAGGCCAAAATCAAGTTTAAATTGGGTCCCGAGTTCTCTGGCAAGGATCAGTGCGCCCTCCATGATGTTCCTTCTCTTAAATGGGCCTAACTTACTCATCTTAAGCCCAATTCAGGAATATGATACCTTGTTGGAAAGCTTATTCATAGCCCCTTAATTTGGTCGAGGGTTAGGTCGGGATTAAAAAGCATAAATGGCAGTTTACAGCCGCAAAAGCTAGAGAGAGAAGGAAATTAGACAACTTATACCATCATTGTTTTTGGTTTTACATTATTGGGCTTAATTGGACTTAATTGCTAAACATAGTGAATTTTCGGATTTTTCACTCATCCCAGTCTTGTTGCCATGCGCAGAGTATAACTAGAGCTACAGATATCGGATTTTGGTGATCTTGCTGTCCCTTGAAAGATAAGGAAGAGACCTACAATTTCATGTGACACAAGGATTGTCAATTTAGGCCAAAATCAAGGCTAAATTGGGTCCCGAGTTCTCTGGTGCGGATCAATGCGCAGTCCATGATATTCCTTCACTTAAATGGGCCTACCTTACTCATCTTAAGCCCAATTAAGGCATATAATACCTTGTTGGAAAGCTTATTCAGAGGACCTTAATTTGGTCTAGGATTAGGTCGGGATGAATAAGTATTAATAGCAGTTTGCAGCCGCCCAACCCAGAGAGAGACGGAAATTAGACAACTTTTACAATCATTGTTTTTGCTTTTACATTATTCCGCATAATTGCTAAACATTGTTAATTTTCGGATTTTTCACTCTTCCTGACCTTGTTGCCTTGCGCAGAGCATAACTTGAGTTACAAATTTCGCATTTTGGTGATCTTGCTGTCCCTAGAAAGATAAGGAAGGGACCTACAATTTCAGGTTCACAAGAATTGTCAAGTTATTCAAAAATCAAGGCTAAATTGGGTCCCGAGTTCTCTAGCGCGGATCAGTGCGCAGTCCATGATATTCCTTCACTTAAATAGGCCTAACTTACTAATCTTAAGCCCAATTAAGGCATATGATACCTTGTTGGAAAGCTTATTCAGAGGCCCTTAATTTGGTCTAGGGTTAGGTCGGGATTAAAAAGCATAAATAGCAGTTTACAGCCGCACAAGCTAGAGAGAGAAGGAAATTAGACAACTTTTACAATCATTGTTTTTGGTTTTACATTATTGGGCTTAATTGGGCTTAATTTCTAAACATTGTTAATTTTCGGATTTTTCACTCTTCACGACCTTGTTGCCTTGCGCAGAGCATAACTAGAGCTACATATTTCGGATTTTGGTGATCTTGCTGTCCCTAGAAAGTTAAGGAGGAGACCAACAATTTCAGGTTTCACAAGAATTGTCAAATTAGACAAAAATCAAGGCTAAATTGGGTCCCGAGTACTCTGGCGCGGATCAGTGCCCAGTCCATGATGTTCCTTCACTTAAATGGGCCTAACTTACTAATCTTAAGCCCAATTAAGGCATATGATACCTTGTTGGAATGCTTATTTAGAGGCCCTTAATTTGGTCTAGGGTTAGGTCGGGATTAAAAAGCATAAATAGCAGTTTACAGCCGTACAAGCTAGAGAGAGAAGGAAATTAGACAACTTTTACAATCATTATTTTTGGTTTTACATTATTGGGTTTAATTGGGCATAATTGCTAAACATTGTTAATTTTCGGATTTTTCACTCAACCCGACCTTGTTACCATGCGCAGAGTTTAACTAGAGTTACAGATATCGGATTTTGGTGATCTTGCTGTCCCTAGAAAGATAAGGAAGAGACCTACAATGTCATGTTTCACAAGAATTGTCAAATTAGTCGAAAATCAAGGCTAAATTGGGTCCCGAGTTCTCTGGCGCGGATCAGTGCGCAGTCCATAATGTTCATTCACTTAAAAGAGCATAACTTACTCATCTTAAGCCCAATTACGGCATACGATACCTTGTTGGAAAGCTTATTCAGAGGCCCTTAATTTGGTCTAGGGTTAGGTCAGGATTAATAATCAAAAATAGCAGTTTACAGCCGCACAAGCCAGAGAGAGACGGAAATTAGACAACTTTTACAATCAATGTTTTTGGTTTTACATTATTGGGCTTAATTGCTAAACATTGTTAATTTTCGGATTTTTCTCTCTTCCTGACCTTGCTGCCTTCGCAGTGAGCATAACTAGAGCTACAGATTTCGGATTTTGGTGATCTTGCAGTCCCTAGAAAGATAAGGAAGAGGCCCACAATTTCATATTTCCAAAGAATTATCAAATTAGGCCAAAATCAAGGCTAAATTGGATTCCGAGTTCTCTAGCACGGATCAGTGCGCAGTCCATGATGTTCCTTCACTTAAATGGGGCTAACTTACTGATCTTAAGCCCAATTAAGGCATATGATACCTTGTTGGAAAGCTTATTCAGAGGCCCTTAATTTGGTCTAGGATTAGGTCTGGATTAATAAGCAAAAAGAGCAGTTTACAGCCGTACAAGCTAGAGAGAGAAGGAAATTAGACAACTTTCACAATCATTGTTTTTGGTTTTACATTATTGGGCTTAATTGCGCATAATTGCTAAACATTGTTAATTTTCGGATTTTTCACTCTTCCTGACCTTGTTGCCTTGCGCAGAGCATAACTAGAGCTACAGATATCGGATTTTAGTGATCTTGCTGTCCATAGAAAGATAAGGAAGGGACCTACAATGTCAGGTTTCACAAGAATTGTCAAATTATTCCAAAATCAAGGCTAAATTGGGTCCCGAGTTCTCTGGCACGGATCAGTGCGCAGTCCACGATATTCCTTTACTTAAATGGGCCTAACTTACTAATCTTAAGCCCAATTAAGGCATATGATACCTTGTTGGAAAGCTTATTCAGATGCCCTTAATTTGGTCTAGGGTTAGGTCGGGATTAAAAAGCATAAATAGCAGTTTACAGCCGCACAAGCCAGAGAGAGAAGGAAATTAGACAACTTTTACAATCATTGTTTTAGGTTTTACATTATTGGGCTTAATCTTACTAATCTTAAGCCCAATTAAGGCATATGATACCTTGTTGGAAAGCTTATTCAGAGGCCCTTAATTTGGTCTAGGGTTACGTCGGGATTAAAAAGCATAAATAGCAGTTTACAGCCGCACAAGCTAAAGAGAGAAGGAAATTAGACAACTTTTACAATCATTGTTTTTGGTTTTACTTTATTGGGATTAATTGCTAAACATTGTTAATTTTCGGATTTGTCACTCTTCCTGACCTTGTTGCCTTGCGCAGAGCTTAACTAGAGCTACAGATTTTGGATTTTGGTGATCTTGCTGTCCCTAGAAAGATAAGGAAGGGGACTACAATTTCAGGTTCACAAGAATTGTCAAATTATTCCAAAATCAAGGCTAAATTGGGTCCCGAGTTCTTTGGCGCGGATCAGTGCGCAGTCCATGATATTCCTTCACTTAAATGGGCCTAACTTACTAATCTTAAGCCCAATTCTGGCATATGATACCTTGTTGGAAAGCTTATTCAGAGGCCCTTAATTTGGTCTAGGGTTAGGTCGGGATTAAAAAGCATAAATAGCAGTTTACAGCCGCACAAGCTAGATAGAGAAGGAAATTAGACAACTTTTACAATCATTGTTTTAGGTTTTACATTATTGGGCTTAATCTTACTAATCTTAAGCCCAATTAAGGCATATGATACCTTGTTGGAAAGCTTATTCAGAGGCCCTTAATTTGGTCTAGGGTTAGGTCTGGATTAAAAAGCATAAATAGCAGTTTACAGCCGCACAAGCTAGAGAGAGAAGGAAATTAGATAACTTTTACAATCATTGTTTTTGGTTTTACATTATTGGGCTTAATTGGGCTTAATTGCTAAACATTGTTAATTTTCGGATTTTTCACTCTTCCTGACATTGTTGCCTTGCGCAGAGCATAACTGGAGCTACCGATTTCGGATTTTGGTGATCTAGCTGTCCCTAGAAAGATAAGGAAGAGACCTACAATGTCAGGTTTCACAAGAATTGTCAAATTAGTCCAAAATCAAGGCTAAATTGGGTCCCGAGTTCTCTGGCGCGGATCAGTGCGCAGTCCATAATGTTCATTCACTTAAAAGGGCCTAACTTACTCATCTTAAGCCCAATTAAGGCATATGATACCTTGTTGGAAAGCTTATTCAGAGGCCCTTAATTTGGTCTAGGGTTAGGTCAGGATTAATAAGTAAAAATAGCAGTTTACAGCCGCACAAGCCCGAGAGAGAAGGAAATTAGACAACTTTTACAATCATTGTTTTTGGTTTTACATTATTGGGCTTAATTGCTAAACATTGTTAATTTTCGGATTTTTCACTCTTCCTGACCTTGTTGCCTTGAGCAGAGCATAACTAGAGCTACAGATTTCGGATTTTGGTGATCTTGCTGTCTCTAGAAAGATAAGGAAGAGGCCCACAATTTCATATTTCCAAAGAATTATCAAATTAGGCCAAAATGAAGGCTAAATTTGATCCCGAGTTCTCTAGCACGGATTAGTGCGCAGTCCTTGATGTTCCTTCACTTAAATGGGGCTAACTTACTAATCTTAAGCCCAATTAAGGCATATGATACCTTGTTGGAAAGCTTATTCAGAGGCCCTTAATTTGGTCTAGGGTTAGGTCAGGATAAATAAGCAAAAATAGCAGTTTACAGCCGCACGAGCTTGAGAGAGATGGAAATTAGACAACTTTCACAATCATTGTTTTTGGTTTTACATTATTGGGCTTAATTGCGCATAATTGCTAAACATTGTTAATTTTCGGATTTTTCACTCTTCCCGACCTTGTTGCCTTGCGCAGAGCATAACTAGAGCTACATATATCGGATTTTGGTGATCTTGCTGTCCCTAGAAAGATAAGGAAGGGACCTACAATGTCAGGTTTCACAAGAATTGTCAAATTATTCCAAAATCAAGGCTAAATTGGGTCCCGAGTTCTCCGGCACGGATCGGTCTGTGATCCATGATATTCCTTTACTTAAATGGGCCTAACTTACTAATCTTAAGCCCAATTAAGGCATATGATACCTTGTTGGAAAGCTTATTCAGAGGCCCTTAATTTGGTCTAGGGTTAGGTCGGGATTAAAAAGCATAAATAGCAGTTTACAGCCGCATAAGCTAGAGAGAGAAGGAAATTAGACAACTTTTACAATCATTGTTTTAGGTTTTACATTATTTGGCTTAATCTTACTAATCTTAAGCCCAATTAAGGCATATGATACCTTGTTGGAAAGCTTATTCAGAGGCCCTTAATTTGGTCTAGGGTTACGTCGGGATTAAAAAGCATAAATAGCTGTTTACAGCCGCACAAGCTAAAGAGAGAAGGAAATTAGACAACTTTTACAATCATTGTTTTTGGTTTTACTTTATTAGGCTTAATTGCTAAACATTGTTAATTTTCGGATTTGTCACTCTTCCTGACCTTGTTGCCTTGCGCAGAGCATAACTAGAGCTACAGATATCAGATTTTGGTGATCTTGCTGTCCCTAGAAAGATTAGGAAGGGACCTACAATGTCAGGTTTCACAAGAATTGTCAAATTATTCCAAAATCAAGGCTAATTTGGGTCCCGAGTTTTCTGGCGTGGATCAGTGCGCAGTCTATGATATTCCTTCACTTAAATGGGCCTAACTTACTAATCTTAAGCCCAATTAAGGCATATGATACCTTGTTGGAAAGCTTATTCAGAGGCCCTTAATTTGTTCTTGGGTTAGGTCGGGATTAAAATGCATAAATAGCAGTTTACAGCCGCACAAGCTAGAGAGAGAAGGAAATTAGACAACTTTTACAATCATTGCTTTTGGTTTTACGTTATTGATCTTAATTGCTAAACATTGTTAATTTTCGGATTTTTCACTCTTCCTGACCTTGTTGCCTTGCACAGAGCATAACAAGAGCTACAGATTTCGGATTTTGATGATCTTGCTGTCCCTACAAAGATAAGGAAGGGACCTACAATTTCAGGTTCACAAGAATTGTCAAATTATTCCAAAATCAAGGCTAAATTGGGTCCCGAGTTCTCTGATGCGGATCGAGTCATGATCCATGATATTCCTTCACTTAAATGGGCCTAACTTACTAATCTTAAGCCCAATTAAGGTATATGATACCTTGTTGGAAAGCTTATTCAGAGGCCCTTAATTTGGTCTAGGGCTTGGTAGGGATTAAAAAGCATAAATAGCAGTTTATAGCCGCACAAGCTAGAGAGAGAAGGAAATTACACAACTTTTACAATCATTGTTTTAGGTTTTACATTATTGGGCTTAATCTTACTAATCTTAAGCCCAATTAAGGCATATGATACCTTGTTGGAAAGCTTATTCAGAGGCCCTTAATTTGGTCTAGGGTTAGGTCGGGATTAAAAAGCATAAATAGCAGTTCACCACCGCACAAGCTAGAGAGAGAAGGAAATTAGACAACTTTTACAATCATTGTTTTTGGTTTTACATTATTGGGCTTAATTGGGCTTCATTGCTAAACATTGTTAATTTTCGGATTTTTCACTCAACCCGACCTTGTTGCCATGCACAGAGTATAACTAGAGCTACAGATATCGGATTTTGGTGATCTTGCTGTCCCTAGAAAGATAAGGAAGGGACCTACAATTTCAGGTTCACAAGAATTGTAAAATTAGTCCAAAATCAAGGCTAAATTGGGTCCCGAGTTCTTTGGCCCGGATCAGTGCGCAGTCCATGATGTTCCTTCACTTAAAAGGGCCTAACTTACTCATCTTAAGCCCAATTAAGGCATATGATACCTTGTTGGAAAGCTTATTCAGAGGCCCTTAATTTGGTCTAGGGTTAGGTCAGGATTAATAAGCAAAAATAGCAATTTGCAGCCGCACAAGCCAGAGACAGACGGAAATTAGACAACTTTTACAGACATTGTTTTTGGTTTTACATCATTGGGCTTAATTGCTAAACATTGTTAATTTTCGGATTTTTCACTATTCCTGATCTTGTTGCCTTGTGCAGAGCATAACTAGAGCTACAGATTTCAGATTTTGGTGATCTTGCTGTCCCTAGAAAGATAAGGAAGAGGCCCACAATTTCATATTTCCAAAGAATTATCAAATTAGGCCAAATTCAAGGCTAAATTGGATACCGAGTTGTCTAGCACGGATCAGTGCGCAGTCCATGATGTTCCTTCACTTAAATGGGGCTAACTTACAAATCTTAAGCCCAATTAAGGCATATGATACCTTGTTGGAAAGCTTATTCAGAGGCCCTTAATTTGGTCTAGGGTTAGGTCAGGAATAATAAGCAAAAATAGCAGTTTACAGCCGCACAAGCTAGAGAGAAGGAAATTAGACAACTTTTACAATCATTGTTTTTGGTTTTACATTATTGGGCTTAATTGGGCATAATTTCTAAACATTGTTAATTTTTGGATTTTTCACTCTTCCTGACCCTGTTGGCTTGTGCAGAGCATAACTAGAGCTACCGATATAAGATTTTGGTGATCTTGTTGTCCCTAGAAAGATAAGGAAGGGACCTACAATGTCAGGTTTCACAAGAATTGTCAAATTATTCCAAAATCAAGGCTAAATTGGGTCCCGAGTTCTCTGGCGCGGATAAGTGCTGATCCATGATATTCCTTCACTTAAATGGGCCTAACTTACTAATCTTAAGCCCAATTAAGGCATATGATACCTTGTTGGAAAGCTTATTCTGAGGCCCTTAATTTGGTCTAGGTTAGGTCGGGATTAAAAAGCATAAATGGCAGTTTACAGCCGCACAAGCTAGAGAGAGAAGGATATTAGACAACTATTACAATCATAGTTTTTGGTTTTAAATTATTGATCTTAATAGCTAAACATTGTAATTTTCGGATTTTTCACTCTTCCTGACCTTGTTGCCTTGCGCAGAGCATAACAATAGCTACAGATTTCGGAGTTTGGTGATCTTGCTGTCCCTAGAAAGATAAGGAAGGGACCTACAATTTCAGGTTCACAAGAATTGTCAAATTATTCCAAAATCAAGGCTAAATTGGGTCCCGAGTTCTCCGCGCACCGGATCGGTCTGCGATCCATGATGTTCCTTCACTTAAAAGGGCCTAACTTACTAATCTTAAGCCCAATTAAGGCCTATGATACCTTGTTGGAAATCTTATTCAGAGGCCCTTAATTTGGTCTAGGTTAGGTAAGGATTAATAAGTAAAAATAGCAGTTTACAGCCGCACAAGCCAGAGAGAGACGGAAATTAGACAACTTTTACAATCATTGTTTTTGGTTTTACATTATTGGGCTTAATTGCTAAACATTGTTAATTTTCGGATTTTTCACTCTTCCTGACCTTGTTGCCTTGCGCAGAGCATAACTATAGCTACAGATTTCGGATTTTGGTGATCTTGCTATCCCTAGAAAGATAAGGAAGAGGCCCACAATTTCATATTTCCAAAGAATTATCAAATTAGGCCAAAATCAAGGCTAAATTGGATCCCGAGTTCTCTAGCACGGATCAGTGTGCAGTCCATGATGTTCCTTCACTTAAATGGGGCTAACTTACTAATCTTAATCCCAATTAAGGCATATGATACCTTGTTGGAAAGCTTATTCAGTGGCCCTTAATCTGGTCAAGGGTTAGGTCGGGATTAATAAGCAAAAATAGCAGTTTACAGCCGCACATGCTAGAGAGAGAAGGAAATTAGACAACTTTTACAATCATTGTTTTTGGTTTTACATTATTGGGCTTAATTGGGCATAATTGCTAAACATTGTTAATTTCCGGATTTTTCACTCTTCCTGACCTTGTTGCCTTGTGCAGAGCATAACTAGAGCTACAGATATCAGATTTTGGTGATCTTGCTGTCCCTTGAAAGATAAGGAAGGGACCTACAATGTCAGGTTTCACAATAATTGTCAAATTATTCCAAAATCAAGGCTAAATTGGGTCCCGAGTTCTCTGGCGCGGATCAGTGCGCAGTCCATGATATTCATTCACTTAAATGGGCCTAACTTACTAATCTTAAGCCCAATTAAGGCATATGATACCTTGTTGGAAAGCTTATTCAGAGGCCCTTAATTTGGTCTAGAGTTAGGTCGGGATTAAAAAGCATAAATAGCAGTTTACAGCCGCACAAGCTAGAGAGAGAAGGAAATTAGACAACTTTTAGAATCATTGTTTTTGGTTTTAAATTATTGGGCTTAATTGCTAAACATTGTTAATTTTCGGATTTTTCACTCTTCCTGACCTTGTTGCCTAGTGCAGAGCATAACTAGAGCTACAGATTTCGGATTTTGGTGATCGTGCTGTCCCTAGAAAGATAAGGAAGGGACCTACAATGCCAGGTTTCACAAGAATTGTCAAATTAGTCCAAAATCAAGGCTAAAATGGGTCCCGAGTTCTGCGGCGCGGATCGGTGCCTGATCCATGATGTTCCTTCACTTAAAAGGGCCTAACTTACTCATCTTAAGCCCAAGTAAGGCATATAATACCTTGTTGGAAAGCTTATTCAGAGGCCCTTAATTTGGTCTAGGGTTAGGTCAGGATTAATAAGCAAAAATAGCAGTTTACAGCCGCACAAGCCAGAGAGAGACGGAAATTAGACAACTTTTACAATCATTGTTTTTGGTTTTACATTATTGGGCTTAATTGCTAAACATTGTTAATTTTCGGATTTTTCACTCTTCCTGACCTTGTTGCCTTGCGCAGAGCATAACTATAGCTACGGATTTCGGATTTTGGTGATCTTGCTTTGTCACTAGAAAGATAAGGAAGAGGCCCACAACTTCATATTTCCAAAGAATTATCAAATTAGGCCAAAATCATGGCTAAATTGGATCCCGAGTTCTCTAGCACGGATCGGTGTGCGAGTCCATGATGTGCCTTCACTTAAATGGGGCTAACTTACTAATCTTAAGCCCAATAAAGACATATGATACCTTGTTGGAAAGCTTATTCAGAGGCCCTTAATTTGGTCTAGGGTTATGTTAGGATTAATAAGCAAAAATAGCAGTTTACAGCCGCACAAACTAGAGAGAGAAGGAAATTAGACAACTTTTACAATCATTGTTTTTGGTTTTACATTATTGGGCTTAATTGGGCATAATTGCTAAACATTGTTAATTTTGGGATTTTTCACTCTTCCTGACCTTGTTGCCTTGTGCAGAGCATAACTAGAGCTACAGATATCATATTTTGGTGATCTTGCTGTCCCTAGAAAGATAAGGAAGGGACCTACAATGTCAGGTTTCACAAGAATTGTCAAATTATTCCAAAATCAAGGCAAAATTGGGTCCCGAGTTCTCTGGCGCGGATCCGTGCGCAGTCCATGATATTCCTTCACTTAAATGGGCCTAACTTACTAATCTTAAGCCCAATTAAGGCATATGATATCTTGTTGGAAAGCTTATTCAGAGGCCCTTAATTTGGTCTAGGGTTAGGTCGGGATTAAAAAGCATAAATAGCAGTTTACAGCCTCACAAGCTAGAGAGAGAAGGAAATTAGACAACTTTTACAATCATTGTTTTTGGTTTTACATTATTGGGCTTAATTGCTAAACATTGTTAATTTCCGGATTTTTCACTCTTGCTGACCTTGTTGCCTAGCGCAGAGCATAACTAGAGCTACTGATTTCGATTTTGGTGATCTTGCTATCCCTAGAAAGATAAGGAAGGGACCTACAATTTCAGGTTCACAAGAATTGTTAAATTATTCCAAAATCAAGGCTAAATTGGGTCCCGAGTTCTCCGGCACGGATAAGTCATGATCCATGATGTTCCTTCACTTAAATGGGCCTAACTTACTCATCTTTAGCCCAATTAAGGCATATGATACCTTGTTGGAAAGCTTATTCAGAGGCCCTTAATTTGGTCTAGGGTTAGGTCAGGATTAATAAGCATAAATAGCAGTTTACAGCCGCACAAGCCAGAAAGAGAAGGAAATTAGACAACTTTTACAATCATTGTTTTTGGTTTTACATTATTGGGAGTAATTGGGCTTAATTGCTAAACATTGTTAATTTTCGGATTTTTCACTCATCCCGACCATGTTTCCATGCGCAGAGTATAACTGGAGCTACAGATATCGGATTTTGGTGATCTTGCTGTCCCTAGAAAGATATGGAAGAGACCTACAACGTCAAGTTTCACAAGAATTGTAAAATTAGTCCAAAATCAAGGCTAAATTGGGTCCCGAGTTCTCTGGCCCGGATCGGTCTGTGATCCATGAAGTTCCTTCACTTAAATGGGCCTAACTTACTCATCTTAAGCCCAATTAAGGCATATGATACCTTGTTGGAAAGCTTATTCAGAGGCCCTTAATTTGGTCTAGGGTTAGGTCAGGATTAATAAGCAAAAATAGCAGTTTGCAGCCGCACAAGCTAGAGAGAGAAGGAAATTATACAACTTTTACAATCATTGTTTTTGGTTTTACATTATTGGGCTTAATTGCTAATCATTGTTAATTTTCGGATTTTTCACTATTCCCGATCTTGTTGCCTTGTGGAGAGCATAACTAGAGCTACATGATTTCAGATTTTGGTGATCTTCTTTGTCCCTAGAAAGATAAGGAAGAGGCCCACAATTTCATATTTCCAAAGAATTATCAAATTAGGCCAAAATCAAGGCTAAATTGGATACCGAGTTGTCTAGCACGGATCGGTGCGCGATCCATGATGTTCCTTCACTTAAATGGGGCTAACTTACAAATCTTAAGCCCAATTAAGGCATATGATACCTTGTTGGAAAGCTTATTTAGAGGCCCTTAATTTGGTCTAGGGTTAGGTCAGAATAATAAGCAAAAATAGCATTTACAGCCGCACAAGCTGAGAGAGAAGGAAATTAGACAACTTTTACAATCATTGTTTTTGGTTTTACATTATTGGGCTTAATTGGGCATAATTTCTAAACATTGTTAATTTTTGGATTTTTCACTCTTCCCGACCTTGTTGGCTTGTGCGAGCATAACTAGAGCTACCGATATCGATTTTGGTGATCTTGTTGTCCCTAGAAAGATAAGGAAGGGACCTACAATGTCAGGTTTCACAAGAATTGTCAAATTATTCCAAAATCAAGGCTAAATTGGGTCCCGAGTTCTCTTGGCGCGGATAAGTGCGCGATCCATGATATTCCTTCACTTAAATGGGCCTAACTTACTAATCTTAAGCCCAATCAAGGCATATGATACCTTGTTGGAAAGCTTATTCAGAGGCCCTTAATTTGGTCTAGGGTTAGGTCGGGATTAAAATGCATAAATGGCAGTTTACAGCCGCACAAGCTAGAGAGAGAAGGATATTAGACAACTTTTACAATCATTGTTTTTGGTTTTACATTATTGATCTTAATTGCTAAACATTGTAATTTTCGGATTTTTCACTCTTCCTGACCTTGTTGCCTTGCGCAGAGCATAACAAGTGCTACAGATTTCAGATTTTAGTGATCTTGCTGTCCCTAGAAAGATAAGGAAGGGACCTACAATTTCAGGTTCACAAGAATTGTCAAATTATTCCAAAATCAAGGCTAAATTGGGTCCCGAGTTCTCCTGCGCGGATCGGTCTGTGATCCATGATGTTCCTTCACTTAAAAGGGCCTAACTTACTAATCTTAAGCCCAATTAAGGCCTATGATACCTTGTTGGAAATCTTATTCAGAGGCCCTTAATTTGGTCTAGGGTTAGGTAAGGATTAATAAGTAAAAATAGCAGTTTACAGCCGCACAAGCCAGAGAGAGACGGAAATTAGACAACTTTTACAATCATTGTTTTTGGTTTTACATTATTGGGCTTAATTGCTAAACATTGTTAATTTTCGGATTTTTCACTCTTCCTGACCTTGTTGCCTTGCACAGAGCATAACTATAGCTACAGATTTCGGATTTTGGTGATCTTGCTGTCCCTAGAAAGATAAGGAAGAGGCCCACAATTTCATATTTCCAAAGAATTATCAAATTAGGCCAAAATCAAGGCTAAATTGGATCCCGAGTTCTCTAGCACGGATCAGTGTGCGATCCATGATGTTCCTTCACTTAAATGGGGCTAACTTACTAATCTTAATCCCAATTAAGGCATATGATACCTTGTTGGAAAGCTTATTCAGTGGCCCTTAATCTGGTCAAGGGTTAGGTCGGGATTAATAAGCAAAAATAGCAGTTTACAGCCGCACATGCTAGAGAGAGAAGGAAATTAGACAACTTTTACAATCATTGTTTTTGGTTTTACATTATTGGGCTTAATTGGGCATAATTGCTAAACATTGTTAATTTCCGGATTTTTCACTCTTCCTGACCTTGTTGCCTTGTGCAGAGCATAACTAGAGCTACAGATATCAGATTTTGGTGATCTTGCTGTCCCTAGAAAGATAAGGAAGGGACCTACAATGTCAGGTTTCACAATAATTGTCAAATTATTCGAAAATCAAGGCTAAATTGGGTCCCGAGTTCTCTGGCGCGGATCAGTGCGCAGTCCATGATATTCATTCACTTAAATGGGCCTAACTTACTAATCTTAAGCCCAATTAAGGCATATGATACCTTGTTGGAAAGCTTATTCAGAGGCCCTTAATTTGGTCTAGAGTTAGGTCGGGATTAAAAATCATAAATAGCAGTTTACAGCCGCACAAGCTAGAGAGAGAAGGAAATTAGACAACTTTTAGAATCATTGTTTATGGTTTTAAATTATTGGGCTTAATTGCTAAACATTGTTAATTTTCGGATTTTTCACTCTTCCTGACCTTGTTGCCTAGTGCAGAGCATAACTAGAGCTACAGATTTCGGATTTTGGTGATCGTGCTGTCCCTAGAAAGATAAGGAAGGGACCTACAATGCCAGGTTTCACAAGAATTGTCAAATTAGTCCAAAATCAAGGCTAAATTGGGTCCCGAGTTCTCGCGCGGATCGGTCATATCCATGATGTTCCTTCACTTAAAAGGGCCTAACTTACTCATCTTAAGCCCAATTAAGGCATATAATACCTTGTTGGAAAGCTTATTCAGAGGCCCTTAATTTGGTCTAGGGTTAGGTCAGGATTAATAAGCAAAAATAGCAGTTTACAGCCGCCATGCTCGAGAGAGACGGAAATTAGACAACTTTTACAATCATTGTTTTTGGTTTTACATTATTGGGCTTAATTGCTAAACATTGTTAATTTTCGGATTTTTCACTCTTCCTGACCTTGTTGCCTTGCGCAGAGCATAACTATAGCTACAGATTTCGGATTTTGGTGATCTTGCTGTCCCTAGAAAGATAAGGAAGAGGCCCACAACTTCATATTTCCAAAGAATTATCAAATTAGGCCAAAATCATGGCTAAATTGGATCCCGAGTTCTCTAGCACGGATCAGTGTGCAGTCCATGATGTGCCTTCACTTAAATGGGGCTAACTTACTAATCTTAAGCCCAATAAAGACATATGATACCTTGTTGGAAAGCTTATTCAGAGGCCCTTAATTTGGTCTAGGGTTAGGTTAGGATTAATAAGCAAAAATACCAGTTTACAGCCGCACAAACTAGAGAGAGAAGGAAATTAGACAACTTTTACAATCATTGTTTTTGGTTTTACATTATTGGGCTTAATTGGGCATAATTGCTAAACATTGTTAATTTTGGGATTTTTCACTCTTCCTGACCTTGTTGCCTTGTGCAGAGCATAACTAGAGCTACAGATATCATATTTTGGTGATCTTGCTGTCCCTAGAAAGATAAGGAAGGGACCTACAATGTCAGGTTTCACAAGAATTGTCAAATTATTC
This sequence comes from Sophora flavescens, assembly GCA_030762895.1. Lineage (NCBI taxonomy): Eukaryota > Viridiplantae > Streptophyta > Magnoliopsida > Fabales > Fabaceae > Sophora > Sophora flavescens. Next base: position 5,304,974 of record JAUPTC010000010.1, on the reverse strand, counting down.
CAAAATCAAGGCAAAATTGGGTCCCGAGTTCTCTGGCGCGGATCCGTGCGCAGTCCATGATATTCCTTCACTTAAATGGGCCTAACTTACTAATCTTAAGCCCAATTAAGGCATATGATATCTTGTTGGAAAGCTTATTCTGAGGCCCTTAATTTGGTCTAGGGTTAGGTCGGGATTAAAAAGCATAAATAGCAGTTTACAGCCTCACAAGCTAGAGAGAGAAGGAAATTAGACAACTTTTACAATCATTGTTTTTGGTTTTACATTATTGGGCTTAATTGCTAAACATTGTTAATTTCCGGATTTTTCACTCTTCCTGACCTTGTTGCCTAGCGCAGCATAACTAGAGCTACAGATTTCGGATTTTGGTGATCTTGCTATCCCTAGAAAGATAAGGAAGGGACCTACAATTTCGTGTTCACAAGAATTGTTAAATTATTCCAAAATCAAGGCTAAATTGGGTCCCGAGTTCTCCGCACGGATCAGTGCAGCAATCCATGATATTCCTTCACTTACATGGGGCTAACTTACTAATCTTAAGCCCAATTAAGGCATATGATACCTTGTTGGAAAGCTTATTCAGAGGCCCTAAATTTGGTCTAGGGTTAGGTCGGGATTAAAAAGCATAAATAGCTTTACAGCCGCTCAAGCCAGAGAGAGAAGGAAATTAGACAACTTTTACAATCATTGTTTTTGGTTTTACATTATTGGGCTTAATTGGGCATAATTGCTAAACATTGTTAATTTTCGGATTTTTCACTCCACCCGACCTTGTTACCATGCGCGAGTATAACTAGAGCTACGAGATATTGGATTTTGGTGATCTTGCTGTCCCTAGAAAGATAAGGAAGAGACCTACAACGTCAAGTTTCACACAAGAATTGTAAAATTAGTCCAAAATCAAGGCTAAATTGGGTCCCGAGTTCTCTCGGCCCGGATCGAGTCTTGTGATCCATGACGTTCCTTCACTTAAAAGGGCCTAACTTACTCATCTTAAGCCCAATTAAGGCATATGATACCTTGTTGGAAAGCTTATTCAGAGGCCCTTAATTTGGTCTAGGGTTAGGTCAGATTAATAAGCAAAAATAGCAGTTTGCAGCCGCACAGCTTGAGAGACAGACGAAAATTAGACAACTTTTACAGACATTGTTTTTGGTTTTACATTATTGGGCTTAATTGCTAAACATTGTTAATTTTCGGATTTTTCACTATTCCTGATCTTGTTGCCTTGTGCAGAGCATAACTAGAGCTACAGATTTCAGATTTTGGTGATCTTGCTGTCCCTAGAAAGATAAGGAAGAGGCCCACAATTTCATATTTCCAAAGAATTATCAAATTAGGCCAAAATCAAGGCTAAATTGGATACCGAGTTGTCTAGCACGGATCAGTGCGCAGTCCATGATGTTCCTTCACTTAAATGGGGCTAACTTACAAATCTTAAGCCCAATTAAGGCATATGATACCTTGTTGGAAAGCTTATTCAGAGGCCCTTAATTTGGTCTAGGGTTAGGTCAGGAATAATAAGCAAAAATAGCAGTTTACAGCCGCACAAGCTAGAGAGAAGGAAATTAGACAACTTTTACAATCATTGTTTTTGGTTTTACATTATTGGGCTTAATTGGGCATAATTGCTAAACATTGTTAATTTTTGGATTTTTCACTCTTCCTGACCCTGTTGCCTTGTGCAGAGCATAACTAGAGCTACCGATATCAGATTTTGGTGATCTTGTTGTCCCTAGAAAGATAAGGAAGGGACCTACAATGTCAGGTTTCACAAGAATTGTCAAATTATTCCAAAATCAAGGCTAAATTGGGTCCCGAGTTCTCTGGCGCGGATAAGTGCGCAGTCCATGATATTCCTTCACTTAAATGGGCCTAACTTACTAATCTTAAGCCCAATTAAGGCATATAATACCTTGTTGGAAAGCTTATTCAGAGGCCCTTAATTTGGTCTATGGTTAGGTCGGGATTAAACAGCATAAATGGCAGTTTACAGCCGCACAAGCTAGAGAGAGAAGGATATTAGACAACTTTTACAATCATTGTTTTTGGTTTTACATTATTGATCTTAATTGCTAAACATTGTAATTTTCGGATTTTTCACTCTTCCGACCTTGTTGCCTTGCGAGAGCATAACAAGAGCTGCTGATTTCGGATTTTGGTGATCTTGCTGTCCCTAGAAAGATAAGGAAGGGACCTACAATTTCAGGTTCACAAGAATTGTCAAATTATTCCAAAATCAAGGCTAAATTGGGTCCTGAGTTCTACGGCACGGATCGAGTCATGATCCATGATATTCCTTCACTTAAATGGGGCTAACTTACTAATATTAAGCCCAATTAAGGCATATGATACCTTGTTGAAAAGCTTATTCAGAGGCCCTTAATTTGGTCTAGGGTTAGGTCGGGATTAATAAGCAAAAATAGCAGTTTACAGCCGCACAAGCTAGAGAGAGAAGGAAATTAGACAACTTTTACAATCATTGTTTTAGGTTTTACATTATTGGGCTTAATGTTACTAATATTAAGCCAAATTAAGGCATATGATACCTTGTTGGAAAGCTTATTCGAGGCCCTTAATTTGGTCTAGGGTTAGGTCGGGATTAAAAAGCATAAATAGCAGATTTACAGCCGCACAATCTAGAGAGAGAAGGAAATTAGACAACTTTTACAATAATTGTATTGGGTTTTACATTATTGGGCTAAATTGGGCATAATTGCTAAACATTGTTAATTTTTGGATTTTTCACTCTTCCCGACCTTGTTGCCTTTTGTGAGCATAACTAGAGCGCTGATTTCGGATTTTGGTGATCTTGCTTTGTCCCTAGAAAGATAAGGAAGAGACCAACAATCAAATTAGACCAAAATCAAGGCTAAATAGGGTCCCTAGTTCTATGGCGCGGATCAGTGCGCAGTCCATGATATTCCTTCACTTAAATGGGCCTAACTTACTAATCTTAAGCCCAATTAAGGCATATGATACCTTGTTGGAAAGCTTATTCAGAGGCCCTTAATTGGTCTAGGGTTAGGTCGGGATTAAAAAGCATAAATAGCAGTTTACAGCCGCACAAGCTAGAGAGAGAAGGAAATTAGACAACTTTTACAATCATTGTTTTTGGTTTTACATTATTGGGCTTAATTGGGCATAATTGCTAAACATTGTTAGTTTTCGGATTTTTCACTCTTCCGACCTTGTTGCCTTGTGCGAGCATAACTAGAGCTACGAGATATCGATTTTGGTGATCTTGCTGTCCCCTAGTAAGATAAGGAAGGGACCTACAATGACGAGTTTCACAAGAATTGTCATATTATTCCAAAATCAAGGCTAAATTGGGTCCCGAGTTCTCTTCTTGCGAGGATCGGTCTGCGATCCATGATATTCCTTCACTTAAATGGGCCTAACTACTAATCTTAAGCCCAATTAAGGTATATGATACCTTGTTGGAAAGCTTATTCAGAGGCCCTTAATTTGGTCTAGGGTTAGGTCGGGATTAAAAAGCATAAATAGCAGTTTACCGCCGCACAAGCTAGAGAGAGAAGGAAATTAGACAACTTTTACAATCGTTTTTTTTTGTTTTACATTATTGGGCTTAATTGCTAAACATTGTTAATTTTTGGATTTTTCACTCTTCCTGACCTTGTTGCCTTGCGCAGAGCATAACTAGAGCTACGGATTTCGGATTTTGGTGATCTTACTGTCCCTAGAAAGATAAGGAAGGGACTTACAATTTCATGTTCACAAGAATTGTCAAGTTATTCCAAAATCAAGGCTCACTTGGGTCCCGAGTTCTGCAGGCGCGGATCAGGTCAGTGATCCATGATGTTCCTTCACCAAAAGGGCCTAACTTATTCATCTTAAGCCCAATTAAGGCATATGATACCTTGTTGGAAAGCTTATTCAGAGGCCCTTAATTTGGTCTAGGGTTAGGGTCAAGATTAATAAGCAAAAAGAGCATTTTACCGCCACCGAAGTCAGAAAGAGACGGAAATTAGACAACTTTTACAATCATTGTTTTTGGTTTTACATTATTGGGCTTAATTGCTAAACATTGTTAATTTTCGGATTTTTCACTCTTCCTGACCTTGTTGCCTTCTTAGAGCATAACAAGAGCTACTGATTTCATATTTTGGTGATCTTTTGTCCCTAGAAAGATAAGGAAGAGGCCCACAATTTCATATTTCCAAAGAATTATCAAATTAAGCCAAAATCAAGGCTAAATTGGATCCAGAGTTCTCTAGCACGGATGATCTGCGCAGTCCATGATGTTCCTTCACTTAAATGGGGCTAACTTACTAATCTTAAGCCCAATTTTGGCATATGATACCCTTGTTGGAAAGCTTATTATGAGCCCTTAATTTGTTCTAGGGTTGAGGTCGGGATTAATAAGCAAAAATAGCAGTTTACAGCCGCACAAGCTAGAGGAGAAGGAAATTAGACAACTTTTACAATCATTGTTTTTGGTTTTACGTTATTGGGCTTAATTGGGCATAATTGCTAAACATTGTTAATTTTCGGATTTTTCACTCTTCCGACCTTGTTGCCTTACATGAGTGCTTAACTAGAGCTACAAATTTTGGATTTTGGTGATCTTGCTGTCCCTAGAAAGATAAGGAAGGGACCTACAATTTCAGGTTCACAAGAATTGTCAAATTATTCCAAAATCAAGGCTAAATTGGGTCCCGAAGTTCTCTTCTTGTGGAATCGTGCGATCCATGATATTCCTTCACTTAAATGGGCCTAACACCAATCTTAAGCCCAAGTAAGGCATATGATACCTTGTTGGAAAACTTATTCGAGTCCCTTAATTTGGTCTAGGGTTAGGTCGGGATTAAAAGCATAAATAGCAGTTTACAGCCGCACAAACTAGAGAGAGAAGGAAATTAGACAACTATTACAATCAGTGTTTTAGGTTTTACATTATTGGGCTTAATCTTACTAATCTTAAGCCCAATTAAGGCTTATGATCCCTTGTTGGAAAGCTAATTCAGAGGCCCTAAATTTGGTCTAGGGCTATGTCGGGATTAAAAATCATAAATAAAAGTTTACAGCCCGCACAAGCTAAGAGAGAGAAGGAAATTAGACAACTTTACAATCATTGCTTTTGGTTTTACATTATTGGGCTTAATTGGCCTTAATTGCTAAACATTGTTAATTTTCGGATTTTTCATCTGTTCCCGACCTTGTTGCCTTGGAGAGGATAACTAGAGCTACGATTTCGGATTTTGGTGATCTTGCTGTCCGTAGAAAGACAAGGAAGAGACCAACAATTTCAGGTTTCACAATAATTGTCAAATTAGAGCGAAATCAAGGCTAAATTGGGTCACGAGTACTCGAGTGCGGATCGGTCGTGATCCATGATGTTCCTTCACTTAAATTGGCCTAACTTACTAATCTTTAAGCCCAATTAAGGCATATGATACCTTGTTGCAAAGCTTATTCAGAGGCCCCTAATTTGGTCTAGGGTTAGTTCGGGATTAAAAATCATAAATAGCAGTTTACAGTCCACAAGGTAGAGAGAGAAGGAAATTAGACAACTTTTACAATCATTGTTTTTGGTTTTACATTATTGGGCTTAAGTGGGCTTAATTGCTAAACATTGTTAATTTTTCGGATTTTTCACTCATTCCGACCTTGTTACCATGCAGTATAACTAGAGCTATAGATATCGGATTTTGGTGATCTAGTGTCCTAGAGAGATAAGGAAGAGACACCTGCAATGTCGAGTTTCAAAAGAATTGTAAATTAGACCAAAATCAAGGCTAAATTGGGTCCAGAGTTCTCTGGCGCGGATCAATGTGCTGTCCATGATGTTCCTTCACTTAAGTGGGCCTAACTTACTCATTTTAAAGCCCAATTAAGGCATATGATACCTTGTTGGAGAGCTTATTCAGCGGCCCTTAATTTGGTCTAAGGTTAGGTCAGGATTAATAAGCAAAAATAGCAGTTTGACACGACAAGCCGGAGAGAGACGAAAATTCGACAACTTTTACAATCATTGTTTTTGCTTTACATTATTGGGCATAATTGCTAAACAATGTTAATTTTCGGATTTTTCACTCTTCCCGACCTTGTTGCCATGTGGAGATCATAACTAGAGCTACAGATATCGGATTTTGATGATCTTGCTGTCCCGAGAAAGATAAGGAAGGGACCTACAATTTCATCTTCACAAGAATTGTCAAATTATTCCAAAATCAAGGCTAAATTGGGTCCCGAGTTCTCTGTCACGGATCGAGTGTGCGGTCCATGATATACCTTCACTTAAATGGACCTAACTTACTCATCTTAAGCCCAATTAAGGCATATGATACCTTGTTGGAAAGCTTATTCAGAGGCCCCTGAATTTGGTCTAGGGTTAGGTCAGGATTAATAAGCAAAATACAGTTTCAGCTGCACAAGCCAGGAGAGAGACGAAATTAGCCAACTTTTACAATCATTGTTTTTGCTTTTACATTATTGGGCATAATTGCTAAACATTGTTAATTTTCGGATTTTTCACTCTTCCTGACCTTGTTGCCTTGTGCAGAGCATAACTAGAGCTACAGATATCGGATTTTGATGATCTTGCTGTCCCTAGAAAGATAAGGAAGGGACCTACAATTTCAGGTCCCAAGAATTGTCAAATTAGGCCAAAATCAAGGCTAAATTGGGTCCCGAGTTCTCTGGCGCGGATCAGTGTGCAGTCCATGAGGTTACTTCACTTAAATGGGCCTAACTTACTAATCTTAAGCCCAATTAAGGCATATGATACCTTGTTGGAAAGCTTATTCAGAGACCCTTAATTTGGTCTCGGTTAGGTTGGGATTAAAAAGCATAAATAGCAGTTTACAGCCGCACAAGCTAGAGAGAAGGAAATTAGACAACTTTTACAATCATTGTTTTGGGTTTTATATTATTAGGCTTAATTGGGCTTAATTGCTAAACATTGTTAATTTTTGGATTTTTCACTCTTCCCGACCTTGTTGACTTGCAACAGAGGTTAACTAGAGCTCGGATTTTGGATTTTGGTGATCTTACTGTCCCAAGAAAGATAAGGAAGCGACCTACAATTTCAGGTTCACAAGAATTGTCAAATTATTCCAAAATCAAGGCTAAATTGGATCTCGAGTTCTCTCGGCGCGGATCAGCGCTCATGATATTCCTTCACTTAAATGGGCCTAACTTACTCATTTTAAGCCCAATTAAGGCATATGATACCTTGTTGGAGAGCTTATTCAGAGGCCCTAATTTGGTCTAGGCTTAGGTCGGGATTAAAAGCATAAATAGCAGTTCACAGCTGCACAAGCTAGAGAGAGAAGGAAATTAGACAACTTTTACAATCATTGTTTTATGTTTTACATTATTGGGCTTAATCTTACTAATCTTAAGCCCAACTAAGGCATATGATACCTTGTTGGAAAGCTTATCTGGGATGCACTTAATTTGTTTTAGGGTTAGGTCGGGATTAAGCTATAAATAGCAATTTCAAAGACAAGCTAGAGAAAGGAAATTAGACAACTTTTACAATCGTGTTTTTGGTTTTTTACATTATTGGGCTTAATTGGGCTTAATTGCTAAACATTGTTAATTTTCGGATTTTTCATCTTCCCGACCTTGTTGCCTTCTAGACATAACTAGAGCTACAGTTTTGATTTTGGTGATCTTCTTTGTCCCTAGAAAGATAAGGAAGCCACCAATAATTTCGGGTTTCACAATAATTGTCAAATTAGACCAAAATCAAGGCTAAATTGAGTCCCGAGTACTCGGCGCTGATTAGTGCGCAGTCCATGATGTTCCTTCACTTAAATGGGCCTAACTAATTAATCTTAAGCCCAATTAAGACTGGGACCCTATTGAAAAGCTTGATTCGTAGGCCTAATTTGGTCTAGGGTTAGGTCGGATTAAAAAATTGTTTAGCAGTTTATGCTTTCTAGAGAGAGCGGGAGTAGGGAAAACTTACAACTCGCTATTTCTAGTTTTACATTAAACATTGGTCATTATGAGTGTAAAAATTGTTAATTTTCGATTTTTCACTCTTCCGACCTTGTTGCCCAATAGGATACAACTAGAATTACTGATTTCGGATTATGGTGATCTTGCTGTCCCTAGAAAGATAAGGAAGAGACCTACAATTTCATATTTCCAATTATCAAATTAGGGCCAAAATCGGGCTAATTAAGTTCTCTAGCACGGATCAGCTGTGATCCATGATGTTCCTTATCACTTAAATGGGGCTAACTTACTAATCTTAAGCCTTCAGGCATATGATACCTTGGAAAGCTTATTCAGAGCTCTAATTTGGTCTAGGTGAGCCGGGATTAAAAAGCATAAATAGCGATTCGACACGCTTTAGCTAGAGAGAAGGAATAAGCCCGACTTTTACAATCATTGTTTTTGGTTTTACATTATTGGGCATAATTGCAAACATTGTTTTTTTAAATTTTCACTCATCCCACATTGTTACCATGCATCAGTATAACTAGAGCTACGTATAACCGGATTTGGGTGATCTTGTCTGTCTAGAAAGATAAGGGGAAGAGACCTACAATGCGTTTTCACAAGAATTGGCTAATTAGACCAAAATAAAGGCTAAATTGGGTCTCCCGAGATTCTAAGCGCGGATCAGTCAGTGTCCATGATGTTCCACTTAAATGGGCCTAACACTCATCTTAGGCCCAATTAAGGAGTATGATACCTTGTTCGAAAGCTTATTCCGAGGCCCATAATTTGGCTCCTAGGTCGGGATGACTAATAAAAATAGTGTTTACAACCGCACAAGCCTGGAGAGAGACGTGGAAATTAGACAACTCTTTACAATCATTGTTTTTGGTTTTACATTATTAGGCTTAATTGGTAAACATTGTTAATTTTTCGGATTTTTCAATCATCCCGACCTTGATTCCAGCAGTATAACTAGAGCTACAAATATCGGATTTTGGTGATCTTGCCGTCCCTAGAAAGATAGGAAGAGACCCACAATTTATATTTCCAAAGAATTATCAAATTAGGCCAAAATCAAGGCTAAATTGGATCCGTAGTTCTCTAGCACTACTCCGCATAGGTCCTGATATTCCTTCAAGAAATGGGGCTAACTTACTAATCTTAAGCCCAACTAAGGCATATGATACCTGCTGGAGCGTATTCGGAGGCCCTTAATTTGTTCTAGGTTAGGTCAAGATTAATAAGCAAAAATAGCAGCTTACTACAGTCTAGAGAGAGAAGGAAATTAGACAACTTTTACAATCATTGTTTTTGGTTTTACATTATTGGGCTTAATTGGGCATAATTGCGAAACATTGTTAATTATCGGATTTTTCACTCTTAGTGACCTTGTTGCCTTGTGGGAGAGCATAACTAGAGCCTACGAATTAGGATTTTGATGATCTATGTCACCTAGAAAGATAAGGAAGGGACTGCAATTTCGAGTTCACAAGAATTGTCAAATTATTCCAAAATCAAGGCTAAATCGGTCCCGAGGGTTCCTCTCTAGCGGATCAGTCGCAGATCCATGATGTTCCTTCACTTAAATGCGCCTACCTTACTCATCTTTAGCCCAATTAAGGCAAATGATACCTTGCTGGAAAGCTTATTCGCAGGCCATTAATTTGGTCTAGGGTTAGGCCAAGATTAATAAGCAAAAATAGCAGTTCACAGCCGCACAAGCCAGAGAGAGAGCGGAAATTAGACTAATTTTACAATCATTGTTTTTGATTTTACATTATGGGTATAATTTCTAAACATTGTTAATTTTTGTATTTTCACTCTTCATGACCTTGTTGCCTTGGTGCGAGCATAACCGAGCTACAAATATAGGATTTTGATGATTTCACTGTCCCTAGAAATATAAGGAAAGGACCTACAATTTCAGGTTCACAAGAATTGCCAAATTATTCCAAAATCAAGCGCTAAATTGGGTCCCGAGTTCTCATGCTGACGGATGATCGCTACCCATGATATTCCTTCACTTAAATGGGCCTAACTTACTCATCTTAAGCCAATTAAGGCATATGATACCTTGTTGGAAAGCTTATTCATAGCCCTTAATTTGGCTAGGGCTAGGTTAATAGATTAATAATTTCGGATTTTTCTACTCTTCCTTACCTAGTTACCTCATAGCAGATATAACTAGAGCTACAGATATCGATTTTGATGATCTTACCTCCTAGAAAGATAAGAAAGGGACCTACAATTTCATGTCCCCAAGAATTGTCAAATTAGGCCAAAATCAAGGCTAAATTGGGTCCCGAAGTTCTTTTGGCGCGGATCAAGTGTGACATCATGATGTTCCTTCACTTAAATGAGCCTAACTTACTCATCTTTAGCCCAATCAAGGCATATGATACCTTGTTGGAAAGCTTATTCAGAGGCCCTTAATTTGGTCTAGGGTAAGGTCAGTATTAATATGCAAAATAGCAGTTTACAGGCGCACAAGCCAGAGAGAGGAGGAAATTAGACTAATTTTACAATCATTGTTTTTGATTTTACATTATGTGGGCATAATTTCTAAACATTGTTAATTTTTGGATTTTTCACTCTTCCCGACCTTGTTGCCTTGTGCGTATAACTAGAGCTACAAATATCGGATTTTGATGATCTTACTGTCCCTAGGAAAGATAAGGAATGGACCTACAATGTCGTTTCACAAGAATTGTCAAATTAGACCAAAAATAAAGGCTAAATTGGGTCCCAGTTCTTCCGGGCGCGGATCGTCTGTGATCCATGATGTTCCTTCTTCTTAAATGGGCCTAACTTACTCATCTTAAGCCCAATTAAGGTGTATGAAACCTTGTTGGAAAGCTTATTCCAGAGGCCCATAATTTTGGTCTAGGTTAGGTCGGATTAATAAGCAAAAATAGTAGTTTACAACCGCACAAGCCTCGAGAGAGACGGAAATTAGACAACTTTTACAATCATTGTTTTTGGTTTTACATTATTAGGCTTAATTGCTAAACATTGTTAATTTTTGGATTTTTCAATCATCCCGACCTTGATTCCATGCGCAGAGTATAACTAGAGCTACAAATATCGTATTTCAGTGATCTTGCTGTCCCTAGAAAGATAAGGAAGAGACCACACAATTAATATTTCCAAAATTATCAAATTAGGCCAAAATCAAGGCTAAATTCTGATCCCGAGTTCTACAGCACGGATCGTGAGCAATTCATGATACTCCTTCGAAAATGGGGCTACTTACTAATCTTAAGCCCAATTAAGGCATAGTGATACCTTGTTGGAAAGCGTATTCAGAGGGCTCCTAATTTGTTCTAGGGTTACGTCAAAATTAATAAGAAAAATAGCAGTTTACAGCCACACAAGCTAGAGAGAGAAGAAATTAGACAACTTTACAATCATTGTTTTGAACATTATTGGGCTTAATTGGGCATAATTACAAACATTGTTAATTATCGGATTTTCCTCTTAGTGACCTTGTTGCCTTGCAGAGCATAACTAGAGCTCAGACAATGGATTTTGATGATCTTGCTGTCCCCAGCACTACAAAAAAATTCCGTTGCTTGACCAGCCAAGATTTGGGTCGCTAATATGATAATTCGGTTGCTATCATATAGCGATTTAATTAGGGGAGCAGAAACCCGGTCACTAAATGTTTGTAAATGAATTATATTTTGCCGCAAATCTCATCGAAGATATTCCGCTGATAAAGTATATATTTCGGTCAGTATAGTTGGTCGACACCAGCTTCGCTCAATTTCGTGACCGATATTCAGTCGCTATTTGCTGCAAAATTTTGATTTTTTTCTCGTAATGATCCTCGCGACCAATTATAGTTTTTCAACCATACCCCATTGATTTTAATTTAGATATAAACAAATACACCAATATTTTTAAAATAAATAGAAAACATAAATATGATGTACTAACGATCCAAAACACCACATTAATATGATCAAGAAAACATATCATTAATTAATGCAAGTTTAATAATGGTTTATAAAAAAAAGTTTAATAAGTATTACAACATCAAAACATAAAAACACACCCAGTTGATAAGTACTAATCAAAATATCAAAACTCATCAATCTTAAAGTGGATGAACATGTAGAAGCGAGAACCCCAAGGTACTTAAACACCTAATGCACCAGAGGACAACAAATACAACTCCCTTCGATACCATTTGTATACAATTGGAAAAATATGGGCATCCTCATGGATTACTATATTCCCATTATAACGAATTCGCTTTTGTCTTCAATAGTCTATAAGCACTTGCGGTATTTGCTGTCCCAAACATGGTAGAATGATCAGCGAGTTGAGAAATCAAAATCCACTGCAAATACATAAGAACAATTGGAAATGATTAGTTTATGCCTTAACCATCATTACGTGAATCCGATCGTTATATTCTTAAGTCAATGAGAGATACCACCACTAGTCCATATGGTAGAGCTGTCTCAAAAACATTTAGTCGGGTCCATTTTTCGATAAAACGATAAGGAAAACAAGTCATATCTCAAGTTCACAGGTGATACAGAGATGGAAAGATCCATGTAGCATACTATCTATGTTAAAATAGAACAAAGAAATGCAACTTCACTACAACTACATATTAGCAAAATAGTGTTTTCGCAGCGGATGCTTTTGCTCCTTTTGAAGGATGGTCATAGAGAGGACTTTTTCCTCTCTAGGAAGTGCCTAGATAACCTAGTAAGGATGGTCATCGAAAAACTATTTCGCAAAAACCTCCATTTCCTAATAAAAACAAATGAGTAAAAACCCAGAGTTGTTTTCATATTATTGGTAGCCTCGCTATTTTTCTAATGTGAATAATGTTTTATGATGGCCAAATCATGCATGTGCCCTGGAAACTATTGCCTAGCCCTTCATTTTATCTAACCCTATACTTAATCCTTCATTATCTAAGGAGCACGCTGCTGTTGGCTTCAAAAGAGACTTTCTATTAAACCCATGGACTTTAAATTAGGTAAATGAATATTAACAACAACAAAGTCAGTGCCATTTACGAACTAGTTAACACTTTATCAATTCATTCCAATGCTTATAATGTAAATATATACAATATGATTCCATAATCATTTCCCAAACAAGTTATCAATAAATACATATCAAAAATATTCTAATTACATTGATTCATTGTTATTGAAAGATTTTTATTTTAAAGAGAATAAAACTATTTCTTCATATAACTGAAACAAGAACATGCTCTGATGAGTATAATTTGGCCTTCAATAAATGGAGTGTACATCATCAAACAGAAAAGAGATAAGAGATACGTAATAAATCCTGGATTCAAAATGAGTGAAAAGCTCTTCAATCACAAAGCATAATAATGTTTTTGCATCATTTCATACTCCAACAAAGAATATTTTTTGTTTACAAAGAAGTGAACTACAACCTGAAATCCCTAA
>JAUPTC010000010.1:5261443-5291110 GCA_030762895.1 Sophora flavescens | reverse complement strand
ATTTTAAGCCCAATTAAGGCATATGATACCTTGTTGGAAAGCTTATTCAGAGGCCCTTAATTTGGTCTAGGGTTAGGTTAGGATTAATAAGCATAAATAGCAGTTTACAGCCGCACAAGCTAGAGAGAGAAGGAAATTAGACAACTTTTACAATCATTGTTTTTGGTTTTACATTATTGGGCATAATTGGGCTTAATTGCTAAACATTGACAATTTTCGGATTTTTCACTCTTCCTGACCTGTTGCCTTGCGCAGAGCATAACTAGAGCTACTTCGGATTTTGGTGATCTTGTTGTCCCTAGAAAGATAAGGAAGAGACCCACAATTTCATATTTCCAAAGAATTATCAAATTAGGCCAAAATCAAGGCTAAATTGGATCCCGAGTTCTCTAGCACGGATCAGTGCGCAGTCCATGATGTTCCTTCACTTAAATGGGGCTAACTTACTAATCTTAAACCCAATTAAGGTATATGATACCTTGTTGGAAAGCCTATTCAGAGGCCCTTAATTTGGTCTAGGGTTAGGTTAGGATTAATAAGCAAAAATAGCAGTTTACAGCCGCACAAGCCAGAGAGAGACGAAAATTAGACAACTTTTACAATCATTGTTTTTTCTTTTACATTATTGGGCATAATTGCTAAACATTGTTATTTTTCGGATTTTTCACTCTTCCTGACCTTGTTGCCTTGTGCAGAGCATAACTAGAGCTACAGATATCAGATTTTGATGATCTTGCTGTCCCTAGAAAGATAAGGAAGGGACCTACAATTTCATGTACACAAGAATTGTCAAATTATTCCAAAATCAAGGCTAAATTGGGTCCCGAGTTCTCTGGCGCCGATCAGTGCGCAGTCCATGATATTCCTTCACTAAAATGGGCCTAACTTACTAATCTTAAGCCCAATTAAGGCATATGATTCCTTGTTGGAAAGCTTATTCAGAGGCCCTTAATTTGGTCTAGGGTTAGGTCACGATTAAAAAGCATAAATAGCAGTTTACAGCCGCACAAGCTAGAGAGAGAAGGAAATTAGACAACTTTTACAATCATTGTTTTTGGTTTTACATTATTGGGCATAATTGGGATTAATTGCTAAACATTGACAATTTTCGGATTTTTCACTCTTCCTGACCTGTTGCCTTGCGCAGAGCATAACTAGAGCTACTTCGGATTTTGGTGATCTTGTTGTCCCTAGAAAGATAAGGAAGAGACCCACAATTTCATATTTCCAAAGAATTATCAAATTAGGCCAAAATCAAGGCTAAATTGGATCCCGAGTTCTCTAGCACGGATCAGTACGCAATCCATGATGTTCCTTCACTTAAATGGGGCTAACTTACTAATCTTAAACCCAATTAAGGCATATGATACCTTGTTGGAAAACCTATTCAGAGGCCCTTAATTTGTTCTAGGGTTACGTCAAGATTAATAAGCATAAATAGAAGTTTACAGCCGCACAAGCCAGAGACAGACATAAATTAGACAACTTTTACAATCATTGCTTTTGCTTTTATATTATTGGGCTTAATTGTGCTTAATTGCTAAACATTGTTAATTTTCGGATTTTTCACTCTTCCCGACCTTGTTGCCATGCGCAGAGTATAACTTAAGCTACAGATATCGGATTTTGGTGAGCTTGCTGTCCCTAGAAAGATAAGGAAGAGACCTACAATGTCAGGTAGCACAAGAATTGTCAAATTAGACCAAAATCAAGGCTAAATTGGGTCCTGAGTTCTCTGGCGTGGATCAGTACGCAGTCCATGATGTTCCTTCACTTAAATGGGCCTAACTTACTCATCTTAAGCCCAATTAAGGCATATGATACCTTGTTGGAAAGCTTATTCAGAGGCCCTTAATTTGGTCTTAGGTTAGGTCAGGATTAATAAGCAAAAATAGCAGTTTACAGCCGCACAAGCCAGAGAGAGAAGGAAATTAGACAACTTTTACAATCATTGTTTCTGCTTTTACATTATTGGGTATAATTGCTAAACATTGTTAATTTTCGGATTTTTCACTCTTCCTGACCTTGTTGTCTTGTACAGAGCATAACTAGAGCTACAGATATCGGATTTTGATGATCTTGTTGTCCCTAGAAAGATAAGGAAGGGTCCTACAATTTCAGGTTTACAAGAATTGTCAAATTATTCCAAAATGAAGTCTAAATTGGGTCCCGAGTTCTCTGGTGCGGATCAGTGCGCAGTCCATGATATTCCTTCACTTAAATGGGCCTAACTTACTAATCTTAAGCCCAATTAAGGCATATGATACCTTGTTGGAAAGCTTATTCAGAGGCCCTTAATTTGGTCTTGGGTTAGGTCGGGATTAAAAAGTATAAATAGCAGTTTACAGCCGCACAAGCTAGAGAGAGAAGGAAATTAGATAAATTTTACAATCATTGTTTTTGCTTTTACATTATTGGGCTTAATTGCTATTTTTGCTTATTAAAAAGCATAAATAGCAGTTTACAGCCGCACAAGCTAGAGAGAGAAGGAAATTAGATAACTTTTAGAATCATTGTTTTTGGTTTTACATTATTGGGCTTAATTGCTAAACATTGTTAATTTTCGGATTTTTCACTCATCCTGACCTTGTTGCCTTGCGCAGAGCATAACTAGAGCTACAGATATCTGATTTTGATGATCTTGCTGTCCCTAGAAAGATAAGGAAGGGACCTACAATTTCAGGTTCACAAGAATGGTCAAATTATTCCAATATCCAGGCTAAATTGGATCCCGAGTTCTCTGGCGCGGATCAGTGTGCAGTCCATGATATTCCTTCACTTAAATGTTCCTAACTTAATGATCTTAAGCCCAATTAAGTCATATGATACCTTGTTGGAAAGCTTATTCAGAGGCCCTTAATTTGGTCTAATGATAGGTTGGGATTAAAAACCATAAATAGCAGTTTACAGCCGCACAAGCTAGAGAGTGAAGGAAATTAGACAACTTTTACAATCATTGTTTTTGGTTTTACATTATTGGGCTTAATTGCTAAACATAGTTAATTTTCGGATTTTTCACTCATCCCAGTCTTGTTGCCATGCGCAGAGTATAACTAGAGCTACATATATCGGATTTTGGTGATCTTGCTATCCCTAGAAAGATAAGGAAGAGACCCACAATTTCATATTTCCAAAGAATTATCAAATTAGGCCAAAACCAAAGCTAAATTGGATCCCGAGTTCTCTAGCACGGATCAATGCGCAGTCCATGATGTTCCTTCACTTAAATGGGCCTAACTTACTAATCTTAAGCCCAATTAAGGCATATGATACCTTGTTGGAAAGCATATTCAGAGGCACTTAATTTGGTCTAGGGTTAGGTCGGGATTAAAAACCATAAATAGCAGTTTACTGCCGTACAAGCTAGAGAGAGAAGGAAATTAGACAACTTTTATAATCATTGTTTTTGGTTTTACATTATTGGGCTTAATTGGACTTAATTACTAAACATAGTTAATTTTCGGATTTTTCACACTTCCTTGTCTTGTTGCCATGCGCAGAGTATAACTGGAGCTACAAATATCGGATTTTGGTGATCTTGCTGTCCCTAGAAAGATAAGGAAGAGACCTACAATTTCAGGTGACACAAGAATTGTCAATTTAGGCCCAAATCAAGGCTAAATTGGGTCCCGAGTACTCTGGCTCGGATCAGTGCGTATCCATGATATTCCTTCACTTAAATGGGCCTAACTTTCAAATCTTAAGCCCAATTAAGGCATATGATACCTTGTTGGAAAGCTTATTAAGAGGCACTTAATTTGCTCTAGTGTTAGGTCAGGATTAATAAGCATAAATAGCAGTTTACAACCGCACAAGACAGAGAGAGACGGAAATTAGACAACTTTTAAAATCATTGTTTTTGCTTTTACATTATTGGGCTTATTTGGGCTTAATTGCTAAACATTGTTAATTTTCGGATTTTTTACTCATCCTGACCTGGTTGCCTTGCGCAGAGCATAACTAGAGCTACAAATATCGAATTTTGGTGATCTTGCTGTCCCTAGAAAGATAAGGAAGAGATCCACAATTTCATATTTCCAAAGAATTATCAAATTAGGCCAAAATCAAGGCTAAATTGGATCCCGAGTTCCCTAGTACGGATCAGTGCGCAGTCCATGATGTTCCTTCACTTAAATGGGGCTAACTTACTAATCTTAATCCCAATTAAGGCATATGATACCATGTTGGAAAGCCTATTCAGAGGCCCTTAATTTGGTCTAGGGTAAGGTCGGGATTAATAAGCATAAATAGAAGTTTGCAGCCGCCCAAGCTAGAGAGAGAAGGAAATTAGATAACTTTTAAAATCATTGTTTTTGCTTTTTACATTATTGGGCTTACTTGGGCTTAATTGCTAAACATTGTTAATTTTCGGATTTTTCACTCATCCCAGTGTTGTTGCCATGCGCAGAGTATAACTAGAGCTACAGATATCGGATTTTGGTGATCTTGCTGTCCCTAGAAAGATAAGGAAGAGACCTACAATGTCAGGTTTCACAAGAATTGTCAAATTATTCCAAAATCAAGGCTAAATTGGGTCCCGAGTTCTCTGGCGCGGATCAGTGCGCAGTCCATGATATTCCTTCACTTAAATGGGCCTAACTTACTCATCTTAAGCCCAATTAAGGCATATGATACCTTGTTGGAAAGCTTATTCAGAGGCCCTTAATTTGGTCTAGGGTTAGGTCGGCATTAATAAACAAAAATAGCAGTTTACAGCAGCACAAGCCAGAGAGAGACGGAAATTAGACAACTTTTACAATCATTATTTTTGTTTTTACAATATTGGGCTTAATTGGGCATAATTGCTAAACTTTGTTAATTTTGGGATTTTTCACTCATCCTAACCTTGTTGCCTTGTGCAGAACATAACTAGAGCTACAGATATCCGATTTTGGTGATCTTGCTGTCCCTGGAAAGATAAGGAAGAGTCCTACAATTTCAGGTTTCCCAAGAATTGTCAAATTAGGCCAAAATCATGGCTAAATTGGGTCCCGAGTTCTCTGGCGCGGATCAGTGTGCAGTCCATGATGTTCCTTCACTTAACTGGGCCTAACTTACTAATCTTAAGCCCAATTGAGGCATATGATACCTTCTTGGAAAGCTTATTCAGAGGCCCTTAATTTGATCTAGGATTTGGTTAGGATTAATAAGAATAAATAGCAGTTTACAGCCGCACAAGCCAGAGAGGGACGGAAATTAGACAACTTTTACAACCATTGTTTTTGCTTTTTCATTATCGGGCTTAATTGCTAAACATTGTTAATTTTCGGATTTTTCACTCATCCTGACTTGTTGCCTTGTGCAGAGCATAACTAGAGCTACAGATTTCGAATTTTGGTGATCTTGCTGTCCCTAGAAAGATAAGGAAGAGACCAACAATTTCAGGTGTCACAATAATTGTCAAATTAGACCAAAATCAAGGCTAAATTGGGTCCCAAGTACTCTGGTGCGGATTAGTTCGCATTCCATGATGTTCCTTCACTTAAATGGGCCTAACTTACTCATCTTAAGCACAATTAAGGCATATGATACATTGTTGAAAAGCTTATTCTGAGGCCCTTAATTTGGTCTAGGGTAAGGTCAGGATTAATAAGCATAAATAGCAGTGTACGGCCGAACAAGCCAGAGAGAGACGAAAATTAGACAACTTTTACAATCATTATTTTTGCTTTTTATATTATTGGGCTTAATTGCTAATCATTGTTAATTTTCGGATTTTTCACTCATCCTGACCTGGTTGCCATGCGCAGAGTATTACTAGAGCTACAGATATCGGATTTTGGTGATCTTGCTGTCCCTAGAAAGATAAGGAAGAGACCTAAAATGTCAGGTTTCACAAGAATTGTCAAATTAGACAAAAATCAAGGCTAAATTGGGTCCCGAGTACTCTGGCGCGGATCAGTGCGCAGTCCATGATATTCCTTCACTTAAATGGGCCAAACTTACTAACCTTAAGCCCAATTAAGGCATATGATACCTTGTTGGAAAGCTTACTCAGAGGCCCTAATTTGGTCTAGGGTTAGGTCGGGATTAAAAAGCATAAATAGCAGTTTACAGCCGCACAAGCTAGAGAGAGAAGGAAATTTGACAACTTTTACAATCATTGTTTTTAGTTTTACATTATTAGGCTTAATTGCTAAACATTGTTAATTTTCGGATTTTTCACTCATCCCGACCTTGTTACCATGCGAAGAGTATAACTAGAGCTACAGATATCGGATTTTGGTGATCTTGCTGTCCCTAGAAAGATAGGGAAGAGACCTACAATGTCAGGTTTCACAAGAATTGTCAAATTAGACCAAAATCAAGGCTAAATTGGGTCCCGAGTTCTCTGGCGCGGATCAGTGCGCAGTCCATGATGTTCCTTCACTTAAATGGGCCTAACTTACTCATCTTAAGCCCAATTAAGGCATATGATACCTTGTTGGAAAGCTTATTCAGAGGCCCTTAATTTGGTCTAGGGTTATTTTGGTGCCTCTCAATAGCCCTTGTTGGAAAGCATATTCAGAGGCCCTTAATTTGGTCTAGTTGCATTGTAAAGCCCAATAATGTTGCCATACGCCTATTCCGTCTCTCTCTAGCTTCCTTATCTTTCTAGGGACAACAAGATCACCAAAATCCGAAATATGTAGCTCTAGTTATGCTCTGCGCATGGCAACAAGGTCAGGAAGAGTGAAAAATCCGAAAATTAACATTGTTTAGCAATTAAGCCCAATTAAGCCCAATAATGTAAAACCAAAAACAATGATTGTAAAAGTTGTCTAATTTCCTTCTCTCTCTAGCTTCTCTCTCTGGCTTGTGCGGCTGTAAACTGCTATTTTTGCTTATTAATCGTGACCTAACCCTAGACCAAATTAAGGGCCTCTGAATAAGCTTTCCAAAAGGGTATCATATGCCTTAATTGGGCTTAAGATGAGTAAGTTAGGCCCATTTAAGTGAAGGAATATCATGGACTGCGCACTGATAAGCGCCAGAGAACTCGGGACCCAATTTAGCCTTGATTTTTGCCTAATTTGATAATTCTTTGGAAATATGAAATTGTGGGTCTCTTCCTTATCTTTCTAGGGACAGCAAGATCACCAAAATCCGATATCTGTCACTTAAATGGGCCTAAGTTACTTATCGTAAGCCTAATTAAGGCATAGGATACCTTGTTGGAAAGCCTATTCAGAGGCCCTTAATTTGTTCTAGGGTTACGTCAAGATTAATAAGCATAAATAGAAGTTTACAGCCGCACAAGCCAGAGACATACGGAAATTAGACAACTTTTATAATCATTGCTTTTGCTTTTATATTATTCAGGTTCACAAGAATTGTCAAAATATTCCAAAATCAAGGCTAAATTGGTTCTCGAGTTCTCTGGCGCGGATCAGTGCGCAGTCCATGATATTCCTTCACTTAAATGGGCCTAACTTACTAATCTTAAGACCAATTAAGGCATATGATACCTTGTTGGAAAGCTTATTCAGAGGGCCTTAATTTGGTCTAGGGTTTGGTCAGGATTAAAAAGCATAAATAGCAGTTTACAACCGTACAAGCTAGAGAGAGACGGAAATTAGACAACTTTTATAATCATTGTTTTTGCTTTTGCATTATTGGGCATAATTGCTAAACATTGTTAATTTTCGGATTTTTCACTCTTCCTGACCTTGTTGCCTTGTGCAGAGCATAACTAGAGCTACAAATATCGGATTTTGATGATCTTGCTGTCCCTAGAAAGATAAGGAAGGGACCTACAATTTCAGGTTCACAAGAATTGTCAAGTTATTCCAAAATCAAGGCTAAATTGGGTCCCGAGTTCTCTGGCGCGGATCAGTGCGCAGTCCATGATATTCCTTCACTTAAATGGGCCTAACTTACTAATCTTAAGCCCAATTAAGGCATATGAAACCTTGTTGGAAAGCTTATTCAGAGGCCCTTAATTTGGTCTAGGGTTAGATCGGGATTAAAAATCATAAATAGCAGTTTACAGCCGCACAATCTAGAGAGAGAAGGAAATTAGACAAATTTTACAATCATTGTTTTTGGTTTTACATTATTGGGATTAATTGGGCTTAATTGCTAAAAATTGTTAATTTTTGGATTTTTCACTCTTCCTGACCTTGTTGCCTTGCGCAGAGCATAACTAGAGCTCCATATTTCGGATTTTGGTGATCTTGCTGTCCCTAGAAAGATAAGGAAGAGACCAACAATTTCAGGTTTCACAATAATTGTCAACTTAGACCAAAATCAAGGCTAAATTGGGACCCGAGTACTCTAGCACGGATGACCCTATCATTTAAGCCCAAATAAAGGCTAAATTGGGTCCCGAGTACTCTGGCACGGATCAGTGCGCAGTCCATGATATTCCTTCACTTAAATGGGCCTATTTAACAATGTTGTTGAAACCCTAGAACAAAATTAAGGGCCAATGGCCAATTATTGATGCACTTCTCCCTAGGGACATTGTATTCAGATCAACATGTCGATTTGGGCTTTATTAGGATCAAACAAGTGCATTTGGGCTCCATTAGGACCAAAGAAGTACAAATTGGCCCAGTTAGGTCCTATATGACCTAAAAAGTCCATTTGGGCTCTATTAGGATCAAACATTTCCATTTGGGCCCCAATAGGACCAAAGAAGTACAAATTGGCCCAGTTAGGTCCTATATGACCTAAAAAGTTCATTTGGGCTCTATTAGGATCAACAAAGTCCATTTGGGCTCCAATAGGACCAAAGAAGTACAAATTGGCCCAGTTAGGTCCTATATGACCTAAAATGTCCAGTTGGGCTCTATTAGGATCAAACAAGTCCATTTGGGCTCCAATAGGACCAAAGAAGTACAAATAGGCCCAGTTAGGTCCTATATGACCTAAAATGTCTAGTTGGGCTCTATTAGGATCAAACAAGTCCATTTGGGCTCCAATAGGACCAAATAAGTACAAATTGGCCCAATTAGGTCCTATATGACCTAAAAAGTCCATTTGGGCTCTATTAGGATCAAACAACTCCATTTGGCCCATTTAGGTATGGGAACATCGGATTAAATTGTAAAGCCCAATGTATAAGGGCCTCTGAATTTGTTTTCCAACAAGGTATCATATGCCTTAATTGGGCTTAAGATGAGTAAGTTAGGCCCATTTAAGTGAAGGAACATCATGGGCTGCGCACTGATCCGCGCCAGAGAACTCGGGAACCAATTTAGCCTTGATTTTTGCCTAATTTGACAATTCTTGTGACACCTGAAATTGTAGGTCTCTTCCTTATCTTTCTAGGGACAGCAAGATCACCAATAGGGTTTCAACAACATTGTTAATTAGGCCCATTTAACTGAAGGAACATCATGGACTGCGCACTGATCTGCGCCCGAGTACTCGGGACCCAATTTAGCCTTGATTTTGGTCTAATTTGACAAATATTGTGATACCTGAAATTGTTGGTTGTTAAGAATATAACTAATTCTGTTATAGTTTGTTATAGGTTGTTAATGATTTGTTAGAGGGTTAATTGTGTTAGTTAGTTAACTAGCTCTATAAATAGAGCATCATGTATCATTTTTCATCATCTTTTATCAATCAATCAATATGTTACCAAATGAGTATCAATATGCTCTCTATCTCTCCTATACTTATGATCTATATCCCTCACATCCATGGATTCTTCACATGGTATCAGAGCGATACCGTGAGGCTTTCGCTGATGATAGTGATGAGGATGAGGCTTCTGTTCCTGATTCAGACAACAATGAAGATGATTATTCAGACAGTGATGAAGATCCGCCCAACGTTCTTGAATCTGCAACAACGGGGGAGAATGGACACTACGAGTTCGTCTTCGGTAGCTTCGGAAACTCAAGGAACTCAGATCTTGATACCATTCCTTCGACTTCGGTAATTCCAACCAAGCCAGAAATCCATGGATCCACCATCAAGATTGGGGAAATCACCTGCATCCTCGTCAATTCACGCTCCAACATCTCCGATCTTGCATCTGAATCTAACGTTTCTGAAGCAGCCAAGAAACCGAAGGAGTTCACAGATCGCATCATCTCCACCTTCGTCAACTGCAATCTGGATCCTGAATCAGGTACTGATTCTTCCATCATCGTCGATCTGAACTCTGAAGCCGCTGAGAAATCGAAGAAGGAGAAGGTAGATTTGGTAGCCCCTAAACCAGTGAATCTGGCACCAGATTCATATTCATCGGTCTTCGACAGCCGTCGTGCCGATCTCGGCATCGCCTCCTTCGTCAATCTCTCCTGCGAGCATCTGATTGTCTTCGATCCTGGGGGAATCCTCCTCAACTTTCGCGAGCCAGCGGCTAGCTCCGTCGCATTCCGATCCGCCATTTACAACTCTACCGAGACGGCACCAGCTCCGCCATCACCTTGCTATGAGTTCGTGTTCGATCCCCGTGAAGCAGCTTCTAGGATTTCGCCACCGCTTCCACGACGTTCTGTTCTCGTCTTCGATCCCGGCGGATATCGCCGCCAGTCGCTGCTGTTGGTTTCCATTGCTCATGGTGGTGTTATTCCAAACATCAACCCTGTGCTGTTGCCAAAGAAGCATGAGAAAGCTGCTAAAGAACCCAATTCGCCTTCGTTCTCTCTACCTGGTGTGTCGAGGGTTCAACTTGGGAAGGGAAAGGAATGGATGTTCTGGAAGCTTCCTGGACTGGACTCCCCTCTCTCTTTGGCCTGGCCCACTATGGATGAAGATTGGGCCATGCTGCTGCATTTTTATTTTGTTTTTAGTTGGTTAGCATTTTTTTCTTTTTTAAAAAAGTTGATCTTTTCTGTTTGGGCTTATGTGCAAAATGGTCTATTCAAGCTGATTGTGGTGATATCACTTATCAGCTTGAGGGGGGCTGTTAAGAATATAACTAATTCTGTTAGAGTTTGTTATAGGTTGTTAACAATTTGTTAGAGGGTTAATTGTGTTAGTTAGTTAACTAGCTCTATAAATAGAGCATCATGTATCATTTTTCATCATCTTTTATCAATCAATCAATATGTTACCAAATGAGTATCAATATGCTCTCTATATCTCCTATACTTATGATCTATATCCCTCACATCCATGGATTCTTCACATTGGTCTCTGCCTTAATTGATAATTCTTTGGCAATATGAAATTGTGGGTCTTTTCCTTATATTTCTAGGGACAGCAAGATCAACAAAATCCGATATCTGTAGCTCTAGTTATACTCTGCACTTGGCAACAAGGTCGGGATGAGTGAAAAATCCAAAAATTAACAATGTTTAGCAATTAAGCCCAATTAAGCCCAATAATGTAAAACCAAAAACAATGATTGTAAAAGTTGTCTAATTTCCTTCTTGCTATGGCTTGTGCGGCTGTAAACTGCTAATTTTGTTTATTAATCCTGACCTAACCCTAGACCAAATTAAGGGCCTCTGAATAAGCTTTCCAACAAGGTATCATATGCCTTAGTTGGGCTTAAGATGAGTAAGTTAGGCCCATTTAAGTGAAGGAACATCATGGACTGCGCACTGATCCGCGCTAGAGAACTCGGGACCCAATTTAGCCTTGATTTTGGTCTAATTTGATAATTATTGTGAAACCTGAAATTGTTCGTCTCTTCCTTATCTTTCTAGGGACAGCAAGATCACCAAAATCCGAAATCTGTAGCTCTAGTTATGCTCTGCACAAGGCAACAAGGTCAGGAAGAGCGAAAAATCCGAAAATTAACAATGTTTAGCAATTAATCCCAATTAAGCCCAATAATGTAAAACCAAAAACAATGATTGTAAAAGTTGTCTAATTTCCTTCTCTCTCTAGCTTGTGCGGCTGTAAAATGCTATTTATGCTTTTTAATCCCGACCTAACCCTAGACCAAATTAAGGGCCTCTGAATAAGCTTTCCAACAAGGTATCATATGCCTTAATTGGGCTTAAGATTAGTAAGTTAGGCCCATTTAAGTGAAGGAACATCATGGACTGCGCACTGATCCGCGCCAGAGAACTTCGGACCCAATTTAGCCTTGATTTTGGCCTAATTTGACAATTCTTGTGAATCCTGAAATTGTTGGTCTCTTCCTTATATTTCTAGGGACAACAAGATCACCAAAATCCGAAATCTGTAGCTTTAGTTATGCTCTGCGCAAGGCAACAAGTCAGGATGAGTGAAAAATCCGAAAATTAACAATGTTTAGCAATTAAGCCCGATTAAGCCCAATAATGTAAAACCAAAAACAATGATTGTAAAAGTTGTCTAATTTCCTTCTCTCTCTAGCTTGTGCAGCTGTAAACTGCTATTTATGCTTTTTAATCCCGACCTAACCCTAGACCAAATTAAGGGCCTCTGAATAAGCTTTCCAACAAGGTATCATATGCCTTAATTGGGCTTAAGATTAGTAAGTTAGGCCCATTTAAGAGAAGGAACATCATGGACTGCGCACTGATACGTGTTAGAGAACTCGGGATCAAATTTAGCCTTGATTTTGGCCTAATTTGATAATTCTTAGGAAATATGAAATTGTGGGTCTCTTCCTTATCTTTCTAGGCACAGCAAGATCACCAAAATCCGATATCTGTAGCTCTAGTTTTGCTCTGCGCAAGGCAACAAGGTCAGGATGAGTGAAAAATCCGAAAATTAACAATGTTTAGCAATTAAGCCCAATAATATAAAAAGAAAAAATAATGATAGTAAAAGTTGTCTAATTTCCGTCTCTCTCTGGCTTGTGCGGTCGTAAACTGCTATTTTTGCTTATTAATCCTGACCTAACCCTAGACCAAATTAAGGGCCTCTGAATAAGCTTTCCAACAAGGTATCATATGCCTTAATTGGGCTTAAGATGAGTAAGTTAGGCCCATTTAAGTGAAGGAACATTAATGACTGCACACTGATCCGCGCCAGAGAACTCGGGACCCAACTTAGCCTTGATTTTGGAATAATTTGACAATTCTTGTGAAACTGAAATTGTAGGTCCCTTCCTTATCTTTCTAGGGACAGCAAGATCATCAAAATCCGATATCTGTAGCTCTAGTTATGCTCTGCACAAGGCAACAAGGTCAGGAAGAGTGAAAAATCCGAAAATTAACAATGTTTAGCAATTATGCCCAATAATGTAAAAGCAAAAACAATGATTGTAAAAGTTGTCTAATTTCCGTCTCTCTCTGGCTTGTGCGGCTGTAAACTGCTATTTATGCTTATTAATCCTAACCAAATCCTAGACCAAATTAAGGGCCTCTGAATAACCTTTCCAAGAAGGTATCATATGCCTCAATTGGGCTTAAGATTAGTAAGTTAGGCCCATTTAAGTGAAGGAACATCATGGACTGCGTACTGATCCGCGCAAGAGAACTCGGGACCCAATTTAGCCTTGATTTTGGCCTAATTTGACAATTCTTGGGAAACCTGAAATTGTAGGACTCTTCCTTGTCTTTCCAGGGACAACAAGATCACCAAAATCCGATATCTGTAGCTCTAGTTATGTTCTGCGCAAGGCAACAAGGTCAGGATGAGTGAAAAATCCGAAAATTAACAATGTTTAGCAATTAAGCCCAATAATGTAAAACCAAAAACAATGATTGTAAAAGTTGTCTAATTTCCTTCTCTCTCTGGTTTGTGCGGCTGTAAACTCCTATTTATGCTTATTAATCCTGACCTAACCCTAGACCAAATGAAGGGCCTCTGAATAAGCTTTCCAACAAGGTATCATATGCCTTAATTGGGATAAAGATAAGTAAGTTTGGCCCATTTAAGTGAAGGAACATCATGGACTGCGCACTGATCTGCGCCATAGAACTCGGGACCCAATTTAGCCATGATTTTGGAATAATTTGACAATTCTTGTGAACCTGAAATTGTAGGTCCCTTCCTTATCTTTCTAGGGACAGCAAGATCACCAAAATCCGATATCTGTAGCTCTAGTTATGCTCTGCACAAGGCAACAAGGTCAGGAAGAGTGAAAAATCCGAAAATTAACTATGTTTAGCAATTAAGTCCAATTAAGCCCAATAATGTAAAACCAAAAACAATGATTGTAAAAGTTGTCTTCCTTATCTTTCTAGGGACAGCAAGATCACCAAAATCCGAAATTTGTAGCACTAGTTATGCTCTGCGCAAGGCAACAAGATCAGGAAGAGTGAAAAATCCGAAAATTAACAATGTTTAGCAATTAAGCCCAATAATGTAAAACCAAAAACAATGATTGTAAAAGTTGTCTAATTTCCGTCTCTCTCTGGCTTGTGCGGTTGTAAACTGCTATTTATGCTTTTTAATCCCGACCTAACCCTAGACCCAATTAAGGGCCTCTGAATAAGCTTTCCAACAAGATATCATATGCCTTAATTGGGCTTAAGATTAGTAAGTTAGGCCCATTTAAGTGAAGGAATATCATGGACTGTGCACTGATCCGCGCCAGAGAACTCGGGACCCAATTTAGCCTTGATTTTGGAATAATTTGACAATTTTTGTGAACCTGAAATTGTAGGTCCCTTCCTTATCTTTCTAGGGACAACAAGATCACCAAAATCCGATATCTGTAGCTCTAGTTATACTCTGCGCATGGCAACAAGACTGGGATGAGTGAAAAATCCGAAAATTAACAATGTTTAGCAATTAAGCCCAGTTAAGCCCAATAATGTAAAACCAAAAACAATGATTGTAAAAGTTGTCTAATTTCCTTCTCTCTGGCTTGTGCGACTGTAAAATGCTATTTATGCTTATTAATCCTGACCTAACCCTAGACCAAATTAAGGGTCTCTGAATAAGCTTTCCAACAAGGTATCATATGCCTTAATTGCTTAAATGGGCCTAACTTACTAATCAGTGTAGAACTCGGGACCCAATTTAGCCTTGATTTTGGAATAATTTGACAATTCTTGTGATCTTGAAATTGTAGGTCCCTTCCTTATCTTTCTAGGGACAGCAAGATCATCAAAATCCGATATCTGTAGCTCTAGTTATGCTCTGCACAAGGCAACAAGGTCAGAAAGAGTGAAAATTCCGAAAATTAACAATGTTTAGCAATTAAGCCCAATAATGTAAAACCGAAAACAATGATTGTAAAAGTTGTCTAATTTCCTTCTCTCTCTAGCTTGTGCGGCTGTAAACTGCTATTTATGCTTTTTAATCTCGACCTAACCCTAGACCAAATTAAGGGCCTCTGAATAAGCTTTCCAACAAGGTACCATATGCCTTAATTAGGCCAATTGCAAGATCACCAAAATACGAAATCTGTAGCTCTAGTTATGCTCTGTGCAAGGCAACAAGGTCAGGATGAGTGAAAAATCTGAAAATTAACAATGTTTAGCAATTAAGCCCAATAATGTAAAACCAAAAACAATGATTGCAAAAGTTGTCTAATTTCCTTCTCTCTAGCTTGTGCGGCTGTAAACTGCTATTTATGCTTTTTAATCCCGGCCTAACCCTAGACCAAATTAAGGGCCTCTGAATAGGCTTTCCAACAACTATTACAATCATTGTTTTTGCTTTTACATTAATGGGCTTAATTGGGCTTAATTGCTAAACATTATTAATTTTCGGATTTTTCACTCATCCTGGCCTTGTTGCCATGCGGAGAGCATAACTAGAGCCACAGATATCGGATTTTGGTTATCTTGTTATCCCTAGAAAAATAAGGAAGACACCTACAATTTCAGGTGACACAAGAATTGTCAATTTAGGCCAAAATCAAGGCTAAATTGGGTCCGAAGTTCTCTATCGCGGATCAGTGCGCAGTCCATGATGTTCCTTCACTTAAATGGGCCTAACTTACTAATCTTAAGCCCAATTAAGGCATATGATACCTTATTGGAAAGCTTATTCGGAGGCCCTTAATTTGGTCTTAGGTTAGGTCGGGATTAACCAGCATAAATAGCAGTTTACAGCCGCACAATCTAGAGAGAGACGGAAATTAGACAACTTTTACAATAATTGTTTTTGCTTTTACATTATTGGGCATAATTGCTAAACAATGTTAATTTTCGGATTTTTCACTCTTCCTGACCTTGTTGCCTTGTGCAGAGCATAACTAGAGCTATGAATATCGGATTTTGATGATCTTGCTGTTCCTAGAAAGATAAGGAAGGGACCTACAATTTCAGGTTCACAAGAATAGTCAAATTATTCCAAAATCAAGGCTAAATTGGGTCCCGAGTTCTCTGGCGCGGATCAGTGCGCAGTCCATGATATTCCTTCACTTAAATGGGCCTAACTTACTAATCTTAAGCCCAATTAAGGAATATGATACCTTGTTGGAAAGCTTATTCAGAGGCCCTTAATTTGGTCTAGGGTTAGGTCGGGATTAAAGAGCATAAATAGCAGTTTACAGCCGCACAAGCTAGAGAGAGAAGGAAATTAGACAACTTTTACAATCATTGTTTTTGGTTTTACAGTATTGGGCTTAATTGGGCTTAATTGCTAAACATTGTTAATTTTCGGATTTTTCACTCATCCCGACCTTGTTGCCATGCGCATAGTATAACTAGAGCTACATATATCGGATTTTGGTGATCTTGCTGTCCCTAGAAAGATAAGGAAGAGACCCACAATTTCCTATTTCCAAAGAATTAACAAATTAGGCCAAAATCAAGGCTAAATTGGATCCCGAGTTCTCTAGCACGGATCAATACGCAGTCCATGATGTTCGTTCACTTAAATGGGGCTAACTTACTAATCTTAAGCCCAATTAAGGCATATGATACCTTGTTGCAAAGCCTATTCAGAGGCCCTTAATTTGTTCTAGGGTAACGTCAAGATTAATAAGCAAAAATAGCAGTTTACAGCCGCACAAGCCAGAGAGAGACGGAAATTAGACAACTTTTACAATCATTGTTTTTGCTTTTACATTATTGGAAATAATTGCTAAACATTGTTAATTTTCGGATTTTTCACTCTTCCTGACCTTGTTGCCTTGCGCAGAGTATAACTAGAGCTACAGATATCGGATTTTGATGATCTTGCTGTCCTTAGAAAGATAAGGAAGGGACCTACAATTTAAGGTTCTCAAGAATTGTCAAATTATTCCAAAATCAAGGCTAAATTGGGTCCCGATTTCTCTGGCGCGGATCAGTGCGCCCTCCATGATGTTCCTTCACTTAAATGGGCCTAACTTACTCATATTAAGCCCAATTAATGTTGGAGTAAGCCCTAGAGGCCAGTGTATTTCTTAGACTTACATTTGTATCTTGCCATTATATATATATATATATATATATATATATATATATATATATGATATGAGGCATTCCAGTTTATTGTGTTACTTGTTTAAACATAATAAAGTCCTTAGAATAGAAATTTCAGTTTAATAAAATATCAAGTACATGACTTGATCGTGAGACACTATTGAACAATGAAATACTATTCTTAAATATCCGTAGTCAAGTATTTTATTAATAAGGACAATAATAATACTTTGAGACTATTATGTGTGCAGACTGATGACCATATCTCACGGGTCATGGATATGAGATATCGAGTCGCCACATAGGTACACATTAGAGTAATGATGAACTGGATTGACCCACCATGAGAACACTACATGGAGCATTGTGTGAGTGTCATAAGTAGTTCTCATAGTGACAATGGTGTATGCAATCCTTCGACCTGAAATCGCTACGATCCCTACATGAGGAGTCGTGTGCTTTAATATCGTCAAACGTCATCTGTAATAGGATGATTATAAAGACGGTCATTGGGCATACCACGAGCCATGCAGAGGGATGTGAGTGACCTAGATGGAATTTGTCCCTCCTACATAATAGGAGTAATATATGTGGGCCCCCTGATAAAGTGAGACTGTAAAATGCATGGCCGTGCTGAAATGAGTCAATATGAGATATTGACCTCATTTGTTGTTAAGTCTACTCGGGTATCAGGGAACATGATATTGAACCATACAAGGGTGACACATTCCATGTCTTGTGTTCAATATAGATATATGGACAAAAGGATAATAATGCACATGAATATTTGTCACAGAAAGGTTTCGTCAAATCACTGACTTTCTCACTACTTAGGTAGCAGTGATGTATTGCTAGATACCGCTCACTGTTTGTAATATTAAATGGGATTTAATATTACTACTAACGTTTTGGGAACCTATAGGGTCAAACACATAAGAGTGGATTAAAAGAAGTATTAAAAGGAGAGTTGGACTTTTCTATTGGGCCTAGCGCATAGTACATGGGGCTTAGGTCAACCGCTGCTCACTAACTCACTTAAGGAGGCGCTGCTATAAGTGGACCACTTAAGCTATTGTGCACACACGGTTTTTACCCTAGCCGCACATAGAGAGTGACAGTGAGCAGCAGGTCTCTGTTTTCGAAGCTAGCACTGTGAGGCAGAGACGCTTCGTGTTCGTGACGTTGGACGTTCACGGGATCTGCTCGTGTGGATACCTTAGAGACACCGTTCGTGCGGTGTTCGTGATAGACGATTTTCAATCAATTCTCATCGCATCAAGAGGTAAATCTTCTAACCATGAATCATGACCATTCGCAAGGATCCTTCGATGGAAATTTTTTCCGCTGCGTTATTTTGTTTTATACGCAAATTCCCAACAGTGGTATCAGAGCCGCTTGCGAAACCATGATTTTGTTACGTGGTTTACCTGTTATGTATGATAACATGTTTATAATGTGAATCGTTTCTCTGAAAATTGTTTTCTGAAAATCGTTTGCATCCGTTTTGTGAAACCTTGTTTCTGTAATTTTCGTATGTATATGATATATGCGTCTATTGCATGTTTATGTATATATGCGATATGTACATTGGTTCTGGAATCCTTATTATGTTCTGCGATGGCGTCAAGTGTTGATGTTAAACATGATCGGTTTCAGTTCTCTGTTGGCAGCGTTAAGGGGTTTCATTCAATTTTTGAAATTTTTATGTCACCATTTAATAATAACATCAATTACAATAAATGTGATTTATAGTAACATCAATTACAATAAATGTGATTTGTAGTAACAACAATTACAATAAATGTGATTTGTAGTAACAACAATTACAATAAATGTGATTAATTATATATATGTTATGTTTTCAAAATTCAGATTTTGAAATCTCTAATTAATAATAATAATAATGATTATGTATTATTACTGGTTGTTACTATTTATTTGGTAATGTATGGTGAATGGTTATGGCCTTAGTCCTTTAATCTTTTGGTTTATATTTTGAAATACGGCCTGCGTGCCATGCCTTTCTCTTATATTCCATATGTATATTCTTTTCTCATCTCACTCCCCTCATATGTAAAATGAGGTTTCTGTTTATGTAATGTAATGATGGAGACAAGAAGACGTTATCCTGTGGGAGATCATGCTTGGAGAAGCCTGGACGCTCCTAGGTTTCAGTTTAGATTCTCTCATTGGCTTAGGAGAATCAATGCGTTAGGGGCCATAACCATATCACATTTATTTGCCTTATATATGTATGAGATGCATGTATGTATATAGTATGTTAAAAGGGGTTTAACTAATATATGTATGAGATGCATGTATGTAAGTAGTAAGTTAAAGAGTTTAACAAATGATGAGATCAAATTTTAATCAAATCCCTCAAAAGGAAATATTAAGTCACATTTAAAGGCCTTCCAATGCATGGCACTCGTCAAGACTATGATCGATTAAGTGTGGGTCCGCCAAAGCGGGGTACCTTTATCTATAATAGTAAGACGCGATGGGACAAATGTAATGTTCAACTGCTATCCATTGGGTCTGACTTAACTAAGCCAACTTCAATAGGATTGAAAGGCTTAGAGGCTTAAAAGTTGGGCTTTAGTCCATGTGATGGATTAGAATAAGAGTTATTCACCCAACTGTCCAAGAGTTGCATGAGATGCAATCGGAAAGTGTTTCCTACCTATATAACCAAATTTTGAGTGATCAGCCAAAGCTGACTTAAAGCTAGGTGAAACATGGATCTTGGCCCACTAGAAAATCTTCCAATGGGATTTTCCGAATCAATGATGAGGGTCATTGTTTTGAGTAAAATAGTGGGAGGCGTATTTAATTAAAGACCTTATTAAATAACTTCATGGCATGATACTTATATTTTTCATATTTATTTATGTAGATTACCATGGCATCAAACACATCAAGTAACCTGTCATTGCGATCCGGCCTTGAGAAGGATAAACTATCCGGAACAAATTTTCTGGAGTGGTACAGAAACTTGAGGATTGTCCTCAAACATGAGAAAAAGCTGTATGTTCTTGAGGAGCCTATTCCTGAGGAGCCACCGGCTTCAAGTGCTTCTAGGGCTGACAGGGATGCTTATAAGAAGCATCAGGATGACGCCTTAGACGTCGGCTATCTTATGCTTGCTACCATGACCTATGAGCTGTAAAAGCAACATGAGACCATGGAGGCGTACGATATGATCGTGCACCTCAAGCTGCTCTACCAAGAGCAAGCAAGGCATGAGCGGTTCGAAGTTTCCAGAGCCCTTTTCCAGTGTAAATTGGCAGAAGGAAGCCCTGTGAGTCCTCATGTACTCCAGATGATCGGGTACATTGAGAATCTCGAGAGACTGGGATTTCCTTTAGGCCAAGAGTTGGCCACCGACTTAGTTCTTTAATCGTTGCCTGAGAGCTATAGTCAGTTTGTCATGAACTATAATATGAATGATCTTGACAAACCTTTGCCATAATTGTTGACCATGTTGAGAACTGCTGAACAAAATATTAACAAAGGAAAGGGGAAGGCCATTTTGATGGTCCAGGCTGGAAATAGCAAGAAGCAGCCCAAGAAGCCCACGCACAAACAAAAGGGCAATGGCAAGGGCAAGGGCAAGGGCAAGACCATCAACAAGATCAAGCCCAGTGCTTCTGGCTTGAAGCCTGTGGGTGGTGTGGCTAAGGAAGGCAATTGCTTCCACTGTGGTCGGACCGGACATTGGAAGAGGAACTGCCCAAAATACCTGGAAGAAATCAAGAAGAAGAAGGGAAGTGAGACTTCCACTTCAGGTATGTTTGTTATAGAAGTCAATTTATCTACTTCTGCATCATGGGTATTAGATACTGGATGTGGTTCTCACATTTGTACAAATGTGCAGGATCTAAACAGGAGTAGACCATTGGCAAAGGGCGAAGTCGACCTACGAGTTGGAAATGGAGCAAAGGTTGCTGCTTTAGCTGTAGGGACTTATGTATTGACTTTGCCCATTGGGCTTACTATTCAGTTAGAGAACTGTTATTTTGTGCCTGCAATTAGCAGGAATATCATTTCCGTTTCTTGTTTGGACAAGATTGGTTTTTCTTTTATAATAAAGAACAAAAGTTGTTCTATTTATTTGGATGATATTTTCTATGCTAGTGCACACATGAGTAATGGGCTTTATGTCCTTGATCTCGAAATGCCCATCTATAACATAAATAATAAGAGGTTCAAACCAAATGAGTTGAACCCGTCTTATCTTTGGCATTGTCGTTTAGGCCATATAAATGAGAAGCGCATTTCGAAGCTCCATAAAGATGGACTCTTGGACTCATTTGATTATGAATCATATGAGATATGTGAGTCTTGTTTATTGGGAAAGATGACTAAAGCTCCATTCACCAGAAAAGGTGAAAGAGCTAACAATCTTTTGGGTCTTATACATAGCGATGTATGCGGACCCCTAAACACATTAGCTAGAGGTGGTTTTCAGTACTTCATCACATTTACTGATGATTTCAGTAGGTATGGATTTGTGTATCTTATGAAACATAAATCGGAATCCTCTGAAAAGTTCAAGGAATTCAAAAATGAGGTACAAAACCAACTTGGTAAAAATATTAAAACTCTTCGATCAGATCGAGGTGGTGAATATTTGAGCCTAGAGTTTGATGATCATATGAGAGAGAGTGGAATTTTATCTCAACTCACTCCACCTGGAACACCACAATGGAATGGTGTTTCTGAGAGGAGAAATCGAACCTTGTTGGACATGGTTCGGTCTATGATGAGTCATGCAAACCTTCCAAACTCTTTCTGGGGACATGCTCTATTAACAGCAGCTTTTACACTTAACCGTGTTCCATCCAAAACGGTAGAAAAAACACCATATGAGATATGGACTGGTAGACGACCCAGCATGTCTTTTGTGAAGATTTGGGGTTGTGAAGCATATGTAAAACGTCAAGTTTCTAATAAGCTTGATCCCAAATCTGATAAATGCTTCTTTGTGGGGTATCCCAAAGAAACCAAGGGATACTATTTCTATAATCCTTCCGAAGGCAAAGTGTTTTTCGCACGGACTGGTGTATTCCTAGAAAAGGAGTTTATCTCCATAGGAACCAGTGGGAGGAATATAGAACTTGAAGAAATTCAAGAATCACAGAGTAGTGACCTACCATTGGTAGAACAGGAGCGACCTTCACAAAATGTTGTGGAGGAACAACTCGCTCGAAAGAGCACAAGACCAGCGTAGGTCTAACAGGATACGTCACCAGCCTGAGAGATATGGATTTCTCATGACTCCACAAGGTGATGTATTGCTCATGGATCAAGATGAGCCTGTGACTTACCAGGAGGCCATCACTGGTCCAGAATCTGAGAAGTGGCTTGGGGCCATGAAATCTGAGATGGATTCCATGTACACCAACAAGGTATGGACCTTGGTAGAGCCACCTGAAGGGGTGAAACCCATAGGGTGCAAGTGGGTTTTCAAAAAGAAAACTGACATGGATGGTAAGGTACACACCTTTAAGGCGCGATTGGTCGCTAAGGGTTTCAAGCAAATTCATGGTGTCGACTATGATGAGATCTTTTCGCCTGTTGCGATGCTTAAATCCGTTCGGATCTTACTTGCTATCGCTGCATACCATGATTATGAGATATGGCAGATGGATGTCAAAACTGCTTTCCTTAATGGAAAGCTTCTTGAGGATGTGTACATGACACAACCTGAAGGCTTTGGCATTTCAGAGGATGCCAGAAAGGTATGTAAATTGCAGCGATCAATCTATGGATTGAAGCAAGCTTCCAGAAGTTGGAACCTTCGTTTTGATGATGCTGTAAGACAGTACGGATTCATCAAAAATGAAGATGAACCTTGTGTCTACAAGAAGGTTAGTGGGAGCATTGTTGTTTTTCTGGTGTTATATGTAGATGACATATTACTCATTGGAAATGACATCCCTACACTAAAAAATGTAAAGACATGGTTAGGGAATTGCTTCTCTATGAAAGATTTGGGTGAAGCTACCTATGTATTGGGAATCAGGATCTATAGGGATAGATCGCTGAAATTGCTTGGCCTAAGTCAGAGTACATACATAGACAAAGTGTTGAGACGCTTTAACATGCATGAATCCAAGAAAGGACTCTTGCCTATGTCACATGGTATATGCCTATCAAAGGCACAATCCCCTTCCACTCAAGAAGAAAGGGATCGCATGAATAAGATTCCATATGCATCCGCAATTGGATTTATCATGTATGCCATGTTATGTACTTGACCAGATGTATCGTATGCTTTAAGCATAACGAGCGTGTACCCGATCGATCCCTTGAAAGTCATCGTCTGCTTGTCAAGAACATCCTTAAGTACTTGAGAAGAACTAAGGATTTGTTCTTGGTATATGGAGGCGAGGAAGAGCTTGCTGTAAAAGGTTACACCGATGCTTGCTTCCAAACCGATAAGGATGATTCCAGATCGCAATCTGGTTATGTGTTCTGCCTGAATGGCGGGGCGGTGAGCTGGAAGAGTTCAAAGCAAGAGACAGTCGCCGATTCTACTACAGAGGCTGAGTATATTGCCGCCTCCAATGCAGCAAAGGAGGCTGTTTGGATCAGGAAGTTCATTACTGAGCTTGGTACAGTTCCTAGTATTGTGGACCCCATTGATCTCTATTGTGATAACAATGGGGCCATTGCACAAGCTAAGGAACCTAGATCTCATCAGCGATCCAAACATATACTTAGGCGCTTCCATCTCATTTGAGAGATTATCGATAGAGGAGATGTGAAAATATGCAGAGTACCAACACTTGATAACGTTGTTGACCCACTTACGAAACCTCTTGCTCAACAGAAGCACGAAGGTCACACTAGATCGATGGGCATTAGGTTTATGCCTGATTGGCTCTAGTGCTAGTGGGAGATTGTTGGTGTAAGCCCTAGAGGCCAGTGTATTTCTTAGACTTACATTTGTATCTTGCCATTATATATATATATATATATGATATGAGGCATTCCAGTTTATTGTGTTACTTGTTTAAACATAATAAAGTCCTTAGAATAGAAATTTCAGTTTAATAGAATATCAAGTACATGACTTGATCGTGAGACACTATTGAACAATGAAATCCTATTCTTAAATATCCGTAGTCAAGTATTTTATTAATAAGGATAATAATAATACATTGAGACTATTATGTGTGCAGACTGATGACCATATCTCACGGGTCATGGATATGAGATATCGAGTCGCCACATAGGTACACATTAGAGTAATGATGAACTGGATTGACCCACCATGAGAACACTACATGGAGCGTTGTGTGAGTGTCATAAGTAGTTCTCATAGTGACAATGGTGTATGCAATCCTTCGACCTAAAATCGCTACGATCCCTACATGAGGAGTCGTGTGCTTTAATATCGTCAAACGTCATCTGTAATAGGATAATTATAAAGACGGTCATTGGGCATACCACGAGCCATGCAGAGGGATGTGAGTGACCTAGATGGAATTTGTCCCTCCTACATAACAGGAGTAATATCTGTGGGCCCCCTGATAGAGTGAGACTGTAAAATGCATGGCCGTGCTAAAATGAGTCAATATGAGATATTGACCTCATTTGTTTTTAAGTCTACTCGGGTATTAGGGAACATGATATTGAACCATACAAGGGTGACACATTCCACGTCTTGTGTTCAATATAGATATATGGACAAAGGGATAATAATGCATATGAATATTTGTCACAGAAAGGTTTCGTCAAATCACTGACTTTCTCACTACTTAGGTAGCAGTGATGTATTGCTAGATATCACATCTGTTTGTAATATTAAATGGGATTTAATATTACTACTAACGTTTTGGGAACCTATAGGGTCACACACATAAGAGTGGATTAAAAGAAGTATTAAAAGGAGAGTTGGACTTTTCTATTGGGCCTAGCGCATAGTACATGGGGCTTAGGTCAACCGCTGCTCACTAACTCACTTAAGGAGGCGCTGCTATAAGTGGACCACTTAAGCTATTGTGCACACACGGTTTTTACCCTAGCCGCACATAGAGAGTGATAGTGAGCAGCAGGTCTCTGTTTTCGAAGCTAGCACTGTGAGGCAGAGACGCTTCGTGTTCATTACTTTGGACGTTCACGGGATCTGCTCGTGTGGATACCTTAGAGACACCGTTCGTGCGGTGTTCGTGATAGACGATTTTCAATCAATTCTCATCGCTTCAAGAGGTAAATCTTCTAACCATGAATCATGACCATTCGCAAGAAACCTTCGATGGGAATTTTTTCCGCTGCGTTATTTTGTTTTATACGCAAATTCCCAACAATTAAGGCATATGATACCTTGTTGGAAAGCTTATTCAGAGGCCATTAATTTGGTCTAGGGTTATGTCGGCATTAAAAAGCATAAATAGCAGTTTACAGCCGCACAAGCTAGAGAGATAAGGAAACTAGAAAACTTTTACAATCATTGTTTTTGGTTTTACATTATTGGGCTTAATTGGGCATAATTGCTAAACATTGTTAATTTTCGGATTTTTCACTCTTCCTAACCTTGTTGCCTTGTGCAGAGCATAACTAGAGCTACAGATATCGGATTTTGATGATTTTGCTGTCCCTAGAAAGATAAGGAAGGGACCTACAATTTCAGGTTCACAAGAATTGTCAAATTATTCCAAAATCAAGGCTAAATTGGGTCCCGAGTTCTCTGGCGCGGATCAGTGTGCAGTCCATGATATTCCTTCACTTAAATGGGCCTAACTTACTAATCTTAAGCCCAATTAAGGCATATGATACCTTGTATGTAAAAGCTTATTCATAGGCACTTAATTTGGTCTAGGGTTAGGTCGGGATTAAAAAGCATAAATAGCAGTTTACATCCGCACAAGCTAGAGAGAGAAGGAAATTAGACAACTTTTACAATCATTGTTTTTGGTTTTACATTATTGGGCTTAATTGGGCTTAATTGCTAAACATTGTTAATTTTCGGATTTTTCACTCATCCCAGTCTTGTTGCCATGCGCAGAGTATAACTAGAGCTACAGATATCGGATTTTGGTGATCTTGCTGTCCCTAGAAAGATAAGGAAGAGACCTACAATTTTAGGTGACACAAGAATTGTCAATTTAGGCCAAAATCAAGGCTAAATTGGGTCCCGAGTTCTCTGGCGCGGATCAGTGCGCCCTCCATGATGTTCCTTCACTTAAATGGGCCTAACTTACTCATCTTAAGCCCAATTAAGGCATATGATACCTTGTTGGAAAGCTTAGTCAGAGGCCCTTAATTTGGTCTAGCGTTAGGTTGGGATTAAAAAGCTTAAATAACAGTTTAAAGCCGCACAAGCTAGAGAGAGAAGGAAATTAGACAACTTTTACAATCATTGTTTTTGCTTTTACATTATTGGGCATAATTGCTAAACATAGTTAATTTTCGGATTTTTAACTCTTCCTGACCTTGTTGCCTTGTGAAGAGCATAACTAGAGCTACAGATATGGATTTTGATGATCTTGCTGTCCCTAGAAAGATAAGGAAGGGACCTACAATTTCAGGTTCACAAGAATTGTCAAATTATTCCAAAATCAAGGCTAAATTGGGTCCCGAGTTCTCTGGCGCGGATCAGTACGCATTCCATGATATTCCTTCACTTAAATGGGCCTAACTTACTAATCTTAAGCCCAATTAAGGCATATGATACCTTGTTGGAAAGCTTATTCAGAGGCCCATAATTTGGTCTAGGGTTAGGTTGGGATTAAAAAGCATAAATAGAAGTTTATAGCCGCACAAGCTAGAGAGAGAAGGAAATTAGGCAACTTTTACAATCATTGTTTTTGGTTTTACATTATTGGGCTTAATTGGGTATAATTGCTAAACATAGTTAATTTTCGGATTTTTCACTCTTCCTGACCTTGTTGCCTTGCGCAGAGCATAACTAGAGTTACAAATATCGGATTTTGGTGATCTTGCTGTCCCTAGAATGATAAGGAAGAGACCTACAATTTCAGGTTTCACAAGAATTGTCAAATTAGGCTAAAATCAAGGCTAAATTGGGTCCCGATTTCTCTGGAGTGGATCAGTGCGCAGTCCATTATGTTCCTTCACTTAAATGGGCATAACTTACTCATCTTAAGCCCAATTAAGGCATATGATACCTTGTTTGAATGCTTATTCAGAGGCCCTTAATTTGGTCTTGGGTTAGGTCAGGATTAATAAACATAAATAGTAGTTTACAGCCCCACAAACCAGAGAGAGACGAAAATTAGACAACTTTTACAATCATTGTTTTTACTTTTACATTATTGGCATTAATTGGGCTTAATTGCTAAACATTGTTAATTTTCAGAATTTTCTCTCATCTTGACCTTGTTGCCTTGTGCAGAGCATAACTGAAGCTACAGATATCGGATTTTGGTGATCTTGCAGTCCCTAGAAAGATAAGGAAGAGACCTACAATTTCGGGTTTCACAAGAATTGTCATATTAGGCCAAAATCAAGGCTAAATTGGGTCCCGAGTTCTCTGGCACGGATCAATACGTAGTCCATGATGTTCCTTCACTTAAATGTGCCTAACTTACTCATCTTAAGCCCAATTAAGGCATATGATACCTTGTTGGAAAGCTTATTCAGAGGCCCTTAATTTGGTCAAGGGTTAGGTCAGGATTAATAAGCATAAATAGCAGTTTAGAGCCGTACAAGCCAGAGAGAGACGGAAATTAGACAACTTTTACAATCATTTTTTTTTGTTTTACATTATTGGGCTTAATTGCTAAACATTGTTAATTTTTGGATTTTTCACTCTTCCTGACCTTGTTGCCTTGTGCAGAGCATAACTAGAGCTACAGATTTCGAATTTTGGTGATCTTGCTGTCCCTAGAAAGATAAGGAAGAGACCAACAATTTCAGGTTTCACAATAGTTGTCAAATTAGACCAAAATCAAGGCTAAATGGGTCCCAAGTACTCTGGTGCGGATTAGTTCGTATTCCATGATGTTCCTTCACTTAAATGGGCCTAACTTACTCATCTTAAGCCCAATTAAGGCATATGATACCTTGTTGGAAAGCTTATTCAGAGGCCCTTAATTTGGTCTAGGGATAGGTCAGGATTAATAAGCGAAAATAGCAGTTTACAGCCGCACAATCATTGCTTTTGCTTTTATATTATTTGGCTTAATTGCTAAACATTGTTAATTTTCGGATTTTTCACTCATCCTGACCTTGTTGTCTTGCGCCGAGCATAACTAGAGCTACATATATCGGATTTTGGTGATTTTGATGTCCCTTGAAAGATAAGGAAGAGACCTACAATGTCAGGTTTCACAATAATTGTCAAATTATTCCAAAATCATGGCTAAATTGGGTCCCGAGTTCTCTGGCGCGAATCAGTGCGCAGCCCATGATGTTCCTTCACTTAAATGGGCCTAACTTACTCATCTTAAGCCCAATTAAGGCATATGATACCTTGTTGGAAAGCAAATTCAAAGGCCCTTATACATTGGGCTTTACAATTTAATCCGATGTTCCGATACGTAAGTGGGCCAAATGGACTTGTTTGATCCTAATAGAGCCCAAATGGACGTTTTAGGTCATATAGGACCTAACTGGGCCAATTTGTACTTCTTTGGTCCTATTGGAGCCCAAATGGACTTGTTTGATCCTAATAGAGCCCAACTGGACATTTTAGGTGATATAGGACCTAACTGGGCCAATTTGTACTTCTTTGGTCGTATTGGAGCCCAAATGGACTTGTTTGATCCTAATAGAGCCCAAATGGACTTTTTAGGTCATATAGGACCTATCTGGGCCAATTTGTACTTCATTGGTCCTATTGGAGCCCAAATGGACTTGTTTGATCCTAATAGAGCCCAAATGGACATTTTAGGTCATATAGGACCTAACTGGGCCAATTTGTACTTCTTTGGTCCTAATGGAGCCCAAACAAGTCCATTTTGCTTTTACATTATTGTGAAACCTGAAATTGTTGGTCTCTTCCTTTTCTTTCTAGGGACAGCAAGGAGGCCCTTAATTTGGTCTAGGGTTAGGTTAGGATTAATAAGCATAAATAGCAGTTTACAGCCCTACAAGCCGGAGAGAGACGAAAATTAGACAACTTTTACAATCTTTGTTTTTGCTTTTACATTATTGGGCATAATTGCTAAACATAGTTAATTTTCGGATTTTTCACTCTTCCTGACCTTGTTGCCTTGTGCAGAGCATAACTAGAGCTACAGATATCTGATTTTGATGATCTTGCTGACCCTAGAAAGACAAGGAAGGGACCTACAATTTCAGGTTCACAAGAATTGTCAAATTATTCCAAAATCAAGGCTAAATTGGGTCCCGAGTACTCTGGCGCGGATCAGTGCGCAGTCCTTGATATTCCTTCACCTAAATGGGCCTAACTTACTAATCT
This sequence comes from Sophora flavescens, assembly GCA_030762895.1. NCBI lineage: Eukaryota > Viridiplantae > Streptophyta > Magnoliopsida > Fabales > Fabaceae > Sophora > Sophora flavescens. The sequence continues at coordinate 5,261,581 of JAUPTC010000010.1, read as the reverse complement.
TAATCCCAATTAAGGCATATGATACCTTTTTGGAAAGCTTATTCAGATGCCCTTAATTCGGTCTACGGTTAGGTCGGGATTAAAAAGCATAAATAACAGTTTACAGCCGCACAAGCTAGAGAGAGAAGGACTTTTTAC
>JAUPTC010000010.1:5224300-5260943 GCA_030762895.1 Sophora flavescens | reverse complement strand
AAAGTCTATTTGGGCTCTATTAGGGTGAAACAAGTCCATTTGGGCTCCATTAGGACCAAAGAAGTACAAATTGGCCCGTTGGGTCCTTTATGACCTAACAAGTACATTTGGGCTCTACTAGGATCAAACTAGTCCGTTTGGGCTCTATTAGGATCAAACACGTCCATTTGGGCTCTACTAGGATTTCCACAAGTCCATTTGGGCTCTATTAGGATCAAACAGGTCCATTTGGGCTCCATTAGGACCAAAGAAGTACAAATTGGCCCACTAAGGTCCTATATGACCTAAAAAGTCCATTTGGGCTCTATTAGGATCAAACAAGTCCATTTGGGCTCCAATAGGACCAAAGAAGTACAAATTTGCACAGATTAGGTCCTTTATGACCTAATAAGTCCATTTGGGCTCAATTAGGATCATATAAGTCCATTTGGGCTCCAATAGGACCAAAGAATTACAAATTGGCCCGATTAGGTCCTATATGACCTAAAAAGTGCATTTGGGCTCTTTTAGGATCAATCAATTCCATTTGGGCTCCAATATGTACAAAGAAGTAGAAATTGCCACAGTTGGGTCCTTTATGACCTGTGGGTCCATTTGGGCTCTATTAGGATCAAACAAGTCCATTTGGGCTCCAATAGGACCAAAGAAGTACAAATTGGCCCAGTTAGGTCCTATATGACATAAAAAGTGCATTTTGGCTCTATTAGGATCAAACAAGTCCATTTGGGCTCCAATAGGACCAAAGAAGTACAAATTGGCCCAGATAGGTCTTATATGACCTAAAAAGTCCATTTGGCCTCTATTAGGATCAAACAAGTCCATTTGGGCTGCAAAAGGACCAAAGAAGTACAAATTGGCCCAGTTAGGTCCTATGTGACCTAAAAAGTGCATTTTGGCTCTATTAGGATCAAACAAGTCCATTTGGGCTCCAATAGGACTAAAGAAGTACAAAATGACCAGTTAGGTCCTATATGACCTAAAAAGTCCATTTGGGCTCTATCAGGAACAAACAAGTCCATTTAGGCTTCAATAGGACCAAAGAAGTATAAATTGGCCCAGTTAGGTCCTATATGACCTAAAATGTCCATTTGGGCTCTATTAGGATCTAACAAGTCCATTTGGGCACCATTAGGACCAAAGATGTACAAATTGGCCTAGTTAGGTCCTATATGACCTAAAAAGTCCATTTGGGCTCTATTAGGATCAGACACGTCCATTTGGGCTCCAATAGGATCAAAGAAGTATAAATTGGCACAGTTAGATCCTTTATGACCTTATAAGTCCATTTGGGCTCTATTAGGATCAAACAAGTCCATTTGGGCCCTATTAGGGTCAAACAAGTCCATTTGGGCTCCATTAGGACCAAAGAACTACAAATTAGCCCAATTAGGTCCTATATGACCTAAAAAGTCCATTTGGGCTCTATTAGGATCAAACTAGTCCATTTTGGCTCCTATAGGACCAAAGAAGTACAAATTGGCACGGTTAGGTCCTTTATGACCTAACAAGTCCATTTGGGCTCTATTAGGATCAAACAAATCCATTTGGGCTCGATTAGAGTCAAACAAGTACATTTGGGCTCCATCAGGACCAAAGATATACAAATTGGCCCAGTTAGGTCCTATATGACCTAAAAAGTCCATTTGGGCTCTATTAGGACCAAACAAGTCCATTTGGGCTACAATAGGACAAAAGAAGTACAAATTGGCCCAGTTAGGTCCTATATGAACTAAAAAGTGCATTTTGGCTCTATTAGGATCAAACAAGTCCATTTGGGCACCAATAGGACCAAAGAAGTGCAAATTGACCCAGTTAGGTCCTATGTGACCTAAAATGTCCAGTTGGGCTCTATTAGGATCAAACAAGTCCATTTGGGCTCCAATAGGACCAAAGAAGTACAAATTGGCCCAGTTAGGTCCTTTATGACCTAACAAGTCCATTTGGGATCTATTAGGATCAAACAAGTCCATTTGTGCTCTATTAGGGTCAACCAAGTCCATTTGGGCTCCATTAGGACCAAAGAATTACAAATTGGCCCAGATTAGGTCCTATTTGACCTAAAAAGTCCATTTGAGCTCTATTATGATCAAACAAGTCCATTTGGGCTCCAATAGGACCAAAGAAGTACAAATTGGCCCAGTTTGGTCCTATATGACCTAAAAAGTGCATTTTGGCTCTATTAGGATCAAACAAGTCCATTTTGGCTCTATTAGGATCAAACATGTCCATTTGGGCTCTATTAAGGTCAAACAAGTCCATTTGGGCTCCATTAGGACCAAAGAAGTACAAATTGGCCCAATTAGGTCCTATATGACCTAAAAAGTCCATTTGGGCTCTATTAGGATCAAACAAGTCCATTTGGGCTCCAATAGGACCAAAGAAGTACAAATTGGCATAGTTAGGTCCTATATGACCTAAAATGTCCAGGGGGCTCTATTAGGATCAAACAAGTCCATTTGGGCTCCAATAGGACCCAAGAAGTAGAAATTGGCCCAGTTAGGTCCTATATGACCTAACAAGTCCATTTGGGCTCTATTAGGGTCAAACAAGTCCATTTGGGCTCCATTAGGACCAAAGAAGTACAAATTGGCCCAGTTAGGTCCTATATGACCTAAAATGTCCAGTTTGGCTCTAATAGGATCAAACAAGTCCATTTGGGCTCCAATAGGACAAAAGAAGTACAAATTTGCCCAGTTAGGTCCTATATGACCTAAAAAGTGCATTTTGGCTCTATTAGGATCAAACAAGTCCATTTGGGCTCCAATAGGACCAAAGAAGTACAAATTGTCCCAGATAGGTCCTATATGACCTAAAAAGTCCATTTGGGCTGTATTAGGATCAAACAAGTCCATTTGGGCTCCAATAGGAGCAAAGAAGTACAAATTGGCCCAGTTAGGTCCTTTATGACCTAACAAGTCCATTTGGGGATCTATTAGGATCAAACAAGTCCATTTGGGCTCTAATAGGGTCAACCAAGTCCATTTGGGCTCCATTAGGACCAAAAAATACAAATTGGCCCAGTTAGGGTCCTATATGACCTAAAAAGTCCATTTGAGCTCTATTATGATCAAACAAGTCCATTTGGGCTCCAATAGGACCAAAGAAGTACAAATTGGCCCAGATTAGGTCCTATATGACCTAAAAAGTGCATTTTGGCTCTATTAGGATCAAACAAGTCCATTTTGGCTCTATTAGGATCAAACAAGTCCATTTGGGCTCTATTAGGGTCAAACAAGTCCATTTGGGCTCCATTAGGAGCAAAGAAGTACAAATTGGCCCAGTTAGGTCCTATATGACCTAAAAAGTCCATTTGGGCTCTATTAGGATCAAACAAGTCCATTTGGGCTCCAATAGGACCCAAGAAGTACAAATTGGCCCAGTTAGGTCCTATATGACCTAAAAAGTCCATTTGGGCTCTATTAGGATCAAGAAAGTCCATTTGGGCTCCAATAGGACTAAAGAAGTACAAATTGGCCCAGTTAGGTCCTATATGACCTAAAAAGTACATTTTGGCTCTATTAGGATCAAACAAGTCCATTTGGGCTCTATTAGGATCAAACAAGTCCATTTGGGCTCTATTAGGGTCAAACAAGTCCATTTGGGCTCCATTAGGACCAAAGAATTACAAATTCTAGGTTAGCAGGTCCTTTATGACCTAACAAGTCCATTTATGGCTCTATTAGGATCAAACAAGTCCATTTGGGCTCTATTAGGGTCAAACAAGTCCATTTCGGCTCCATGAGGACCAAAGAAGTACAAATTGACCCAGTTAGATCCTATATGACCTAAAAAGTCCTTTTGGACTCTATTAGGATCAAACAAGTCCATTTGGGATCCATTAGGACCAAAGAAGTACAAATTGGCCCAGTTAGGTCCTTTGTGACCTAAAAAGTCCATTTGGACTCTATTAGGATCAAACAAGTCCATTTGGGCACCAATAGGACCAAAGAAGTACAAATTGGCCCAGTTAGGTCCTGTATGACCTAAAAAGTTCATTTGGGCTCTATTAGGATCAAACAAGTCCATTTGTGCTACAATAGGACCAACGAAGTACAAATTGGCCCAGTTAGGTCCTATATGACCTAAAAAGTGCATTTTGGCTCTATTAGGATCAAACAAGTCCATTTGGGCTCCAATAGGACCAAAGAAGTACGAATTGGCCCAGTTAGGTCCTATATGACCTAAAAAGTCCATTTGGGCTCTATTAAGATCAAACAAGTCCATTTGGGCTCCAATAGGACCAAAGAAGTACAAATTGGCCCAGTTAGGTCCTATATGACCTAAAATGTCCAGTTGGGCTCTATTAGGATCAAACAAGTCCATTTGGGCTCCAATCGGACCAAAGAAGTACAAATTGGCCCAGTTAGGTCCTATATGACCTAAAAAGTCCATTTGGGCTCTATTAAGATCGAACAAGTCCATTTGGGCTCCATAGGACCAAAGAAGTACAAATTGGCCCAGTTAGGTCCTTTATGACCTAAAATGTCCAGTTGGGCTCTACAAGGATCAAATAAGTCCATTTGGGCTCCAATAGAACCAAAGAAGTGCAGATTGGCCCCGTTAGGTCCTTTATGACCTAACAAGTCCATATGGGCTCTATTAGGATCAAACAAGTCCATTTGGGCTCTATTCGGATCAAACAAGTCCATTTGGCCTCCAATAGGACCAAAGAAGTACAAATTGGCCCAGTTAGGTCCTATATGACCTAAAAAATCCATTTGGGCTCTATTAGGATAAAACAAGTCCATTTGGGCTCCAATAGGACCAAAGAAGTACAAATTGGCCCAGTTAGGTCCTATATGACCTAAAAAGTCCAGTTGGGCTCTATTAGGATCAAACAAGTCCAATTGGGCTCCAATAGGACCAAAGAAGTACAAATTGGCCCAGTTAGGTCCTATATGACCTAACAAGTCCATTTGGGCTCTATTAGGATCAAACAAGTCCATTTGGGCTCCAATAGGACCAAAGAAGTACAAATTGGCCTAGTTTGGTCCTATATGACCTAAAATGTCCAGTTGGGCTCTATTAGGATCAAACAAGTCCATTTGGGCTCCAATAGGACCAAAGAAGTACAAATTGGCCTAGTTAGGTCCTATATGATCTAAAAAGTCCAGTTGGGCTCTATTAGGATCAAACAAGTCCATTTGGGCTCCATTAGGACCAAAGATGTACAAATTGGCCCAGTTAGGTCCTATATGACCTAAAAAGTCCATTTGGGCTCTATCAGGATCAAACATGTCCATTTGGACTCCATTAGGACCAAAAAAGTACAAATTGGCACAGTTAGGTCCTTTATGACCAAACAAGCCCATTTGGGCTTTATTTGGAACAAACAAGTCCATTTAGGCACCAAATGGACCAAAGAAGTACAAATTGGCCCAGTTAGGTCCTATATGACCCAAAAAGTCCATTTGGGCTCTATTAGGATCAAACAAGTTCATTTGGGCTCCAATAGGACCAAAGAAGTACAAATTGGCCCAGTTAGGTCCTATATGACCTAAAATGTCCAGTTGGGCTCTAATAGGATCAAACAAGTCCATTTGGGATCCAATAGGACCAAAGAAGTACAAATTGGCCCAGTTAGGTCCTATATGACCTAAAAAGTCCATTTGGGCTCTATTAAGATCAAACAAGTCCATTTGGGCTTCATTAGGATCAAAGATGTACAAATTTGGCCAGTTAGGTCCTATATGACCTAAAAAGTCCATTTGGGCTCGATTAGTATAAAACTAGTCCATTTGGGCTCCAATAGGACCAAAGAATTAGAAATTGGCACAGTTAGTTCCTTTATGACCTAACAAGTCCATTTGGGCTCTATTAGGATCAAACAAGTCCATTTGGGCTCTATTAGGGTCAAACAAGTCCATTTGGGCTCCATTAGGACCAAAGAAGTACAAATTGGCCCAATTAGGTCCTATATGACCTAAAAATTCCATTTGGGATCTATTAGGATCAAACAAGTCCATTTGGGCTCCAATAGGACCAAAGAAGTACAAATTGGCCCAGTTAGGTCCTATATGACCTAAAAAGTCTATTTGGGCTCTATTAGGGTGAAACAAGTCCATTTGGGCTCCATTAGGACCAAAGAAGTACAAATTGGCCCAGTTAGGTCCTTTATGACCTAACAAGTACATTTGGGCTCTACTAGGATCAAACTAGTCCGTTTGGGCTCTATTAGGATCAAACACGTCCATTTGGGCTCTACTAGGATTTCACAAGTCCATTTGGGCTCTATTAGGATCAAACAGGTCCATTTGGGCTCCATTAGGACCAAAGAAGTACAAATTGGCCCAATTAGGTCCTATATGACCTAAAAAGTCCATTTGGGCTCTATTAGGATCAAACAAGTCCATTTGGGCTCCAATAGGACCAAAGAAGTACAAATTGGCACAGTTAGGTCCTTTATGACCTAATAAGTCCATTTGGGCTCAATTAGGATCATATAAGTCCATTTGGGCTCCAATAGGACCAAAGAATTACAAATTGGCCCAGTTAGGTCCTATATGACCTAAAAAGTGCATTTGGGCTCTATTAGGATCAAACAAGTCCATTTGGGCTCCAATAGGATCAAAGAAGTACAAATTGGCACAGTTAGGTCCTTTATGACCTAACAGGTCCATTTGGGCTCTATTAGGATCAAACAAGTCCAATTGGGCTCCAATAGGACCAAAGAAGTACAAATTGGCCCAGTTAGGTCCTATATGACATAAAAAGTGCATTTTGGCTCTATTAGGATCAAACAAGTCCATTTGGGCTCCAATAGGACCAAAGAAGTACAAATTGGCCCAGATAGGTCTTATATGACCTAAAAAGTCCATTTGGCCTCTATTAGGATCAAACAAGTCCATTTGGGCTGCAATAGGACCAAAGAAGTACAAATTGGCCCAGTTAGGTCCTATGTGACCTAAAAAGTGCATTTTGGCTCTATTAGGATCAAACAAGTCCATTTGGGCTCCAATAGGACTAAAGAAGTACAAAATGACCAGTTAGGTCCTATATGACCTAAAAAGTCCATTTGGGCTCTATTAGGAACAAACAAGTCCATTTAGGCTTCAATAGGACCAAAGAAGTATAAATTGGCCCAGTTAGGTCCTATATGACCTAAAATGTCCATTTGGGCTCTATTAGGATCTAACAAGTCCATTTGGGCACCATTAGGACCAAAGATGTACAAATTGGCCTAGTTAGGTCCTATATGACCTAAAAAGTCCATTTGGGCTCTATTAGGATCAGACACGTCCATTTGGGCTCCAATAGGATCAAAGAAGTATAAATTGGCACAGTTAGATCCTTTATGACCTTATAAGTCCATTTGGGCTCTATTAGGATCAAACAAGTCCATTTGGGCTTTATTAGAGTCAAACAAGTCGATTTGGGCTCTATTAGGATCAAACAAGTCCATTTGGGCCCTATTAGGGTCAAACAAGTCCATTTGGGCTCCATTAGGACCAAAGAACTACAAATTAGCACAATTATGTCCTACATGACCTAAAAAGTCCATTTGGGCTCTATTAGGATCAAACTAGTCCATTTTGGCTCCTATAGGACCAAAGAAGTACAAATTGGCACGGTTAGGTCCTTTATGACCTAACAAGTCCATTTGGGCTCTATTAGGATCAAACAAATCCATTTGGGCTCGATTAGAGTCAAACAAGTACATTTGGGCTCCATCAGGACCAAAGATATACAAATTGGCCCAGTTAGGTCCTATATGACCTAAAAAGTCCATTTGGGCTCTATTAGGACCAAACAAGTCCATTTGGGCTACAATAGGACAAAAGAAGTACAAATTGGCCCAGTTAGGTCCTATATGAACTAAAAAGTGCATTTTGGCTCTATTAGGATCAAACAAGTCCATTTGGGCACCAATAGGACCAAAGAAGTGCAAATTGACCCAGTTAGGTCCTATGTGACCTAAAATGTCCAGTTGGGCTCTATTAGGATCAAACAAGTCCATTTGGGCTCCAATAGGACCAAAGAAGTACAAATTGGCCCAGTTAGGTCCTTTATGACCTAACAAGTCCATTTGGGATCTATTAGGATCAAACAAGTCCATTTGTGCTCTATTAGGGTCAACCAAGTCCATTTGGGCTCCATTAGGACCAAAGAATTACAAATTGGCCCAGTTAGGTCCTATATGACCTAAAAAGTCCATTTGAGCTCTATTATGATCAAACAAGTCCATTTGGGCTCCAATAGGACCAAAGAAGTACAAATTGGCCCAGTTTGGTCCTATATGACCTAAAAAGTGCATTTTGGCTCTTTTAGGATCAAACAAGTCCATTTTGGCTCTATTAGGATCAAACATGTCCATTTGGGCTCTATTAGGGTCAAACAAGTCCATTTGGGCTCCATTAGGACCAAAGAAGTACAAATTGGCCCAGTTAGGTCCTATATGACATAAAAAGTGCATTTTGGCTCTATTAGGATCAAACAAGTCCATTTGGGCTCCAATAGGACCAAAGAAGTACAAATTGGCCCAGATAGGTCTTATATGACCTAAAAAGTCCATTTGGCCTCTATTAGGATCAAACAAGTCCATTTGGGCTGCAATAGGACCAAAGAAGTACAAATTGGCCCAGTTAGGTCCTATGTGACCTAAAAAGTGCATTTTGGCTCTATTAGGATCAAACAAGTCCATTTGGGCTCCAATAGGACTAAAGAAGTACAAAATGACCAGTTAGGTCCTATATGACCTAAAAAGTCCATTTGGGCTCTATTAGGAACAAACAAGTCCATTTAGGCTTCAATAGGACCAAAGAAGTATAAATTGGCCCAGTTAGGTCCTATATGACCTAAAATGTCCATTTGGGCTCTATTAGGATCTAACAAGTCCATTTGGGCACCATTAGGACCAAAGATGTACTAATTGGCCTAGTTAGGTCCTATATGACCTAAAAAGTCCATTTGGGCTCTATTAGGATCAGACACGTCCATTTGGGCTCCAATAGGATCAAAGAAGTATAAATTGGCACAGTTAGATCCTTTATGACCTTATAAGTCCATTTGGGCTCTATTAGGATCAAACAAGTCCATTTGGGCTTTATTAGAGTCAAACAAGTCGATTTGGGCTCTATTAGGATCAAACAAGTCCATTTGGGCCCTATTAGGGTCAAACAAGTCCATTTGGGCTCCATTAGGACCAAAGAACTACAAATTAGCCCAATTAGGTCCCATATGACCTAAAAAGTCCATTTGGGCTCTATTAGGATCAAACTAGTCCATTTTGGCTCCTATAGGACCAAAGAAGTACAAATTGGCACGGTTAGGTCCTTTATGACCTAACAAGTCCATTTGGGCTCTATTAGGATCAAACAAATCCATTTGGGCTCGATTAGAGTCAAACAAGTACATTTGGGCTCCATCAGGACCAAAGATATACAAATTGGCCCAGTTAGGTCCTATATGACCTAAAAAGTCCATTTGGGCTCTATTAGGACCAAACAAGTCCATTTGGGCTACAATAGGACAAAAGAAGTACAAATTGGCCCAGTTAGGTCCTATATGAACTAAAAAGTGCATTTTGGCTCTATTAGGATCAAACAAGTCCATTTGGGCACCAATAGGACCAAAGAAGTGCAAATTGACCCAGTTAGGTCCTATGCGACCTAAAATGTCCAGTTGGGCTCTATTAGGATCAAACAAGTCCATTTGGGCTCCAATAGGACCAAAGAAGTACAAATTGGCCCAGTTAGGTCCTATATGACCTAACAAGTCCATTTGGGATCTATTAGGATCAAACAAGTCCATTTGTGCTCTATTAGGGTCAACCAAGTCCATTTGGGCTCCATTAGGACCAAAGAATTACAAATTGGCCCAGTTAGGTCCTATATGACCTAAAAAGTCCATTTGAGCTCTATTATGATCAAACAAGTCCATTTGGGCTCCAATAGGACCAAAGAAGTACAAATTGGCCCAGTTTGGTCCTATATGACCTAAAAAGTGCATTTTGGCTCTATTAGGATCAAACAAGTCCATTTTGGCTCTATTAGGATCAAACATGTCCATTTGGGCTCTATTAGGGTCAAACAAGTCCATTTGGGCTCCATTAGGACCAAAGAAGTACAAATTGGCCCAATTAGGTCCTATATGACCTAAAAAGTCCATTTGGGCTCTATTAGGATCAAACAAGTCCATTTGGGCTCCAATAGGACCAAAGAAGTACAAATTGGCATAGTTAGGTCCTATATGACCTAAAATGTCCAGGGGGCTCTATTAGGATCAAACAAGTCCATTTGGGCTCCAATAGGACCCAAGAAGTAGAAATTGGCCCAGTTAGGTCCTATATGACCTAACAAGTCCATTTGGGCTCTATTAGGGTCAAACAAGTCCATTTGGGCTCCATTAGGACCAAAGAAGTACAAATTGGCCCAGTTAGGTCCTATATGACCTAAAATGTCCAGTTTGGCTCTAATAGGATCAAACAAGTCCATTTGGGCTCCAATAGGACAAAAGAAGTACAAATTTGCCCAGTTAGGTCCTATATGACCTAAAAAGTGCATTTTGGCTCTATTAGGATCAAACAAGTCCATTTGGGCTCCAATAGGACCAAAGAAGTACAAATTGTCCCAGATAGGTCCTATATGACCTAAAAAGTCCATTTGGGCTGTATTAGGATCAAACAAGTCCATTTGGGCTCCAATAGGACCAAAGAAGTACAAATTGGCCCAGTTAGGTCCTTTATGACCTAACAAGTCCATTTGGGATCTATTAGGATCAAACAAGTCCATTTGGGCTCTAATAGGGTCAACCAAGTCCATTTGGGCTCCATTAGGACCAAAAAAATACAAATTGGCCCAGTTAGGTCCTATATGACCTAAAAAGTCCATTTGAGCTCTATTATGATCAAACAAGTCCATTTGGGCTCCAATAGGACCAAAGAAGTACAAATTGGCCCAGTTAGGTCCTATATGACCTAAAAAGTGCATTTTGGCTCTATTAGGATCAAACAAGTCCATTTTGGCTCTATTAGGATCAAACAAGTCCATTTGGGCTCTATTAGGGTCAAACAAGTCCATTTGGGCTCCATTAGGAGCAAAGAAGTACAAATTGGCCCAGTTAGGTCCTATATGACCTAAAAAGTCCATTTGGGCTCTATTAGGATCAAACAAGTCCATTTGGGCTCCAATAGGACCCAAGAAGTACAAATTGGCCCAGTTAGGTCCTATATGACCTAAAAAGTCCATTTGGGCTCTATTAGGATCAAGAAAGTCCATTTGGGCTCCAATAGGACTAAAGAAGTACAAATTGGCCCAGTTAGGTCCTATATGACCTAAAAAGTACATTTTGGCTCTATTAGGATCAAACAAGTCCATTTGGGCTCTATTAGGATCAAACAAGTCCATTTGGGCTCTATTAGGGTCAAACAAGTCCATTTGGGCTCCATTAGGACCAAAGAATTACAAATTCGCACGGTTAGGTCCTTTATGACCTAACAAGTCCATTTATGGCTCTATTAGGATCAAACAAGTCCATTTGGGCTCTATTAGGGTCAAACAAGTCCATTTCGGCTCCATTAGGACCAAAGAAGTACAAATTGACCCAGTTAGATCCTATATGACCTAAAAAGTCCTTTTGGACTCTATTAGGATCAAACAAGTCCATTTGGGATCCATTAGGACCAAAGAAGTACAAATTGGCCCAGTTAGGTCCTTTGTGACCTAAAAAGTCCATTTGGACTCTATTAGGATCAAACAAGTCCATTTGGGCACCAATAGGACCAAAGAAGTACAAATTGGCCCAGTTAGGTCCTGTATGACCTAAAAAGTTCATTTGGGCTCTATTAGGATCAAACAAGTCCATTTGTGCTACAATAGGACCAACGAAGTACAAATTGGCCCAGTTAGGTCCTATATGACCTAAAATGTTCTGTTGGGCTCTATTAGGATCAAACAAGTCCATTTGGGCTCCAATAGGACCAAAGAAGTACGAATTGGCCCAGTTAGGTCCTATATGACCTAAAAAGTCCATTTGGGCTCTATTAAGATCAAACAAGTCCATTTGGGCTCCAATAGGACCAAAGAAGTACAAATTGGCCCAGTTAGGTCGTATATGACCTAAAATGTCCAGTTGGGCTCTATTAGGATCAAACAAGTCCATTTGGGCTCCAATCGGACCAAAGAAGTACAAATTGGCCCAATTAGGTCCTCTATGACCTAAAAAGTCCATTTGGGCTCTATTAAGATCAAACAAGTCCATTTGGGATCCAATAGGACCAAAGAAGTACAAATTGGCCCAGTTAGGTCCTTTATGACCTAAAATGTCCAGTTGGGCTCTACTAGGATCAAATAAGTCCATTTGGGCTCCAATAGAACCAAAGAAGTGCAAATTGGCCCCGTTAGGTCCTTTATGACCTAACAAGTCCATATGGGCTCTATTAGGATCAAACAAGTCCATTGGGGCTCTATTCGGATCAAACAAGTCCATTTGGCCTCCAATAGGACCAAAGAAGTACAAATTGGCCCAGTTAGGTCCTATATGACCTAAAAAATCCATTTGGGCTCTATTAGGATAAAACAAGTCCATTTGGGCTCCAATAGGACCAAAGAAGTACAAATTGGCCCAGTTAGGTCCTATATGACCTAAAAAATCCATTTGGGCTCTATTAGGATAAAACAAGTCCATTTGGGCTCCAATCGGACCAAAGAAGTACAAATTGGCCCAATTAGGTCCTCTATGACCTAAAAAGTCCATTTGGGCTCTATTAAGATCAAACAAGTCCATTTGGGATCCAATAGGACCAAAGAAGTACAAATTGGCCCAGTTAGGTCCTTTATGACCTAAAATGTCCAGTTGGGCTCTACTAGGATCAAATAAGTCCATTTGGGCTCCAATAGAACCAAAGAAGTGCAAATTGGCCCCGTTAGGTCCTTTATGACCTAACAAGTCCATATGGGCTCTATTAGGATCAAACAAGTCCATTGGGGCTCTATTCGGATCAAACAAGTCCATTTGGCCTCCAATAGGACCAAAGAAGTACAAATTGGCCCAGTTAGGTCCTATATGACCTAAAAAATCCATTTGGGCTCTATTAGGATAAAACAAGTCCATTTGGCCTCCAATAGGACCAAAGAAGTACAAATTGGCCCAGTTAGGTCCTATATGACCTAAAAAATCCATTTGGGCTCTATTAGGATAAAACAAGTCCATTTGGGCTCCAATAGGACCAAAGAAGTACAAATTGGCCTAGTTAGGTCCTATATGATCTAAAAAGTCCAGTTGGGCTCTATTAGGATCAAACAAGTCCATTTGGGCTCCATTAGGACCAAAGATGTACAAATTGGCCCAGTTAGGTCCTATATGACCTAAAAAGTCCATTTGGGCTCTATCAGGATCAAACATGTCCATTTGGACTCCATTAGGACCAAAAAAGTACAAATTGGCACAGTTAGGTCCTTTATGACCAAACAAGCCCATTTGGGCTTTATTTGGAACAAACAAGTCCATTTAGGCACCAAATGGACCAAAGAAGTACAAATTGGCCCAGTTAGGTCCTATATGACCCAAAAAGTCCATTTGGGCTCTATTAGGATCAAACAAGTTCATTTGGGCTCCAATAGGACCAAAGAAGTACAAATTGGCCCAGTTAGGTCCTATATGACCTAAAATGTCCAGTTGGGCTCTAATAGGATCAAACAAGTCCATTTGGGATCCAATAGGACCAAAGAAGTACAAATTAGCCCAGTTAGGTCCTATATGACCTAAAAAGTCCATTTGGGCTCTATTAAGATCAAACAAGTCCATTTGGGCTTCATTAGGATCAAAGATGTACAAATTTGGCCAGTTAGGTCCTATATGACCTAAAAAGTCCATTTGGGCTCGATTAGTATAAAACTAGTCCATTTGGGCTCCAATAGGACCAAAGAATTAGAAATTGGCACAGTTAGTTCCTTTATGACCTAACAAGTCCATTTGGGCTCTATTAGGATCAAACAAGTCCATTTGGGCTCTATTAGGGTCAAACAAGTCCATTTGGGCTCCATTAGGACCAAAGAAGTACAAATTGGCCCAATTAGGTCCTATATGACCTAAAAATTCCATTTGGCATCTATTAGGATCAAACAAGTCCATTTGGGCTCCAATAGGACCAAAGAAGTACAAATTGGCCCAGTTAGGTCCTTTATGACCTAACATGACCATTTGGGCTCTATTAGGATCAAACAAGTCCATTTGGGCTCTATTAGGGTCAAACAAGTCCATTTGGGCTCCATTAGGACCAAAGAAGTACAATTTGGCCCAATTAGGTCCTATATGACCTAAAAAGTCCCTTTGGACTATATTAGGATCAAACAAGTCCATTTGGGCTCCAAAAGGACCAAAGAAGTACAAATTGGCACAGTTAGGTCCTTTATGACCTAACAAGTCCATTTTGGCTCTATTAGGATCAAACAAGTCCATTTGGGCACAATTAGGGTCAAACAAGTCCATTTGGGCTACATTAGAACCAAAGAAGTACAAATTGGCCCAGTTAGGACCTATATGACCTAAAAAGTCTATTTGGGCTCTATTAGGATTAAACAGGCCCATTTGGGCTCCATTAGGACCAAAGTCGTACAAATTGACCCAGTTAGGTCCTTTATGACCTAACAAGTCCATTTGGGCTCTATTAGGATCAAACAAGTCCATTTGGGCTCTATTAGGGTCAAACAAGTCCATTTTGGCTCGATTAGGACCAAAGAAGTACAAATTTGCCCAATTAGGTCCTATATGACCTAAAAAGTCCATTTGGGCTCTATTAGAATCAAACAAGTCCATTTAGGCTCTATTAGGGTTGAAACAAGTCCATTTGGGCTCCATTTGGACCAAAGAAGTACAAATTGGCCCAGTTAGGTCCTTTATGACCTAAAAAGTCCATTTGGGCTCTATTAGGATCAAAAAAGTCCATTTGGGATCCAATAGGACCAAAGAAGTACAAATTGACCCAGTTAGGACCTATGTGACCTAAAAAGTCCATTTGGGCTCTATTTGGACCAAACAGGTCCATTTGGGCTCCATTAGGACCAAAGAAGTACAAATTGGCCCAGTTAGGTCCTTTATGACCTAACAAGTCCATTTGGGCTCTATTAGGATCAAACAAGTCCATTTGGGCTCCATTAGGACCAAAGAAGTACAATTTAGCCCAATTAGGTCGTATATGACCTAAAAAGTCCATTTGGGCTCTATTAGGATCAAACAAGTCCATTTGGGCTCCAATAGGACCAAAGAAGTACAAATTGGCGCAGTTAGGTCCTTTATGACCTAACAAGTCCAGTTTGGCTCTATTAGGATCAAACAAGTCCATTTGGGCTCTATTAGGGTCAAACAAGTCCATTTGGGCTCCATTAGGACCAAAGAAGTACAAATTGGCCCAATGGTATGACCTAAAAATTCCATTTGGGCTCTATTAGGATCAAACAAGTCCATTTGGGCTCCAATAGGACCAAAGAAGTACAAATTGGCCCAGTTAGGTCCTTTATGACCTAACAAGTCCATTTGGGCTCTATTAGGATCTAACAAGTCCATTTGGGCTCTATTAGGATCAAACAAGTCCATTTGGGCTCCATTAGGACCAAAGAAGTACAATTTGGCCCAATTAGGTCCTATATGACCTAAAAAGTCCATTTGGGCTCTATTAGGATCAAACAAGTCCATTTGGGCTCCAATAGGACCAAAGATGTACAAATTGGCCCAGTTAGGTCCTTTATGACCTAACAAGTCCATTTGGGCTCTATTAGGATCAAACAAGTCCATTTGGGCTCCATTAGGACCAAAGAAGTACAATTTGGCCCAATTAGGTCCTATATGACCTAAAAAGTCCATTTGGGCTCTATTAGGATCAAACAAGTCCATTTGGGCTCCAATAGGACCAAAGAAGTACAAATTGGCGCGGTTAGGTCCTTTATGACCTAACAAGTCCAGTTTGGCTCTATTAGGATCAAACAAGTCCATTTGGGCTCTATTAGGGTCAAACAAGTCCATTTGGGCTCCATTAGGACCAAAGAAGTACAAATTGGCCCAATTAGGTCCTATATGACCTAAAAATTCCATTTGGGCTCTATTAGGATCAAACAGGTCCATTTGGGCTCCAATAGGACCAAAGAAGTACAAATTGGCCCAGTTAGGTCCTTTATGACCTAACAAGTCCATTTGGGCTCTATTAGGATCAAACAAGTCCATTTGGGCTCTATTAGGGTCAAACAAGTCCATTTGGGCTCCATTAGGACCAAAGAAGTACAATTTGGCCCAATTAGGTCCTATATGACCTAAAAAGTCCCTTTGGACTATATTCGGATCAAACAAGTCCATTTGGCCTCCAATAGGACCAAAGAAGTACAAATTGGCACAGTTAGTTCCTTTATGATCTAACAAGTCCATTTGGGCTCTGTTAGGATCAAACAAGTCCATTTGGGCTCTATTAGGGTCAAACAAGTCCATTTGGGCTCCATTAGGACCAAAGAAGTACAAATTGGCCCAATTAGGTCCTATATGACCTAAAAATTCCATTTGGGCTCTATTAGGATCAAACAAGTCCATTTGGGCTCCAATAGGACCAAAGAAGTACAAATTGGCCCAGTTAGGTCCTTTATGACCTAACAAGTCCATTTGGGCTCTATTAGGATCAAACAAGTCCATTTGGGCTCTATTAGGGTCAAACAAGTCCATTTGGGCTCCATTAGGACCAAAGAAGTACAATTTGGCCCAATTAGGTCCTATATGACCTAAAAAGTCCCTTTGGACTATATTAGGATCAAACAAGTCCATTTGGGCTCCAATAGGACCAAAGAAGTACAAATTGGCACAGTTAGGTCCTTTATGACCTAACAAGTCCATTTTGGCTCTATTAGGATCAAACAAGTCCATTTGGGCACAATTAGGGTCAAACAAGTCCATTTGGGCTCCATTAGAACTAAAGAAGTACAAATTGGCCCAGTTAGGACCTATATGACCTAAAAAGTCTATTTGGGCTCTATTAGGATCAAACAGGCCCATTTGGGCTCCATTAGGACCAAAGTCGTACAAATTGGCCCAGTTAGGTCCTTTATGACCTAACAAGTCCATTTGGGCTCTATTAGGATCAAACAAGTCCATTTGGGCTCTATTAGGGTCAAACAAGTCCATTTTGGCTCGATTAGGACCAAAGATGTACAAATTGGCCCAATTAGGTCCTATATGACCTAAAAAGTCCATTTGGGCTCTATTAGAATCAAACAAGTCCATTTGGGCTCTATTAGGATCAAACAAGTCCATTTGGGCTCCAATAGGACCAAAGAAGTACAAATTGGCGCAGTTAGGTCCTTTATGACCTAACAAGTCCAGTTTGGCTCTATTAGGATCAAACAAGTCCATTTGGGCTCTATTAGGGTCAAACAAGTCCATTTGGGCTCCATTAGGACCAAAGAAGTACAAATTGGCCCAATTAGGTCCTATATGACCTAAAAATTCCATTTGGGCTCTATTAGGATCAAACAAGTCCATTTGGGCTCCAATAGGACCAAAGAAGTACAAATTGGCCCAGTTAGGTCCTTTATGACCTAACAAGTCCATTTGGGCTCTATTAGGATCAAACAAGTCCATTTGGGCTCTATTAGGGTCAAACAAGTCCATTTGGGCTCCATTAGGACCAAAGAAGTACAATTTGGCCCAATTAGGTCCTATATGACCTAAAAAGTCCCTTTGGACTATATTAGGATCAAACAAGTCCATTTGGCCTCCAATAGGACCAAAGAAGTACAAATTGGCACAGTTAGTTCCTTTATGATCTAACAAGTCCATTTGGGCTCTGTTAGGATCAAACAAGTCCATTTGGGCTCTATTAGGGTCAAACAAGTCCATTTGGGCTCCATTAGGACCAAAGAAGTACAAATTGGCCCAATTAGGTCCTATATGACCTAAAAATTCCATTTGGGCTCTATTAGGATCAAACAAGTCCATTTGGGCTCCAATAGGACCAAAGAAGTACAAATTGGCCCAGTTAGGTCCTTTATGACCTAACAAGTCCATTTGGGCTCTATTAGGATCAAACAAGTCCATTTGGGCTCTATTAGGGTCAAACAAGTCCATTTGGGCTCCATTAGGACCAAAGAAGTACAATTTGGCCCAATTAGGTCCTATATGACCTAAAAAGTCCCTTTGGACTATATTAGGATCAAACAAGTCCATTTGGGCTCCAATAGGACCAAAGAAGTACAAATTGGCACAATTAGGTCCTTTATGACCTAACAAGTCCATTTTGGCTCTATTAGGATCAAAAAAGTCCATTTGGGCACAATTAGGGTCAAACAAGTCCATTTGGGCTCCATTAGAACCAAAGAAGTACAAATTGGCCCAGTTAGGACCTATATGACCTAAAAAGTCTATTTGGGCTCTATTAGGATCAAACAGGCCCATTTGGGCTCCATTAGGACCAAAGTCGTACAATTTGGCCCAGTTAGGTCCTTTATGACCTAACAAGTCCATTTGGGCTCTATTAGGATCAAACAAGTCCATTTGGGCTCTATTAGGGTCAAACAAGTCCATTTTGGCTCGATTAGGACCAAAGATGTACAAATTGGCCCAATTAGGTCCTATATGACCTAAAAAGTCCATTTGGGCTCTATTAGAATCAAACAAGTCCATTTAGGCTCTATTAGGGTCAAACAAGTCCATTTGGGCTCCATTTGGACCAAAGAAGTACAAATTGGCCCAGTTAGGTCCTTTATGACCTAAAAAGTCCATTTGGGCTCTATTAGGATCAAAAAAGTCCATTTGGGATCCAATAGGACCAAAGAAGTACAAATTGACCCAGTTAGGACCTATGTGACCTAAAAAGTCCATTTGGGCTCTATTTGGATCAAACAGGTCCATTTGGGCTCCATTAGGACCAAAGAAGTACAAATTGGCCCAGTTAGGTCCTTTATGACCTAACAAGTCCATTTGGGCTCTATTAGGATCAAACAAGTCCATTTGGGCTCCATTAGGACCAAAGAAGTACAATTTGGCCCAATTAGGTCCTATATGACCTAAAAAGTCCATTTGGGCTCTATTAGGATCAAACAAGTCCATTTGGGCTCCAATAGGACCAAAGAAGTACAAATTGGCGCAGTTAGGTCCTTTATGACCTAACAAGTCCAGTTTGGCTCTATTAGGATCAAACAAGTCCATTTGGGCTCTATTAGGGTCAAACAAGTCTATTTGGGCACCATTAGGACCAAAGAAGAACAAATTGACCCAGTTAGGTCCTATATGACCTAAAAAGTCCGTTTGGACTCTATTAGGATCAAACAAGTCCATTTGGGCTCCAATAGGACGAAAGAATTACAGATTGGCCCAGTTAGGTACTATATGACCTAAAAAGTGCATTTTGGCTCTATTAGGATCAAACAAGTCCATTTCGGCTCCAATAGGACCAAAGAAGTACAAATTGGCCCAGTTAGGTCCTATATGACCTAACAAGTCCATTTGGGCTCTATTAGGATCAAACAAGTCCATTTGGGCTCCAATAGGACCAAAGAAGTACAAATTGGCCCAGTTTGGTCCTATATGACCTAAAATGTCCAGTTGGGCTCTATTAGGATCAAACAAGTCCATTTGGGCTCCAATAGGACCAAAGAAGTACAAATTGGCCTAGTTAGGTCCTATATGATCTAAAAAGTCCAGTTGGGCTCTATTAGGATCAAACAAGTCCATTTGGGCTCCATTAGGACCAAAGATGTACAAATTGGCCCAGTTAGGTCCTATATGACCTAAAAAGTCCATTTGGGCTCTATCAGGATCAAACATGTCCATTTGGACTCCATTAGGACCAAAAAAGTACAAATTGGCACAGTTAGGTCCTTTATGACCAAACAAGCCCATTTGGGCTTTATTTGGAACAAACAAGTCCATTTAGGCACCAAATGGACCAAAGAAGTACAAATTGGCCCAGTTAGGTCCTATATGACCCAAAAAGTCCATTTGAGCTCTATTAGGATCAAACAAGTTCATTTGGGCTCCAATAGGACCAAAGAAGTACAAATTGGCCCAGTTAGGTCCTATATGACCTAAAATGTCCAGTTGGGCTCTAATAGGATCAAACAAGTCCATTTGGGCTCCAATAGGACCAAAGAAGTACAAATTGGCCCAGTTAGGTCCTATATGACCTAAAAAGTCCATTTGGGCTCTATTAAGATCAAACAAGTCCATTTGGGCTTCATTAGGATCAAAGATGTACAAATTTGGCCAGTTAGGTCCTATATGACCTAAGAAGTCCATTTGGGCTCGATTAGTATAAAACTAGTCCATTTGGGCTCCAATAGGACCAAAGAATTAGAAATTGGCACAGTTAGTTCCTTTATGACCTAACAAGTCCATTTGGGCTCTATTAGGATCAAACAAGTCCATTTGGGCTCTATTAGGGTCAAACAAGTCCATTTGGGCTCCATTAGGACCAAAGAAGTACAAATTGGCCCAATTAGGTCCTATATGACCTAAAAATTCCATTTGGGCTCTATTAGGATCAAACAAGTCCATTTGGGCTCCAATAGGACCAAAGAAGTACAAATTGGCCCAGTTAGGTCCTATATGACCTAAAAAGTCCATTTGCGCTCTATTAGGATCAAACAAGTCTATTTGGGCTCTATTACGGTCAAACAAGTCCATTTGGGCTCTATTAGGGTCAAACAAGTCCATTTGGGCTCCATTTGGACCAAAGAAGTACAAATTGGCCCAGTTATGTCCTTTATGACCTAAAAAGTCCATTTGGACTCGATTAGGATCAAACAAGTCTATTTGGGATCCAATAGGCCCAAAGAAGTACAAATTGGCCCAGTTAGGTCCTATATGACCTAAAAAGTCCATTTGGGCTCTATTAGGATCAAACAGGTCCATTTGGGCTCCATTAGGAACAAAGAATTACAAATTGGCCCAGTTAGGTCCTTTATGACCTAACAAGTCCTTTTGGGCTCTATTAGGATCAAACAAGTCCATTTGGGCTCTATTAGGGTCAAACACGTCCATTTTGGCTCCATTAGGACCAAAGAAGTACAAATTGGCCCAATTAGGTCCTATATGACCTAAAAAGTCCATTTGGGCTCTACTAGGATCAAACAAGTCAATTTGGTCTCCAATAGGACCAAAGAAGTACAAATTGGCATAGTTAGGTCCTTTATGAGCTAACAAGTCCATTTGGGCTCTATTAGGATCAAACAATCACATTTGGGCTCTATTAGGGTCAAACAAGTCCATTTGGGCTCCATTAGGACCAAACAAGTACAAATTGACCCAGTTAGGTCCTATATGACCTAAAAAGTGCATTTTAGATCTATTAGGATCAAACAAATCCATTTGCACTCCAATTGGACCAAAGAAGAACAAATTGTCCTAGTTAGGTCCTTTATGACCTAACAAGTCCATTTGGGCTCTATTAGGTTCAAACAAGTCCATTTGGGCTCTATTAGGGTCGAACAAGTCGATTTGGGCTCCATTAGGACCAAAGAAGTACAAATTGGCCCAATTAGGTCCTATATGACCTAAAAAGTCCATTTGGGCTCTATTAGGATCAAACAAGTCCATTTGGGCTCTATTAGGATCAAACAAGTCCGTTTGGGCTCCAATAGGACCAAAGAAGTACAAATTGGCCCAGTTAGGTCCTATATGACCTAAAATGTCCAGTTCGGCTCTATTAGGATCAAACAAGTCCATTTGGGTTCCAATAGGACCAAATAAGTGCAAATTGGCCCAGTTAGGTCCTATATGACCTAAAGAGTCCATTTGGGCTCTATTAAGATCAAACAAGTCCATTTGGGCTCCATTAGGACCAAAGACGTACAAATTGGGCCAGTTAGGTCCTATATGACCTAAAAAGTCCATTTGGGCTCGATTAGTATAAAACTAGTCCATTTGGGCTCCAATAGGACCAAAGAATTAGAAATTGGCACAGTTAGTTCCTTTATGACCTAACAAGTCCATTTGGGCTCTATTAGGATCAAACAAGTCCATTTGGGCTCTATTAGGGTCAAACAAGTCCATTCGGGCTCCATTAGGACCAAAGAAGTATAAATTGGCCCAATTAGGTCCTATATGACCTAAAAATTCCATTTGGGCTCTATTAGGATCAAACAAGTCCATTTGGGCTCCAATAGGACCAAAGAAGTACAAATTGACCCAGTTAGGTCCTTTATGACCTAACACGTCCATTTGGGCTCTATTAGGATCAAACAAGTCCATTTGGGCTCTTTTAGGGTCAAACAAGTCCATTTGGGCTCCATTAGGACCAAAGAAGTACAATTTGGCCCATTTAGGTCCTATATGACCTAAAAAGTCCATTTAGGCTATATTAGGATCAAACAAGTCCATTTGGGCTCCAATTGGACCAAAGAAGCACAAATTGGCACAGTTAGGTCCTTTATGACCTAACAAGTCCATTTTGGCTCTATTAGGATCAAACAAGATCATTTGGGCACAATTAGGGTCAAACAAGTCCATTTGGGCTCCATTAGAACCAAAGAAGTACAAATTGGCCCAGTTAGGTCCTATATGACCTAAAAAGTCTATTTGGGCTCTATTAGGATCAAACAGGCCCATTTGGGCTCCATTAGGACCAGAGACGTACAAATTGGCCCAGTTAGGTCCTTTATGATCTAACAAGTCCATTTGGGCTCTATTAGGGTCAAACAAGTCCATTTGGGCTCCATTTGGACCAAAGAAGTACAAATTGGCCCAGTTAGGTCCTTTATGACCTAAAAAGTCCATTTGGGCTCTATTAGGATCAAACAAGTCCATTTGGGATCCAATAGGACCAAAGAAATACAAATTGGCCCAGTTAGGACCTATATGACCTAAAAAGTCCATTTGGGCTCTATTGGGATCAAACAGGTCCATTTGGGCTCCATTAGGACCAAAGAAGTACAAATTGGCCCAGTTAGGTCCTTTATGACCTTACAAGTCCATTTGGACTCTATTAGGATCAAACAAGTCCATTTGGGCTCTATTAGGGTCAAACAAGTCCATTTGGGCTCCATTAGGACCAAAGAAGTACAATTAGGTCCTGTATGACCTAAAAAGTCCATTTGGGCTCTATTAGGATCAAACAAGTCCATTTGGGCTCCAATAGGACCAAAGAAGTACAAATTGGCGCAGTTAGGTCCTTTATGACCTAACAAGTCCAGTTTGGCTCTATTAGGATCAAACAAGTCCATTTGGGCTTTATTAGGGTCAAACAAGTCCATTTGGGCACCATTAGGACCAAAGAAGTACAAATTGACCCAGTTAGGTCCTATATGACCTAAAATGTCCAGTTTGGCTCTAATAGGATCAAACAAGTCCATTTGGGCTCCAATAGGACCAAAGAAGTACAAATTTGCCCAGTTAGGTCCTATATGACCTAAAAAGTGCATTTTGGCTCTATTAGGATCAAACAAGTCGATTTGGGCTCCATTAGGACCAAAGAAGTACAAATTGGCCCAGTTAGGTCCTTTATGACCTAACAAGTCCATTTGGGCTCTATTAGGATCAAACAAGTCCATTTGGGCTCTATTAGGGTCAAACAAGTCCATTTGGGCTCCATTAGGACCAAAGAAGCACAATTTGGCCCAATTAGGTCCTATATGACCTAAAAAGTCCCTTTGGACTATATTAGGATCAAACATGTCCATTTGGGCTCCAATAGGACCAAAGAAGTACAAATTGGCACAGTTAGGTCCTTTATGACCTAACAAGTCCATTTTGGCTCTATTAGGATCAAACAAGTCCATTTGGGCACAATTAGGGTCAAACAAGTCCATTTGGGCTCCATTAGAACCAAAGAAGTACAAATTGGCCCAGTTAGGACCTATATGACGTAAAAAGTCTATTTGGGCTCTATTAGGATCAAACAGGCCCATTTGGGCTCCATTAGGACCAAAGTCGTACAAATTGGCCCAGTTAGGCCCTTTATGACCTAACAAGTCCATTTGGGCTCTATTAGGATCAAACAAGTCCATTTGGGCTCTATTAGGGTCAAACAAGTCCATTTTGGCTCGATTAGGACCAAAGAAGTACAAATTGGTCCAATTAGGTCCTATATGACCTAAAAAGTCCATTTGGGCTCTATTAGAATCAAACAAGTCCATTTAGGCTCTATTAGGGTCAAACAAGTCCATTTGGGCTCCATTTGGACCAAAGAAGTACAAATTGGCCTAGTTAGGTCCTTTATGACCTAAAAGGTCCATTTGGGCTCTATTAGGATCCAAAAAGTCCATTTGGGATCCAATAGGACCAAAGAAGTACAAATTGACCCAGTTAGGACCTATGTGACCTAAAAAGTCCATTTGGGCTCTATTTGGATCAAACAGGTCCATTTGGGCTCCATTAGGACCAAAGAAGTACAAATTGGCCCAGTTAGGTCCTTTATGACCTAACAGGTCCATTTGGGCTCTATTAGGATCAAACAAGTCCATTTGGGCTCCATTAGGACCAAAGAAGTACAATTTGGCCCAATTAGGTCCTATATGACCTAAAAAGTCCATTTGGGCTCTATTAGGATCAAACAAGTCCATTTGGGCTCCAATAGGACCAAAGAAGTACAAATTGGCGCAGTTAGGTCCTTTATGACCTAACAAGTCCAGTTTGGCTCTATTAGGATCAAACAAGTCCATTTGGGCTCTATTAGGGTCAAACAAGTCCATTTGGGCACCATTAGGACCAAAGAAGTACAAATTGACCCAGTTAGGTCCTATATGACCTAAAAAGTCCGTTTGGACTCTATTAGGATCAAACAAGTCCATTTGGGCTCCAATAGGACCAAAGAATTACAGATTGGCCCAGTTAGGTACTATATGACCTAAAAAGTGCATTTTGGCTCTATTAGGATCAAACAAGTCCATTTGGGCTCCAATAGGACCAAAGAAGTACAAATTGGCCCATATAGGTCCTATATGACCTAAAAAGTCCATTTGCGCTCTATTAGGATCAAACAAGTCTATTTGGGCTCTATTACGGTCAAACAAGTCCATTTGGGCTCTATTAGGGTCAAACAAGTCCATTTGGGCTCCATTTGGACCAAAGAAGTACAAATTGGCCCAGGTAGGTCCTTTATGACCTAAAAAGTCCATTTGGACTCTATTAGGATCAAACAAGTCTATTTGGGATCCAATAGGCCCAAAGAAGTACAAATTGGCCCAGTTAGGTCCTATATGACCTAAAAAGTCCATTTGGGCTCTATTAGGATCAAACAGGTCCATTTGGGCTCCATTAGGACCAAAGAAGTACAAATTGGCCCAGTTAGGTCCTATATGACCTAAAAAGTCCATTTGGGCTCTATTAGGATCAAACAGGTCCATTTGGGCTCCATTAGGACCAAAGAAGTACAAATTGGCCCAGTTAGGTCCTTTATGACCTAACAAGTCCATTTGGGCTCTATTAGGATCAAACAAGTCCATTTGGGCTCTATTAGGGTCAAACACGTCCATTTTGGCTCCATTAGGACCAAAGAAGTACAAATTGGCCCAATTAGGTCCTATATGACCTAAAAAGTCCATTTGGGCTCTACTAGGATCAAACAAGTCCATTTGGGCTCCAATAGGACCAAAGAAGTACAAATTGGCATAGTTAGGTCCTTTATGACTTAACAAGTCCATTTGGGCTCTATTAGGATCAAACAAGCCCAATTGGGCTCTATTAGGGTCAAACAAGTCCATTTGGGCTCCATTAGGACCAAACAAGTACAAATTGACCCAGTTAGGTCCTATATGACCTAAAAAGTGCATTTTGTCTCTATTAGGCTCAAACAAATCCATTTGCACTCCAATTGGACCAAAGAAGAACAAATTGTCCTAGTTAGGTCCTTTATGACCTAACAAGTCCATTTGGGCTCTATTAGGTTCAAACAAGTCTATTTGGGCTCTATTAGGGTCGAACAAGTCGATTTGGGCTCCATTAGGACCAAAGAAGTACAAATTGGCCCAATTAGGTCCTATATGACCTAAAAAGTCCATTTGGGCTCTATTAGGATCAAACAAGTCCATTTGGGCTCTATTAGGATCAAACAAGTCCGTTTGGGCTCCAATAGGACCAAAGAAGTACAAATTGGCCCAGTTAGGTCCTATATGACCTAAAATGTCCAGTTCGGCTCTATTAGGATCAAACAAGTCCATTTGGGTTCCAATAGGACCAAATAAGTGCAAATTGGCCCAGTTAGGTCCTATATGACCTAAAGAGTCCATTTGGGCTCTATTAAGATCAAACAAGTCCATTTGGGCTCCATTAGGACCAAAGATGTACAAATTGGGCCAGTTAGGTCCTATATGACCTAAAAAGTCCATTTGGGCTCGATTAGTATAAAACTAGTCCATTTGGGCTCCAATAGGACCAAAGAATTAGAAATTGGCACAGTTAGTTCCTTTATGACCTAACAAGTCCATTTGGGACCTATTAGGATCAAACAAGTCCATTTGGGCTCTATTAGGGTCAAACAAGTCCATTTGGGCTCCATTAGGACCAAAGAAGTACAAATTGGCCCAATTAGGTCCTATATGACCTAAAAATTCCATTTGGGCTCTATTAGGATCAAACAAGTCCATTTGGGCTCCAATAGGACCAAAGAAGTACAAATTGGCCCAGTTAGGTCCTTTATGACCTAACAAGTCCATTTGGGCTCTATTAGGATCAAACAAGTCCATTTGGGCTCTATTAGGGTCAAACAAGTCCATTTGGGCTCCATTAGGACCAAAGAAGTACAATTTGGCCCAATTAGGTCCTATATGACCTAAAAAGTCCATTTGGGCTATATTAGGATCAAACAAGTCCATTTGGGCTCCAATAGGACCAAAGAAGTACAAATTGGCACAGTTAGGTCCTTTATGACCTAACAAGTCCATTTTGGCTCTATTAGGATCAAACAAGATCATTTGGGCACAATTAGGGTCAAACAAGTCCATTTGGGCTCCATTAGAACCAAAGAAGTACAAATTGGCCCAGTTAGGTCCTATATGACCTAAATAGTCTATTTGGGCTCTATTAGGATCAAACAGGCCCATTTGGGCTCCATTAGGACCAAAGACGTACAAATTGACCCAGTTAGGTCCTTTATGATCTAACAAGTCCATTTGGGCTCTATTAGGGTCAAACAAGTCCATTTGGGCTCCATTTGGACCAAAGAAGTACAAATTGGCCCAGTTAGGTCCTTTATGACCTAAAAAGTCCATTTGGGCTCTATTAGGATCAAACAAGTCCATTTGGGATCCAATAGGACCAAAGAAGTACAAATTGGCCCAGTTAGGACCTATATGACCTAAAAAGTCCATTTGGGCTCTATTGGGATCAAACAGGTCCATTTGGGCTCCATTAGGACCAAAGAAGTACAAATTGGCCCAGTTAGGTCCTTTATGACCTTACACGTCCATTTGGACTCTATTAGGATCAAACAAGTCCATTTGGGCTCTATTAGGGTCAAACAAGTCCATTTGGGCTCCATTAGGACCAAAGAAGTACAATTTGGCCCAATTAGGTCCTATATGACCTAAAAAGTCCATTTGGGCTCTATTAGGATCAAACAAGTCCATTTGGGCTCCAATAGGACCAAAGTAGTACAAATTGGCGCAGTTAGGTCCTTTATGACCTAACAAGTCCAGTTTGGCTCTATTAGGATCAAACAAGTCCATTTGGGCTTTATTAGGGTCAAACAAGTCCATTTGGGCACCATTAGGACCAAAAAAGTACAAATTGACCCAGTTAGGTCCTATATGACCTAAAATGTCCAGTTTGGCTCTAATAGGATCAAACAAGTCCATTTGGGCTCCAATAGGACCAAAGAAGTACAAATTTGCCCAGTTAGGTCCTATATGACCTAAAAAGTGCATTTTGGCTCTATTAGGATCAAACAAGTCCATTTGGGCTCCAATAGGACCAAAGAAGTACAAATTGGCCCAGATAGGTCCTATATGACCTAAAAAGTCCATTTGGGCTGTATTAGGATCAAACAAGTCCATTTGGGCTCTAATAGGGTCAACCAAGTCCATTTGGGCTCCATTAGGACCAAAGAATTACAAATTGGCCCAGTTAGGTCCTATATGACCTAAAAAGTCCATTTGAGCTCTATTATGATCAAACAAGTCCATTTGGGCTCCAATAGGACCAAAGAAGTACAAATTGGCCCAGTTAGGTCCTATATGACCTAAAAAGTGCATTTTGGCTCTATTAGGATCAAACAAGTCCATTTTGGCTCTATTAGGATCAAACAAGTCCATTTGGGCTCTATTAGGAGCAAAGAAGTACAAATTGGCCCAGTTAGGTCCTATATGACCTAAAAAGTCCATTTGGGCTCTATTAGGATCAAACAAGTCCATTTGGGCTCCAATAGGACCCAAGAAGTACAAATTGGCCCAGTTAAGTCCTATATGACCTAAAAAGTCCATTTGGGCTCTATTAGGATCAAGCAAGTCCATTTGGGCTCCAATAGGACCAAAGAAGTACAAATTGGCCCAGTTAGGTCCTATATGACCTAAAAAGTACATTTTGGCTCTATTAGGATCAAACAAGTCCATTTGGGCTCTATTAGGATCAAACAAGTCCATTTGGGCTCTATTAGGGTCAAACAAGTCCATTTGGGCTCCATTAGGACCAAAGAATTACAAATTCGCACGGTTAGGTCCTTTATGACCAAACAAGTCCATTTATGGCTCTATTAGGATCAAACAAGTCCATTTGGGCTCTATTAGGGTCAAACAAGTCCATTTGGGCTCCATTAGGACCAAAGAAGTACAAATTGACCCAGTTAGGTCCTATATGACCTAAAAAGTCCATTTGGACTCTATTAGGATCAAACAAGTCCATTTGGGATCCATTAGGACCAAAGAAGTACAAATTGGCCCAGTCAGGTCCTTTGTGACCTAAAAAGTCCATTTGGACTCTATTAGGATCAAACAAGTCCATTTGGGCTCCAATAGGACCAAAGAAGTACAAATTGGCCCAGTTAGGTCCTGTATGACCTAAAAAGTTCATTTGGGCTCTATTAGGATCAAACAAGTCCATTTGTGCTACAATAGGACCAACGAAGTACAAATTGGCCCAGTTAGGTCCTATATGACCTAAAATGTTCTGTTGGGCTCTATTAGGATCAAACAAGTCCATTTGGGCTCCAATAGGACCAAAGAAGTACGAATTGGCCCAGTTAGGTCCTATATGACCTAAAAAGTCCATTTGGGCTCTATTAGGATCAAACAAGTCCATTTGGGCTCCAATAGGACCAAAGAAGTACAAATTGGCCCAGTTAGGTCCTATATGACCTAAAATGTCCAGTTGGGCTCTATTAGGATCAAACAAGTCCATTTGGGATCCAATCGGACCAAAGAAGTACAAATTGGCCCAGTTAGGTCCAATATGACCTAAAAAGTCCATTTGGGCTCTATTAAGATCAAACAAGTCCATTTGGGCTCCAATAGGACCAAAGAAGTACAAATTGGCCCAGTTAGGTCCTTTATGACCTAAAATGTCCAGTTGGGCTCTACTAGGATCAAATAAGTCCATTTGGGCTCCAATAGAACCAAAGAAGTGCAAATTGGCCCCGTTAGGTCCTTTATGACCTAACAAGTCCATATGGGCTCTATTAGGATCAAACAAGTCCATTGGGGATCTATTAGGATCAAACAAGTCCATTTGGCCTCCAATATGACCAAAGAAGTACAAATTGGCCCAGTTAGGTCCTATATGACCTAAAAAATCCGTTTGGGCTCTATTAGGATAAAACAAGTCCATTTGGGCTCCAATAGGACCAAAGAAGTACAAATTGGCCCAGTTAGGTCCTATATGAACTAAAAAGTCCAGTTGGGCTCTATTAGGATCAAACAAGTCCATTTGGGCTCCAATACGACCAAAGAAGTACAAATTGGCCCAGTTAGGTCCTATATGACCTAACAAGTCCATTTGGGCTCTATTAGGATCAAACAAGTCCATTTGGGCTCCAATAGGACCAAAGAAGTACAAATTGGCCCAGTTAGGTCCTATATGACCTAAAATATCCAGTTGGGCTCTATTAGGATCAAACAAGTCCATTTGGGCTCCAATAGGACCAAAGAAGTACAAATTGGCCTAGTTAGGTCCTATATGATCTAAAAAGTCCAGTTGGGCTCTATTAGGATCAAACAAGTCCATTTGGGCTCCATTAGGACCAAAGATGTACAAATTGGCCCAGTTAGGTCCTATATGACCTAAAAAGTCCATTTGGGCTCTATTAGGATCAAACAAGTCCATTTGGACTCCATTAGGACCAAAAAAGTACAAATTGGCACAGTTAGGTCCTTTATGACCAAACAAGTCCATTTGGGCTTTATTTGGAACAAACAAGTCCATTTAGGCACCAAATGGACCAAAGAAGTACAAATTGGCCCAGTTAGGTCCTATATGACCCAAAAAGTCCATTTGGGCTCTATTAGGATCAAACAAGTTCATTTGGGCTCCAATAGGACCAAAGAAGTACAAATTGGCCCAGTTAGGTCCTATATGACCTAAAATGTCCAGTTGGGCTCTAATAGGATCAAACAAGTCCATTTGGGCTCCAATAGGACCAAAGAAGTACAAATTGGCACAGTTAGGTCCTATATGACCTAAAAAGTCCATTTGGGCTCTATTAAGATCAAACAAGTCCATTTGGGCTCCATTAGGATCAAAGATGTACAAATTTGGCCAGTTAGGTCCTATATGACCTAAAAATTCCATTTGGGCTCGATTAGTATAAAACTAGTCCATTTGGGCTACAATAGGACCAAAGAATTAGAAATTGGCACAGTTAGTTCCTTTATGACCTAACAAGTCCATTTGGGCTCTATTAGGATCTAACAAGTCCATTTGGGCTCTATTAGGGTCAAACAAGTCCATTTGGGCTCCATTAGGACCAAAGAAGTACAAATTGGCCCAATTAGGTCCTATATGACCCAAAAATTCCATTTGGGCTCTATTAGGATCAAACAAGTCCATTTGGGCTCCAATAGGACCAAAGAAGTACAAATTGGCCCAGTTAGGTCCTTTATGACCTAACAAGTCCATTTGGGCTCTATTAGGATCAAAAAAGTCCATTTGGGCTCTATTTGGGTCAAACAAGTCCATTTGGGCTCCATTAGGACCAAAGAAGTACAATTTGGCCCAATTAGGTCCTATATGACCTAAAAAGTCCCTTTGGACTATATTAGGATCAAACAAGTCCATTTGGGCTCCAATAGGACCAAAGAAGTACAAATTGGCACAGTTAGGTCCTTTATGACCTAACAAGTCCATTTTGGCTCTATTAGGATCAAACAAGTCCATTTGGGCACAATTAGGGTCAAACAAGTCCATTTGGGCTCCATTAGAACCAAAGAAGTACAAATTGGCCCAGTTAGGACCTATATGACCTAAAAAGTCTATTTGGGCTCTATTAGGATCAAACAGGCCCATTTGGGCTCCATTAGGACCAAAGTCGTACAAATTGGCCCAGTTAGGTCCTTTATGACCTAACAAGCCCATTTGGGCTCTATTAGGATCAAACAAGTACATTTGGGCTCTATTAGGGTCAAACAAGTCCATTTTGGCTCGATTAGGACCAAAGAAGTACAAATTGGCCCAATTAGGTCCTATATGACCTAAAAAGTCCATTTGGGCTCTATTAGAATCAAACAAGTCCATTTAGGCTCTATTAGGGTCAAACAAGTCCATTTGGGCTCCATTTGGACCAAAGAAGTACAAATTGGCCCAGTTAGGTCCTTTATGACCTAAAAAGTCCATTTGGGCTCTATTAGGATCAAAAAAGTCCATTTGGGATCCAATAGGACCAAAGAAGTACAAATTGACCCAGTTAGGACCTATGTGACCTAAAAAGTCCATTTGGGCTCTATTTGGATCAAACAGGTCCATTTGGGCTCCATTAGGACCAAAGAAGTACAAATTGACCCAGTTAGGTACTTTATGACCTAACAAGTCCATTTGGGCTCTATTAGGATCAAACAAGTCCATTTGGGCTCCATTAGGACCAAAGAAGTACAATTTGGCCCAATTAGGTCCTATATGACCTAAAAAGTCCGTTTGGACTCTATTAGGATCAAACAAGTCCATTTGGGCTCCAATAGGACCAAAGAATTACAAATTGGCCCAGTTAGGTACTATATGACCTAAAAAGTGCATTTTGGCTCTATTAGGATCAAACAAGTCCATTTGGGCTCCAATAGGACCAAAGAAGTACAAATTGGCCCAGATAGGTCCTATATGACCTAAAAAGTCCATTTGGGCTCTATTAGGATCAAACAAGTCTATTTGGGCTCTATTACGGTCAAACAAGTCCATTTGGGCTCTATTAGGGTCAAACAAGTCCATTTGGGCTCCATTTGGACCAAAGAAGTACAAATTGGCCCAGTTAGGTCCTTTATGACCTAAAAAGTCCATTTGGACTCTATTAGGATCAAACAAGTCTATTTGGGATCCAATAGGCCCAAAGAAGTACAAATTGGCCCAGTTAGGTCCTATATGACCTAAAAAGTCCATTTGGGCTCTATTAGGATCAAACAGGTCCATTTGGGCTCCATTAGGACCAAAGAAGTACAAATTGGCCCAGTTAGGTCCTTTATGACCTAACAATTCCATTTGGGCTCTATTAGGATCAAACAAGTCCATTTGGGCTCTATTAGGGTCAAACACGTCCATTTTGGCTCCATTAGGACCAAAGAAGTACAAATTGGCCCAATTAGGTCCTATATGACCTAAAAAGTCCATTTGGGCTCTACTAGGATCAAACAAGTCCATTTGGGCTCCAATAGGACCAAAGAAGTACAAATTGGCCCAGTTAGGTCCTTTATGACCTAACAAGTCCATTTGGGCTCTATTAGGTTCAAACAAGTCCATTTGGGCTCTATTAGGCCAAGTGATTTGGGCTCCATTAGGACCAAGAAGTACAAATTGGCCCAATTAGGTCCTATATGACCTAAAAAGTCCATTTGGGCTCTATTAGGATCAAACAAGTCCATTTGGGCTTATTAGGTCAAAGTTTTGGGTAGGCAAAGAGTTGGGGTCCTTTTGCTACGTCCTTTGGGCTCTATTAGGGTCGAACAAGTCGATTTGGGCTCCATTAGGACCAAAGAAGTACAAATTGGCCCAATTAGGTCCTATATGACCTAAAAAGTCCATTTGGGCTCTATTAGGATCAAACAAGTCCATTTGGGCACCAATAGAGCCCAAATGGACTTGTTTGATCCTAATAGAGCCCAAATGGACTTTTTAGGTCATATAGGACCTAACTTGGGTTATTTGTACTTCTTTGGTCCTATTGGAGCCCAAATGGACTTGTTTGATCCTAATAGAGCCCAACTGGACGTTTTAGGTCATATAGGACCTTACTGGGCCAATTTATACTACTTTGGTCCTATTGGAGCCCAAATGGACTTGTTTGATCCTAATAGAGCACAAATGGACTTTTTAGGTCATATAGGACCTAACTGGACCAATTTGTACTTCTTTGGTCCTATTGGAGCCCAAATGGACTTATTTGATCCTAATAGAGCCAAAATGGACTTGTTTGATCCTAGTTGAGCCCAACTGGACATTTTTGGTCATATAGGACCTAACTGGGCCAATTTGTACTTCTTTGGTCCTATTGGAGCCCAAATGGACTTGTTTGATCCTAATAGAGCCCAAATGGACTTGTTAGGTCATAAAGGACCTAACTGGGCCAATTTGTACTTCATTGGTTCTATTGGAGCCCAAATGGACTTGTTTGATCCTTGTAGAGCCCAAATGGAATTTTTAGGTCATATAGGTCCTAATTGGGCCAATTTGTACTTCTTTGGTCCTATTGGAGCCCAAATGGACTTGTTTGATCCTAATAGAGCCCAAATGCACTTTTTAGGTCATATAGGATTGTATTTTTGTCTAGCCCAATGCTTGTTTTCTACCCAAATGGACTTTTCAAAATGCACTTTTTAGGTCATATAGGACCTAACTGGGCCAATTTGTACTTCTATGGTCCTATTGGAGCCCAAATGGACTTGTTTGATCCTAATAGAGCGCGAATGGACTTTTTAGGTCATATAGGACCTAACTGGGCCAATTTGTACTTCTTTGGTCCTAATGGAGCCCAAATGGACTTGTTTGATCCTAATAGAGCCCAAATGGACTCTTTAGGTCATATAGGACCTAACTGGGCCAATTTGTACTTCTTTGGTCCTATTGGACCCCAAATGGACTTGTGTGATCCTAATAGAGCCCAAATGGACTTTTTAGGTCATATAGGACCTAACTGGGCCAATTTGTACTTCTTTGGTCCTATTGGAGCCCAAATGGACTTGTGTGATCCTAATAGAGCCCAAATGGACCTTTTAGGTCATATAGGACCTATCTGGGCCAATTTGTACTACTTTGGTCCTATTGGAGCCCAAATGGACTTGTTTGATCCTAATAGAGCCAAAATGGACTTTTTTGTCGTATAGGACCTATCTGGGCCAATTTGTACATCTTTGGTCCTAATGGAGCCCAAATGGACTTGTTTGATCCTAATAGAGGCCAAATGGACTTTTTAGGTCATATAGGACCTAACTGGGCCAATTTGTACTTCTTTGGTCCTATTGGAGCCCAAATGGACTTGTTTGAACCTAATAGAGCCCAAATGGACTTGTTTGATCCTAATAGTGCCCAAATGGACTTGTTAGATCATAAAGGACCTAACTGGGCCAATTTATACTTCTTTGGTCCTATTGGAGCCCAAATGGACTTGTTTGATCCTAATAGAGCCCAAACGGACTTTTTAGGTCATATAGGACCTAACTGGGCCAATTTGTACTTCTTTGGTCCTATTGGAGCCCAAATGTACTTGTTTGATCCTAATAGAGCCCAACTGGACATTTTAGGTCATATAGGACCTAACTGGGCCAATTTGTACTTCTTCGGTCCTATTGGAGCCCAAATGGACTTGTTTGATCCTAATAGAGCCCAAATGGACTTTTTAGGTCATATAGGACCTAACTGGGCCAATTTGTACTTCTTTGGTCCTATTGGAGCCCAAATAGACTTGTTTGATTCTAATAGAGCCCCAATGGACTAGTTTGATCCTAATAGAGCCCATATGGACTTGTTAGGTCATAAAGGACCTAAATGGCCAATTTGTACTTCTTTGGTCCTAATGGAGCCCAAATGCACTTGTTTGATCCTAATAGAGCCCAAATGGACTTGTTAGGTCATAAAGGACCTAACTGGGCCAATTTGTACTTGTTTGGTCCTATTGGAGCCCAAATGGACTTGTTTGATCCTAATAGGTCCTAATGGACTTGTTAGGTCATAAAGGACCTAATTGTGCCAATTTGTACTTCTTTGGTCCTAATGGAGCCCAAATGGACTTGTTTGATCCTAATAGAGCCCAAATGAACTTGTGTGATCCCAGTAGAGCCCAAGTGCCAAATGGACTTGTTTGACCCTAATAGAGCCCAAATGGACTTGTTTGATCCTAATAGAGCCCAAATGGACTTTTTAGATCATATATGACCTATCTGGGCCAATTTGTACTTCTTTCGTACTATTGGTGCCCAAATGGACTTGTTTGATCCTAATAGAGCCAAAATGCACTCTTTAGGTCATATAGGACCTAACTGGTCCAATTTGTACTTCTTTGGTCCTATTGGAGGCCAAATGGACTTGTTTGATCATAATAGAGCCCCAATGGACTTGTTTGATCCTAATAGAGCCCATATGGACTTGTTAGGTCATAAAGGACCTAACGGGGCCAATTTGCACTTCTTTGGTTCTATTGGAGCCCAAATGGACTTGTTTGATCCTAGTAGAGCCCAACTGGACATTTTAGGTCATAAAGGACCTAACTGGGCCAATTTGTACTTCTTTGGTCCTATTGGAGCCCAAATGGACTTTTTTGGTCTTAATAGAGCCCAAATCCACTTTTTAGGTCATATAGGACCTAACTGGGCCAATTTGTACTTCTTTGGTCCTATTGGAGCCCAAATGGACTTGTTTGATTCTAATAGAGCCAAAATGCACTTTTTAGGTCATATAGGACCTAACTGGGCCAATTTGTACTTCTTTGCTCCTATTGGAGCCCAAATGGACTTGTTTGATCCTAATAGAGCCCAACTGGACATTTTAGGTCATATAGGACCTAACTGGGCCAATTTGTACTTCTTTGGTCCTATTGGAGCCCAAATGGACTTGTTTGATCCTAATAGAGCCCAAATGGACTCTTTAGGTCATATAGGACCTAACTGGGCCAATTTGTACTTCTTTGGTCCTATTGGAGCCCAAATGGACTTGTTTGATCCTAATAGAGCCAAAATGCACTTTTTAGTTCATATACGACCTAACTGGGCCAATTTGTACTTCTTTGGTCCTATTGGAGCCCAAATGGACTTGTTTGAGCCCAATTAAGGCCATAATGCACTTTTTAGGTCATATAGGACCTAACTGGGCCAATTTGTACTTCTTTGGTCCTATTGGAGCCCAAATGGACTTGTGTGATCCTAATAGAGCCCAAATGGACTTTTTAGGTCATATAGGACCTAACTGGGCCAATTTGTACTTCTTTGGTCCTAATGGAGCCCAAATGGACTTGTTTGATCCTAATAGAGCCCAAATGGACTTTTTAGGTCATATAGGACCTATCTGGGCCAATTTGTACTTCTTTGGTCCTATTGGAGCCCAAATGGACTTGTTTGATCCTAATAGAGCCAAAATGGACTTTTTGGGTAATATAGGACCTAACTGGGCTAATTTGTAC
>JAUPTC010000010.1:5198178-5223800 GCA_030762895.1 Sophora flavescens | reverse complement strand
GAGCCCAAATGTACTTGTTTGATCCTAATAGAGCCCAACTGGACATTTTAGGTCATATAGGACCTAACTGGGCCAATTTGTACTTCTTTGGTCCTATTGGAGCCCAAATGGACCTGTTTGATCCTAGTAGAGCCCAAATGGACTTTTTAGGTCATATAGCACCTAACTGGGCCAATTTGTACTTCTTTGGCCCTATTGGAGCCCAAATGGACTTGTTTGATCCTAATAGAGCCCAAATGCACTTTTTAGGTCATATTGGACCTAACTGGGCCAATTTGTACTTCTTTGGTCCTATTGGAGCCCAAATGGACTTGTTTGATCCTAATAGAGCCCAAATGGACTTTTTAGGTCATATAGGACCTATCGGGGCCAATTTGTACTTCTTTGGTCCTAATGGAGCCCAAATGGACTTGTTTGATCCTAATAGAGCCCATATGGACTTGTTAGGTCATAAAGGACCTAACGGGGCCAATCTGCACTTCTTTGGTTCTATTGGAGCCCAAATGGACTTATTTGATCCTTGTAGAGCCCAACTGGACATTTTAGGTCATAAAGGACCTAACTGGGCCAATTTGTACTTCTTTGGTCCTATGGAGCCCAAATGGACTTGTTCGATCTTAATAGAGCCCAAATGGACTTTTTAGGTCATATAGGACCTAACTGGGCCAATTTGTACTTCTTTGGTCCGATTGGAGCCCAAATGGACTTGTTTGATCCTAACATAGCCCAACTGGACATTTTAGGTCATATAGGACCTAACTGGGCCAATTTGTACTTCTTTGGTCCTATTAGATCCCAAATTGACTTGTTTGATCCTAATAGAGCCCAAATGCAATTTTTAGGTCATATATGACCTAACTGGGCCAATTTGTACTTCTTTGGTCCTATTGGAGGCCAAATGGACTTGTTTGATTCTAATAGTGCCAAAATGCACTTTTTAGGTCATATAGGACCTAACTGGGCCAATTTGTACTTCTTTGGTCCTATTGGATCCCAAATGGACTTGTTTGATCCTAATAGAGCCCAAATGGATTTTTTAGGTCATATAAGACCTAACTGGGCCAATTTGTACTTCTTTTGTCTTATTGGAGCCCAAATGGACTTCTTTGATCCTAATAGAGCCCAAATGGACTTTTTAGGTCATATAGGACCTAATTGGGCCAATTTGTACTTCTTTGGTCCTAATGGAGCCCAAATCAACTTGTTTGACCCTAATAGAGCCCAAATGGACTTGTTTGATCCTAATAGAGCCCAAAAGGACTTGTTAGGTCATGAAGGACCTAACTATGCCAATTTGTTCTTCTTTGGTCCTATTGGAGCGCAAATGGACTTGTTTGATCCTAATAGAGCCAAAATGCACTTTTTAGGTCATATAGGACCTAACTGGGTCAATTTGTACTTGTTTGGTCCTATTGGAGCCCAAATGGACTTGTTTGATCCTAATAGAGCCCAAATGCACTTTTTAGGTCACATAGGACCTAACTGGGTCAATTTGTACTTCTTTGGTCCTAATGAAGCCCAAATGGACTTGTTTGACCCTAATAGAGCCCAAATGGGCTTGTTTGATCCTAATAGAGCCCAAATGGACTTGTTAGGTCATAAAGGATCTAACTATGCCAATTTGTACTTCTTTGGTCCTATTGGAGCCCAAATGGACTTGTTTGATCCTAGTAGAGCCCAAATGGACTTTTTAGGTCATATAGGACCTAATTGGGCCAATTTGTACTTCTTTGGTCCTAATGGAGCCAAAATGGACGTGTTTGACCCTAATAGATCCCAAATGGACTTGTTTGATCCTAATAGAGCCCAAATGGACTTATTAGGTCATAAAGGACCTAACTGGGCCAATTTGTACTTCTTTGGTCCTAATGGAGCCCAAATGGACCTGTTTGATCCTAATAGAGCCCAAATGGACTTTTTAGGTCATGTAGGACCTAACTGGGTCAATTTGTACTTCTTTGGGCCTATTGGAGCCCAAATGGACTTGTTTGATCCTAATAGAGCCAAAATGCACTTTTTAGGTCATATAGTACCTAACTGGGCCAATTTCTAATTCTTTGGTCCTATTGGAGCCCAAATGGACTTGTTTGATCCTAATAGAGTCCAAACGGACTTTTTAGGTCATGTAGGACCTAACTGGGTCAATTTGTACTTCTTTGGGCCTATTGGAGCCCAAATGGACTTGTTTGATCCTAATAGAGCCCAAATGGACTTGTTTGATCCTAATAGAGCCAAACTCGACTTGTTAGGTCATAAAGGACCTAACTGCGCCAATTTGTACTTCTTTGGTCCTATTGGAGCCCAAATGGACTTGTTTGATCCTAATAGAGCCCAAATGGACTTTTTAGGTCATATAGGACCTAATTGGGCCAAATTGTACTTCTTTGGTCCTAATGGAGCCCAAATGGACTTGTTTGACCCTAATAGAGCCCAAATGGACTTGTTTGATCCTAATAGAGTCCAAATGGACTTGTAAGGTCATAAAGGACCTAACTGGGCCAATTTGTACTTCTCTGGTCCTAATGGAGCCCAAATGGACCTGTTTGATCCCAATAGAGCCCAAATGGACTTTTTAGGTCATATAGGTCCTAACTGGGCCAATTTGTAATTCTTTGGTCCTATTGGATCCCAAATGGACTTGTTTGATCCTAATAGAGCCCAAATGGACTTTTTAGGTCATAAAGGACCTAACTGGGCCAATTTGTACTTCTTTGGTCCAAATGTAGCCCAAATGGACTTGTTTGACCCTAATAGAGCCCAAATGGACTTGTTAGGTCATAAAGGACCTAACTGGGCCAATTTGTACGTCTTTGGTCCTAATGGAGCCCAAATGGGCCTGTTTGATCCTAATAGAGCCCAAATAGACTTTTTAGGTGATATAGACCCAATCGGCCAATTTGTACTTCTTTGGTTCTAATGGAGCCCAAATGGACTTGTTTGACCCTAATTGTGCCCAAATGATCTTGTTTGATCCTAATAGAGCCAAAATGGACTTGTTAGGTCATAAAGGACCTAACTGTGCCAATTTGTACTTCTTTGGTCCTATTGGAGCCCAAATGGACTTGTTTGATCCTAATATAGCCCAAATGGACTTTATAGGTCATATAGGACCTAATTGGGCCAAATTGTACTTCTTTGGTCCTAATGGAGCCCAAATGGACTTGTTTGACCCTAATAGAGCCCAAATGGACTTGTTTGATCCTAATAGAGCCCAAATGGACTTGTTAGGTCATAAAGGACCTAATGGGCCAATGTGTACTTCTTTGGTCCTATTGGAGCCCAAATGGACTTGTTTGATCCTAATAGAGCCCAAATGGAATTTTTAGGTCATATAGGACCTAATTGGGCCAATTTGTACTTCTTTGGTCCTAATGGAGCCCAAATGGACTTGTTTGACCCTAATAGAGCCCAAATGGACTTGTTTGATCCTAATAGAGCCCAAATGGAATTGTTAGGTCATAAAGGAACTAACTGTGCCAATTTCTAATTCTTTGGTCCTATTGGAGCCCAAATGGACTAGTTTTATACTAATCGAGCCCAAATGGACTTTTTAGGTCATATAGGACCTAACTGGCCCAATTTGTACATCTTTGGTCCTAATGGAGCCCAAATGGACTTGTTTGATCTTAATAGAGCCCAAATGGACTCTTTAGGTCATATAGGACCTAACTGGGCCAATTTGCACTTATTTGGTCCTATTGGAACCCAAATGGACTTGTTTGATCCTAATAGAGCCGAACTGGACATTTTAGGTCATATAGGACCTAACTGGGCCAATTTGTACTTCTTTGGTCCTATTGGAGCCCAAACGGACTTGTTTGATCCTAATAGAGCCCAAATGGACTTGTTTGATCCTAATAGAGCCCAAATGGACTTTTTAGGTCATATAGGACCTAATTGGGCCAATTTGTACTTCTTTGGTCCTAATGGAGCCCAAATCGACTTGTTCGACCCTAATAGGGCCCAAATGGACTTGTTTGAACCTAATAGAGCCCAAATGGACTTGTTAGGTCATAAAGGACCTAACTATGACAATTTGTTCTTCTTTGGTCCTATTGGAGTGTAAATGGATTTGTTTGATCCTAATAGAGCTAAAATGCACTTTTTAGGTCATATAGGACCTAACTGGGTCAATTTGTACTTGTTTGGTCCTAATGGAGCCTAAATGGACTTGTTTGACCCTAATAGAGCCCAAATGGGCTTGTTTGATCCTAATAGAGCCCAAATGGACTTGTTAGGTCATAAAGGACCTAACTATGCCAATTTGTACTTCTTTGGTCCTATTGGAGCCCAAATGGACTTGTTTGATCCTAGTAGTGCCCAAATGGACTTTTAAGGTCATATAGGACCTAATTGGGCCAATTTGTACTTCTTTGGTCCTAATGGAGCCAAAATGGACGTGTTTGACCCTAATAGATCCCAAATGGACTTGTTTGATCCTAATAGAGCCCAAATGGACTTATTAGGTCATAAAGGACCTAACTGGGCCAATTTGTACTTCTTTGGTCCTAATGGAGCCCAAATGGACCTGTTTGATCCTAATAGAGCCCAAATGGACTTTTTAGGTCATGTAGGACCTAACTGGGTCAATTTGTACTTCTTTGGGCCTATTGGAGCCCAAATGGACTTGTTTGATCCTAATAGAGCCAAAATGCACTTTTTAGGTCATATAGTACCTAACTGGGTCAATTTCTAATTCTTTGGTCCTATTGGAGCCCAAATGGACTTGTTTGATCCTAATAGAGTCCAAACGGACTTTTTAGGTCATATAGGACCTAACTGGGTCAATTTGTACTTCTTTGGTCCTAATGGTGCCCAAATGGACTTGTTTGACCCTAATAAAGCCCAAATGGACTTGTTTGATCCTAATAGAGCCAAACTCGACTTGTTAGGTCATAAAGGACCTAACTGCGCCAATTGGTACTTCTTTGGTCCTATTGGAGCCCAAATGGACTTGTTTGATCCTAATAGAGCCCAAATGGACTTTTTAGGTCATATAGGACCTAATTGGGCCAAATTGTACTTTTTTGGTCCTAATGGAGCCCAAATGGACTTGTTTGACCCTAATAGAGCCCAAATGAACTTGTTTGATCCTAATAGAGTCCAAATGGACTTGTAAGGTCATAAAGGACCTAACTGGGCCAATTTGTACTTCTCTGGTCCTAATGGAGCCCAAATGGACCTGTTTGATCCCAATAGAGCCCAAATGGACTTTTTAGGTCATATAGGTCCTAACTGGGCCAATTTGTTATTCTTTGGTCCTATTGGATCCCAAATGGACTTGTTTGATCCTAATAGAGCCCAAATGGACTTTTTAGGTCATAAAGGACCTAACTGGGCCAATTTGTACTTCTTTGGTCCAAATGTAGCCCAAATGGACTTGTTTGACCCTAATAGAGCCCAAATGGACTTGTTAGGTCATAAAGGACCTAACTGGGCCAATTTGTACGTCTTTGGTCCTAATGGAGCCCAAATGGGCCTGTTTGATCCTAATAGAGCCCAAATAGACTTTTTAGGTCATATAGGACCTAACTGGGCCAATTTGTACTTCTTTGGTTCTAATGGAGCCCAAATGGACTTGTTTGACCCTAATTGTGCCCAAATGATCTTGTTTGATCCTAATAGAGCCAAAATGGACTTGTTAGGTCATAAAGGACCTAACTGTGCCAATTTGTACTTCTTTGGTCCTATTGGAGCCCAAATGGACTTGTTTGATCCTAATATAGCCCAAATGGACTTTATAGGTCATATAGGACCTAATTGGGCCAAATTGTACTTCTTTGGTCCTAATGGAGCCCAAATGGACTTGTTTGACCCTAATAGAGCCCAAATGGACTTGTTTGATCCTAATAGAGCCCAAATGGACTTGTTAGGTCATAAAGGACCTAACTGGGCCAATTTGTACTTCTTTGGTCCTATTGGAGCCCAAATGGACTTGTTTGATCCTAATAGAGCCCAAATGGAATTTTTAGGTCATATAGGACCTAATTGGGCCAATTTGTACTTCTTTGGTCCTAATGGAGCCCAAATGGACTTGTTTGACCCTAATAGAGCCCAAATGGACTTGTTTGATCCTAATAGAGCCCAAATGGAATTGTTAGGTCATAAAGGAACTAACTGTGCCAATTTCTAATTCTTTGGTCCTATTGGAGCCCAAATGGACTAGTTTTATACTAATCGAGCCCAAATGGACTTTTTAGGTCATATAGGACCTAACTGGCCCAATTTGTACATCTTTGGTCCTAATGGAGCCCAAATGGACTTGTTTGATCTTAATAGAGCCCAAATGGACTCTTTAGGTCATATAGGACCTAACTGGGCCAATTTGCACTTATTTGGTCCTATTGGAACCCAAAT
The DNA here is from genome assembly GCA_030762895.1 of Sophora flavescens. Classification (NCBI taxonomy): domain Eukaryota; kingdom Viridiplantae; phylum Streptophyta; class Magnoliopsida; order Fabales; family Fabaceae; genus Sophora; species Sophora flavescens. The sequence goes on along the minus strand of JAUPTC010000010.1, from coordinate 5,217,443 downwards.
GGACTTGTTTGATCCTAATAGAGCCGAACTGGACATTTTAGGTCATATAGGACCTAACTGGGCCAATTTGTACTTCTTTGGTCCTATTGGAGCCCAAACGGACTTGTTTGATCCTAATAGAGCCCAAATGGACTTGTTTGATCCTAATAGAGCCCAAATGGACTTTTTAGGTCATATAGGACCTAAGTGGGCCAATTTGTGCTTCTTTGGTCCTAATGGAGCCCAAATGACTTTTTGCCCTTAGGGCCCAAATGGACTTGTTTGAACCTAATAGAGCCCAAATGGACTTGTTAGGTCATAAAGGACCTAACTATGACAATTTGTTCTTCTTTGGTCCTATTGGAGTGTAAATGGATTTGTTTGATCCTAATAGAGCTAAAATGCACTTTTTAGGTCATATAGGACCTAACTGGGTCAATTTGTACTCTTTGGTCCTAATGGCAATGGCTTTTCTAATAGGGCCCAAATGGACTTGTTTGAACCTAATAGAGCCCAAATGGACTTGTTAGGTCATAAAGGACCTAACTATGTCAATTTGTACTTCTTTGGTCCTATTGGAGCCCAAATGGACTTGTTTGATCCTAGTAGAGCCCAAATGGACTTTTACGGTCTTATAGTACCTAACTGGGCGAATTGGTACTTCTTTGGTCCTAATGGAGAGACCCAAATGGACTTGTTTGATCCTAATAGAGCCCCAATGGACTTATTAGGTCATAAAGGACCTAACTGGGCCAAAGGGTACTTCTTTGGTCCTAATGGAGCCCACATGGACTTGTTGGATCCTAATAGAGCCCAAATGGACTTTTTAGGTCATATAGGACCTAACTGGGTCAATTTGTACTTCTTTGGTCCTATTGGAGCCCAAATGGACTTGTTTGATCCTAATAGAGCCAAAATGGACTTTTAGGTCATATAGTACCTAATGTGCCAATTTGTAATTCTTTGGTACTATTGGAGCCCAAATGGACTAGTTTTATACTAATAGAGCCCAAATGGACTTTTTAGGTCATATAGGACCTAACTGGGCCAATTTGTACATCTTTGGTCCTAATGGAGCCCAAATGGACTTGTTTGATCCTAATAGAGCCAAAATGGACTTTTAGGTCATATAGGACCTAACTGGGCCAATTTGCACTTATTTGGTCCTATTGGAACCCAAATGGACTTGTTTGATCCTAATAGAGCCAAATGGACATTTTAGGTCATATAGGACCTAACTGGGCCAATTTGTACTTCTTTGGTCCTATTGGAGCCCAAAGGACTTGTTGACCTATAGAGCCAAATGGACTTGTTTGATCCTAATAGAGCCCAAATGGACTTTTTAGGTCATATAGACCTAATTGGGCCAATTTGTACTTCTTTGGTCCTAATGGAGCCCAAATGACTTGTTGCCTAGCCATGGACTTGTTTGAACCTAATAGAGCCCAAATGGACTTTTTAGGTCATAAAGGACCTAACTATGACAATTTGTTCTTCTTTGGTCCTATTGGAGTGTAAATGGACTTGTTTGATCCTAATAGAGCTAAATGCACTTTTAGGTCATATAGACCTAATGGGTCAATTTGTACTTGTTTGGTCCTAATGGAGCCTAAATGGACTTGTTTGTCCTAATAGAGCCCAAATGGGCTTGTTTGATCCTAATAGAGCCAAATGGACTTGTTAGGTCATAAAGGACCTAACTATGCCAATTTGTACTTCTTGGTCTATGGAGCCCAAATGGACTTGTTTGATCCTAGTAGAGCCCAAATGGACTTTTTGGTCATATAGACCTATTGGGCCAATTTGTACTTCTTGGTCTAATGGAGCCAAATGGACGTGTTTGACCCTAATAGAGCCCAAATGGACTTGTTTGAGCCTAATAGAGCCCAAATGGACTTGTTAAGTCATAAAGGACCTAATGGGCCAATTTGTACTTCTTTGGTCCTAATGGAGCCCAAATGGACCTGTTTGATCCTAATAGAGCCCAAATGGACTTTTAGGTAATATAGACCTAATGGCCAATTTGTACTTCTTTGGGCCTATTGGATCCCAAATAGACTTGTTTGATCCTAATAGAGTCCAAATGGACTTTTTAGGTCATAAAGGACCTAACTGGGCCAATTTGTACTTCTTTGGTCCAAATGGAGCCCAAATGGACTTGTTTGACCCTAATAGAGCCCAAATGGACTTGTTTGACCGTAATAGAGCCCAAATGGACTTCTTTGATCCTAATAGAGCCAAAATGGACTTTTTAGGTCATATAGGACCTATCTGGGCCAATTTGTACTTCTTTGGTCCTATTGGAGCCCAAATGGACTTCTTTGATCCTAATAGAGCCAAAATGGACTTTTTAGGTCATATAGGACCTATCTGGGCCAATTTGTACTTCTTTGGTCCTATTGGTGCCCAAATGGACTTGTTTGATCCTAATAGAGTCCAAACGGACTTTTTAGGTCATATAGGACCTAACTGGGTCAATTTGTACTTCTTTGGTCCTAATGGAGCCCAAATGGACTTGTTTGACCCTAATAGAGCCCAATTGGACTTGTTTGATCCTAATAGAGCCAAATGGACTTGTTAGGTCATAAAGGACCTAACAGGACCAATTTGTACTTCTTTGGTCCTAATGGAGCCCAAATGCACATGTTTGATCCTAATAGAGCCCAAATGGACTTTTTAGGTCATATAGGACCTAATTGGGCCAATTTGTACTTCTTTGGTCCTAATGGAGCCAAATGGATTTGTTTGATCCTAATAGAGCCCAAATGGACTTGTTAGGTCATAAAGGACCTAACTGGGCCAATTTGTACTTCTTTGGTCCTAATGGAGCCCAAATGGACCTGTTTGATCCAAATAGAGCCCAAATGGACTTTTTAGGTCACATAGGTCCTAACTGGGTCAATTTGTACTTCTTTGGTCCTATTGGATCCCAAATGGACTTTTTTGATCCTAATAGAGCCCAAATGGACTTTTTAGGTCATAAAGGACCTAACTGGGCCAATTTGTACTTCTTTGGTCCAAATGGAGCCCAAATGGACTTGTTTGACCCTAATAGAGCCTAAATGGACTTGTTTGATTCTAATAGAGCCCAAATGGACTTTTTAGGTCATATAGGACCTAATTGGGCCAATTTGTACTTCTTTGGTCCTAATCGAGCCAAAATGGACTTGTTTGAGCCTAATTGTGCCCAAATGGACTTGTTTGATCCTAATAGAGCCAAAATGGACTTGTTAGGTCATAAAGGACCTAACTGTGCCAATTTGTACTTCTTTGGTCCTATTGGAGCCCAAATGGACTTGTTTGATCCTAATATAGCAAGGACTTTAGTCATATAGCTTGAATTTACTTCTGGTCTAATGGAGCCCAAATGGACTTGTTTGAACCTAATAGAGCCCAAATGGACTTGTTTGATCCTAATAGAGCCCAAATGGACTTGTTAGGTCATAAAGGACCTAACTGGGCCAATTTGTACTTCTTTGGTCCTATTGGAGCCCAAATGGACTTGTTTGATCCTAATAGAGCCCAAATGGACTTTTTAGGTCACATAGGTCCTACTTGGGTCAATTTGTACTTCTTTGGTCCTATTGGAGCCCAAATGGACTTGTTTGATCCTAATAGAGCCCAAATGGAATTTTTAGGTCATATAGGACCTAATTGGGTCAATTTGTACTTCTTTGGTCCTAATGGAGCCCAAATGGACTTGTTTGACCCTAATAGAGCCCAAATGGACTTGTTTGATCCTAATAGAGCCCAAATGGACTTGTTAGGTCATAAAGGAACTAACTGTGCAAATTTCTAATTCTTTGGTCCTATTGTAGCCCAAATGGACTAGTTTTATACTAATCGAGCCCAAATGGACTTTTGTTTGACCTAATGGCCAAATTTGTACATGTTTGATCCTAATGGAGCCCAAATGGACTTGTTTGATCTTAATAGAGCCCAAATGGACTTTTTAGGTCATATAGGACCTAATGGGCCAATTTGTACTTTGGTCCTAATAGAGCCCAAATGGACTTGTTTGATCCTAATAGAGCCCAAATGGACATTTTAGGTCATATAGGACCTATCCAATTTGTACTTCTTTGGTCCTATTGGAGCCCAAATGAACTTGTTTGATCCTAATAGAGCCCAAATGGACTTTTGGGTCATATAGACCTAACTGGGCCAATTTGTACTTCTTGGTCCATTTGGAGCCTAAATGGACTTGTTTGTTCCTAATAAAGCCCAAATGGACTTGTTTGGTCATAAAGGACCCAACTCAATTTGTACTTTTTGGTCCTAATGGAGTCCAAATGGACTTGTTTGATCCTAATAGAGCCCAAATGGACTTTTTAGGTCATATAGACCTAATGGGCCAATTTGTACATCTTTCTTCCTAATGGAGCCCAAATGGACTTGTTTGATCCTAATAGAGCCCAAATGGACTTTTTAGATCATATAGACCTAACTAGGCCAATTTGTACTTCTTGGTCCTATTGGAGCCCAAATGGACTTGTTTGATCCTAATAGAGCCAAAATGACATTTTAGGTCATATAGCCTAAATTTGTACTTTTTGGTCGTATTGGAGCCCAAATGGACTTGTTTGATCCTAATAGAGCCCAAATGGACTTTTAGTTCTATAGACCTTGCCATTTGTACTTCTTTGGTCCTATTGGAGCCCAAATGGACTTGTTTTATCCTAATAGAGCCCAATTTTTAGGTCATATAGGACCTAATGGGCCAATTTGTACTTCTTGGTCCTATTGGAGGCAAATTGGACTTGTTTGAACCTAATAGAGCCCAAATGGACTTGTTTGATCCTAATAGAGCCCATATGGACTTGTTAGGTCATAAAGGACCTAACTGGGCTAATTTGTACTTCTTTAGTCCTATTGGAGCCGAAATGGACTTGTATGATCCTAATAGAGCCCAACTCAACATTTTAGGTCATATAGGACCTAACTGGGCCAATTTGCACTTCTTTGGTCCTATTGGAGCCTAAATGGACCTGTTTGATCTTAATAGAGCCCAAATGGACTTTTTAGGTCATATAGACCTAACTGGCAAATTTGTACTTCTTTGGTCCGATTGGATCCCAAATGGACTTGTTTGATCCTAATAGAGCCCAATGGACATTTTAGGTCATATAGGACCTAATGGGCCAATTTGTACTTCTTTGGTCCTATTGGAGCCCAAATGGACTTGTTTGATCCTAATAGAGCCCAAATGGACTTTTTTAGGTCATATAGGACCTAATGGGCCAATTCGTACTTCTTTGGTCCTATTGGAGGCCAAATGGACTTGTTTGATCCTAATAGAGCCCAAATGGACATTTTAGGTCATATAGGACCTAAAATGGGCCAATTTGTACTTGTTGGTCCTATTGTAGCACAAATGGACTTGTTTGATCCTAATAGAGCCCAAATGAACTTTTTTAGGTCATAATAGACCCAAATGGCAATTTGTATTTTTGATCCTAATAGAGCCCAAATGGACTTGTTTGATCCTAATAGAGCCAAAATGTACTTTTTAGGTCATATAGGACCTAACTGGGCCAATTTGTACTTCTTTGGTCCTATTGGAGCCCAAATGGACTTGCTTGATCCTAATAGAGCCCAAATGGACTTTTTAGGTCATATAGGACTTAACTGGGCCAATTTGTACTTCTTGGGTCCTATTGGAGCCCAAATGGACTTGTTTGATCCTAATAGAGCCCAAATGGACTTTTTAGGTCATATAGGACCTAACTGGGCCAATTTGTACTTCTTTGCTCCTAATGGAGCCCAAATGGACTTGTTTGACCCTAATAGAGCCCAAATGGACTTGTTTGATCCTAATAGAGCCAAAATGGACTTGTTTGATCCTAATAGAGCCAAAATGCACTTTTTAGGTCATATAGGACCTAACTGGGCCAATTTGTACTTCTTTGGTCCTATTGGAGCCCAAATGGACTTGTTTGATCATAATAGAGCTCAAATGGACTTTTTAGGTCATATAGGACCTAACTGGGCCAATTTGTAATTCTTTGGTCCTAATGGAGCCCAAATGGACTTGGTTGACCCTATTAGAGCCCAAATGGACTTGTTTGATCCTAATAGATCCCAAATGGACTTGTTAGGTCATAAAGGACCTAACTGGGCCAATTTGTACTTCTTTGGTCCTATTGGAGCCCAAATAGACTTGTTTGATCCTAATAGAGCGCAAATGGACTTTTTAGGTCATATACGACCTATCTGGGCCAATTTGTACTTCTTTGGTCCTATTGGAGCACAAATGGACTTGTTTGATCCTAATAAAGCCAAAATGCACTTTTTAGGTCATATAGTACCTAACTGGTCCAATTTGTAATTCTTTGGTCCTATTGGAGCCCAAATGGACTTGTTTGATCCTAATAGAGTCCAAACGGACTTTTTAGGTCATATAGGACCTAACTGGGTCAATTTGTACTTCTTTGGTCCTAATGGTGCCCAAATGGACTTGTTTGACCCTAACAGAGCCCAAATGGACTTGTTTGATCCTAATAGAGCCAAACTGGACTTGTTAGGTCATAAAGGACCTAACTGCACCAATTTGTACTTCTTAGGTCCTATTGGAGCCCAAATGGACTTGTTTGATCCTAATAGAGCCCAAATGGACTTTTTAGGTCATATAGGACCTAATTGTGCCAAATTGTACTTCTTTGGTCCTAATGGAGCCCAAATGGACTTGTTTGACCCTAATAGAGCCCAAATGGACTTGTTTGATCCTAATAGAGTCCAAATGGACTTGTAAGGTCATAAAGGACCTAACTGGGCCAATTTGTACTTCTTTGGTCCTAATGGAGCCTAAATGGACCTGTTTGATCCCAATAGAGCCCAAATGGACTTTTTAGGTCATATAGGTCCTAACTGGGCCAATTTGTACTTCTTTGGTCCTATTGGATCCCAAATGGACTTGTTTGATCCTAATAGAGCCCAAATGGACTTTTTAGGTCATAATGGACCTAACTGGGCCAATTTGTACTTCTTTTGTCCAAATGGAGCCCAAATGGACTTGTTTGACCCTAATAGAGCCCCAATGGACTTGTTAGATCATAAAGGACCAAACTGGGCCAATTTGTACGTCTTTGGTCCTAATGGAGCCCAAATGGGCCTGTTTGATCCTAATAGAGCCCAAATAGACTTTTTAGGTCATATAGGACCTAACTGGGCCAATTTGTACTTCTTTGGTTCTAATGGAGCCCAAATGGACTTGTTTGACCCTAATTGTGCCCAAATGATCTTGTTTGATCCTAATAGAGCCAAAATGGACTTGTTAGGTCATAAAGGACCTAACTGTGCCAATTTGTACTTCTTTGGTCCTATTAGAGCCCAAATGGACTTGTTTGATCCTAATATAGCCCAAATGGGCTTTTTAGGTCATATAGGACCTAATTGGGCCAAATTGTACTTCTTTGGTCCTAATGGAGCCCAAATGGACTTGTTTGACCCTAATAGAGCCCAAATGGACTTGTTTGATCCTAATAGAGCCCAAATGGACTTGTTAGGTCATAAAGGACCTAACTGGGCCAATTTGTACTTCTTTGGTCCTATTGGAGCCCAAATGGACTTGTTTGATCCTAATAGAGCCCAAATGGACTTGTTGGCCGTAATAGAGCCCAAATAGACTTGTTTGATCCTAATAGAGCGCAAATGGACTTTTTAGGTCATATACGACCTATCTGGGCCAATTTGTACTTCTTTGGTCCTATTGGAGCCCAAATGGACTTGTTTGATCCTAATAGAGCCAAAATGCACTTTTTAGGTCATATAGTACCTAACTGGTCCAATTTGTAATTCTTTGGTCCTATTGGAGCCCAAATGGACTTGTTTGATCCTAATAGAGTCCAAACGGACTTTTTAGGTCATATAGGACCTAACTGGGTCAATTTGTACTTCTTTGGTCCTAATGGTGCCCAAATGGACTTGTTTGACCCTAACAGAGCCCAAATGGACTTGTTTGATCCTAATAGAGCCAAACTGGACTTGTTAGGTCATAAAGGACCTAACTGCGCCAATTTGTACTTCTTTGGTCCTATTGGAGCCCAAATGGACTTGTTTGATCCTAATAGATCCCAAATGGACTTTTTAGGTCATATAGGACCTAATTGGGCCAAATTGTACTTCTTTGGTCCTAATGGAGCCCAAATGGACTTGTTTGATCCTAATAGAGCCCAAATGGACTTGTTAGGTCATAAAGGACCTAACTGGGCCAATTTGTACTTCTTTGGTCCTAATGGAGCCCAAATGGACCTGTTTGATACAAATAGAGCCCAAATGGACTTTTTAGGTCATATAGGTCCTAATTGGGTCAATTTGTACTTCTTTGGTCCTATTGGATCCCAAATGGACTTTTTTGATCCTAATAGAGCCCAAATGGACTTTTTAGGTCATAAAGGACCTAACTGGGCCAATTTGTACTTGTTTGGTCCTAATGGAGCCCAAATGGACTTGTTCGACCCTAATTGAGCCCAAATGGACTTGTTTGATCCTAATAGAGCCCAAGTAGACTTGTTATGTCATAAAGGACCTAACTGGGCCAATTTGTACTTCTATGGTCAAAATGGAGCCCAAATGGACTTGTTTGATCCTAAAAGAGCCCAACTGGACATTTTAGGTCATATAGGACCTAACTGGGCCAATATGTACTTCTTTGGTCCTATTGGAGCCCAAATGGAGTTGTTTGATCCTAATAGAGCCCAACTGGACTTTTTAGGTCATATAGGACCTAACTAGACCAATTTGTACTTCTTTGGTCCTAATGGAGCCCAATTGGACTTGTTTGGTCATATAGGACCTAACTGGGCTAATTTGTACTTCTTTGGTCCTATTGGAGCACAAATGGACTTGTTTGATCCTAATAGAGCCCAACTGGACATTTTAGGTCATATAGGACCTAACTGTGCCAATTTGTACTTCTTTGGTCCTATTGGAGCCCAAATGGACTTGTTTGATCCAAATAGAGCCCAAATGGACTTTTTAGGTCATATAGGACCAAATTGGGCCAATTTGTACTTCTTTGGTCCCAATGGAGCCCAAATGGACTTGTTTGACTCTAATAGAGCCCAAATGGACTTGTTTGATCCTAGTAGAGTCCAAATGGACTTGTTAGGTCATAAAGGACCTAACTGGGCCAATTTGTACTTCTTTGGTTATAATGGAACCCAAATGGACTTGTTTGACCCTAATAGATCCCAAATGGACTTGTTTGATCCTAATAGAGCCCAAATGGACTTCTTTGATCCTAATAGGGCCCAAATGGACTTTTTAGGTCATATAGGACCTAACTGGGCCAATTTGTACTTCTTTGGTCCGAATGGATCCCAAATGGACTTGTTTGACCCTAATAGAGCCCAAATGGACTGGTTTGATCCTAATAGAGCCCAAATAGACTTGTTAGGTCATAAAGGACCTAACTGGGCCAATTTGTACTTCTATGGTCCAAATGGAGCCTAAATGGACTTGTTTGATCCTAAAAGAGCCCAAATGGACTTGTTTGATCCTAATAGAGCCCAAATGGACTTTTTAGGTCATATAGGACCTAACTAGGTCAATTTGTACTTCTTTGGTCCGAATGGAGTCCAAATGGACTTATTTGATCCTAATAGAGCACAAATGGACGTTTTAGGTCAAATAGGACCTAACTGGGCCAATTTGTACTTCTTTGGTCCTAATGGAGCCAAAATGGACTTCTTTGATCCTAATAGAGCCCAAATGAACTATTTAGGAACTAATTGGGCCAATTGCCATGATTGGCCCAATTGTACTTCTTTGGTGTTAATAGAGCCCAAATGGACTTGTTTGATCCTAATAGAACCCGAATGGACTTTTTAGGTCATATAGGACCTATCTGGGTCAATTTGTACTTCTTTGATCCTATTGGAGCCCAAATGGACTTGTTTGATTCTAAAAGAGCCCAACTGGACATTTTAGGTCATATAGGACCTAACACGGCCAATTTGTACTTCTTTGGTCCTATTGGAGCCCAAATGGACTTGTTTGATCCTAATAGAGCCCAAATGGACTTTTAAGGTCATATAGGACCTAACTGGGCCAATTTGTACTTCTTTGGTCCTATTGGAGCCCAAATGGACTTGTTTGATCCTAATAGAGCCCAAATGAACTACTAGGCCAATTTGTACTTCTTCGTTCCGATTGGAGCCCAAATGGACTTATTTGATCCTAATAGAGCCCAAATGGACTTTTTAGGTCATATAGGACCTAACTGGGCCAATTTGTACTTCTTTGGTAATATTGGAGCCTAACTGGACTTGTTTGATCCCAATAGAGCCAAAATGCACTTTTTAGGTCATATAGGACCTAACTGGGCCAATTTGTACTTTTTTGGTCCTATTGGAGCCCAAATGGACTTGTTTGATCCTAATGGTGCCCAAATGGAATTTTTAGGTCATATAGGACCTAGCTGGGCCAAGTTGTACTTCTTTGGTCTATTGGAGCCAAATGGACTTGTTTGATCCTAATAGAGAAATGCCTTAGGTATATAGACCTCGGCCAATTAGTACTTGGTCCTAGGAGAAATGGACTTGTTAGGTATAAAGGACTAACCAATTAACTCTTTGGTGAAATGGAGCCAAATGGACTTGTTTGATCCTAATAGAGCCCAAATGGACTTTTTAGGTCATATAGGACCTAACTGGACCAATTTGTACTTCTTTGGTCCTATTGGAGCCCAAATGGACTTGTTTGATCATAATAGAGCCCAAATGGACTTTTTAGGTCATATAGGACCTAACTGGGCCAATTTGTACTTCTTTGGTCCTATTGGAGCCCAAATGGACTTGTTTGATCCTAATAGAGCCAAAATGCACTTTTTAGGTCATATAGGACCTACCTGGGCCAATTAGTACTTCTTTGGTCCTATTGGAGCCCAAATGGACTTGTTAGGTCATAAAGGACCTAACTGTGCCAATTTAAACTTCTTTGGTGCAAATGGAGCCCAAATGGACTTGTTTGATCCTAATAGAGCCCAAATGGACTTTTTAGGTCATATAGGACCTAACTGGACCAATTTGTACTTCTTTGGTCCTATTGGAGCCCAAATGGACTTGTTTGATCATAATAGAGCCCAAATGGACTTTTTAGGTCATATAGGACCTAACTGGGCCAATTTGTACTTCTTTGGTCCTATTGGAGCCCAAATGGACTTGTTTGATCCTAATAGAACCCAAATGGACTACTAGGCCAATTTGTACTTCTTCGTTCCGATTGAAGCCCAAATGGACTTGTTTGATCCTAATAGAGACCAAATTATGTGATCCTAATGGAGCCCAAATGGACTTGTTCGATCCTAATAGTGCCCAAATGGACTTGTTAGGAACCTATAACTTGTGTGATCCTAGTACAGCCCAAATGGACTTGTTAGGTCATAAAAGACCTAACTGGGCCAATTTGTACTTCTTTGGTCCAAATGGAGTCCAAATGGACTTGTTTGATCCTAATAGAGCCCAAATGGACATTTTAGGTCATATAGGACCTAACTGGGCCAATTTGTACTTGGTTGGTCCTAATGGAGCCCAAATGGACTTGTTTGACCCTAATTGAGCCCAAATGGACTTGTTTGATCCTAATAGAGCCCAAATAGACTTGTTAGGTCATAAAGGACCTAACTGGGCCAATTTGTACTTCTATGGTCCAAATGGAGCCTAAATGGACTTGTTTGATCCTAAAAGAGCCCAACTGGACATTTTAGGTCATATAGGACCTAACTGGGCCAATATGTACTTCTTTGGTCCTATTGGAGCCCAAATGGACTTGTTTGATCATAATAGAGCCCCACTGGACATTTTAGGTCATATAGGACCTAACTGGGACAATTTGTACTTCTTTGGTCCTATTGGAGCCCAAATGGACTTGTTTGATCCTAATAGAGCGAAAATGCACTTTTTATGGCATATAGGACCTAATTGGGTCAATTTGTACTTCTTTGGTCCTATTGGTGCCCAAATGGACTTGTTTGATCCTAATAGAGCCCAACTGGACATTTTAGGTCATATAGGACCTAACTGGGCCAATTTGTACTTCTTTTGTCCTAATGGAGCCCAATTGGACGTGTTTGGTCATATAGGACCTAACTGGGCCAATTTGTACTTCTTTGGTCCTATTGGAGCACAAATGGACTTGTTTGATCCTAATAGAGCCCAACTGGACATTTTAGGTCATATAGGACCTAACTGTGCCAATTTGTACTTCTTTGGTCCTATTGGAGCCCAAATGGACTTGTTTGATCCAAATAGAGCCCAAATGGACTTTTTAGGTCATATAGGACCTAATTGGGCCAATTTGTACTTCTTTGGTCCCAATGGAGCCCAAATGGACTTGTTTGACCCTAATAGAGCCCAAATGGACTTGTTTGATCCTAGTAGAGTCCAAATGGACTTGTTCGGTCATAAAGTACCTAACTGGGCCAATTTGTACTTCTTTGGTCATAATGGAACCCAAATGGACCTGTTTGACCCTAATAGATCCCAAATGGACTTGTTTGATCCTAATAGAGCCCATATGCACTTGTTTGATCCTAATAGAGCCCAAATGGACTTTTTAGGTCATATAGGACCTAACTGGGCCAATTTGTACTTCTTTGGTCCGAATGGATCCCAAATGGACTTGTTTGACCCTAATAGAGCCCAAATGGACTGGTTTGATCCTAGTAGAGTGCAAATGGACTTGTTAGGTCATAAAGGACCTAACTGGGTAAATTTGTACTTCTTTGGTCCTAATGGAGCCCAAATGGAATTGTTTGACCCTAATAGAGCCCAAATGGACTTGTTTGATCCTAATAGAGCCCAAATGGACATGTTTGATCCTAATAGAGCCCAAATGGACATTTTAGGTCATATAGGACCTAGCTGGGCCAATTTGTACTTCTTTGGTCCTATTGGAGCCCAAATGGACTTGTTTGATCCTAATAGAGCCCAAATGGACTTTTTAGGTCATATAGTACCTAACTGGGCCAATTTGTACTTCTTTGGTCCTATTGGAGCCCAAATGGACTTGTTTGATCCTAATAGAGCCAAAATGCACGTTTTAGATCATATAGGACCTAACTGGGCCAATTTGTACTTCTTTGGTCCAATTGGAGCCCAAATGGACTTGTTTGATCCTAATAGAGCTCAACTGGACATTTTAGGTCATATAGGACCTAACTGTGCCAATTTGTACTTCTTTGGTCCTATTGGAGCCCAAATGGACTTGTTTGATCCAAATAGAGCCCAAATGGACTTTTTAGGTCATATAGGACCTAATTGGGCCAATTTGTACATCTTTGGTCCTAATGAAACCCAATGGACTTGTTTGACCTAATAGAGCCCAAATGGACTTGTTTGATCCTATAGAGTCCAAATGGACGTGTTAGGTCATAAAGACCTAACTGCCAATTTGTACTTCTTGGTCCTAATGGAGCCCAAATGGACTTTTTGACCCAATAGAGCCCAAATGGACTTTTTGATCCTAAAGCCCAAATGGACTTGTTTGATCCTAATAGAGCCCAAATGGACTTTTTAGGTCATATAGGACCTAATTGGGCCCATTTGTACTTCTTTGGCCCCAATGGAGCCCAAATGGACTTGTTTGACCCGAATAGAGCCCAAATGGACTTGTTTGATCCTAGTATTGTCCAAAGGCACTTGTGAGGTCATAAAGGACCTAACTGGGGCAATTTGTACTTCTTTGGTCCTATTGGAGCCCAAATTGACTTGTTTGATCCTAATAGAGCCAAAATGCACTTTTTAGGTCATATAGACCTAATCTGGGCCAATTTGTACTTCTTTGGTCCGAATGGAGCCCAAATGGACTTGTTTCACCGAGAGCCCAAATATTTTTGATCCTAATAGAGCCCAAATGGACTTGTTTGATCCTAATAAAGCCCAAATGGACTTTTAGGTCATATAGCACCTAACTTGGCCAATTTGTACTTCTTTGGTCCTAATGGAGCCCAAATGGACTTGTTAGATCGTAATAGAGCACAAATGTACTATTTATGACTTAATGGGCCCATTCAATTGTACTCTTTGGTCTAATAGAGCCCAAATGGACTGTTTGATCCAAATAGAGCCTAATGGACTTTTAGGTCATATAGGACCTAGGCCAATTTGTACTTCTTTGTCCTATTGGAGCCCAAATGGACTTGTTTGATCCTAAAAGAGCCCAATGACATTTTAGGTCATATAGGACCTAACTGGGCCAATTTGTACTTCTTTGGTCCTATTGGAGCCCAAATGGACTTGTTTGATCATAATAGAGCCCCACTGGACATTTTAGGTCATATAGGACCTAACTGGGACAATTTGTACTTCTTTGGTCCTATTGCAGCCCAAATGGACTTGTTTGATCCTAATAGAGTGAAAATGCACTTTTTATGGCATATAGGACCTAACTGGGCCAATTTGTACTTCTTTGGTCCTATTGGTGCCCAAATGGACTTGTTTGATCCTAATAGAGCCCAACTGGACATTTTAGGTCATATAGGACCTAATTGGGCCAATTTGTACTTCTTTTGTCCTAATGGAGCCCAAATGGACTTGTTTGATCCAAATAGAGCCCAAATGGACTTTTTAGGTCATATAGGACCTAATTGGGCCAATTTGTACTTCTTTGGTCCCAATGGAGCCCAAATGGACTTGTTTGACCCTAATAGAGCCAAAATGGACTTGTTTGATCCATAGAGTCCAAATGCTGTTGTCATAAAGTACCTAACTGGGCCAATTTGTACTTCTTTGGTCCTAATGGAGCCCAAATGGACTTGTTTGACCCTAATAAAGCCCAAATGGACTTGTTTGATCCTAATAGAGCCCAAATGCACTTGTTTGATCCTAATAGAGCCCAACTGGACTTTTTAGGTCATATAGGACCTAACTGGGCCAATTTGTACTTCTTTGGTCCGAATGGATCCCAAATGGACTTGTTTGACCCTAATAGAGCCCAAATGGACTGGTTTGATCCTAGTAGAGTGCAAATGGACTTGTTAGGTCATAAAGGACCTAACTGGGTAAATTTGTACTTCTTTGGTCCTAATGGAGCCCAAATGGACTTGTTTGACCCTAATAGAGACCAAATGGACTTGTTTGATCCTAATAGAGCCCAAATGGACATGTTTGATCCTAATAGAGCCCAAATGGACATTTTAGGTCATATAGGACCTAGCTGGGCCAATTTGTACTTCTTTGGTCCTATTGGAGCCCAAATGGACTTGTTTGATCCTAATAGAGCCCAAATGGACTTTTTAGGTCATATAGTACCTAACTGGGCCAATTTGTACTTCTTTGGTCCTATTGGAGCACAAATGGACTTGTTTGATCCTAATAGAGCCAAAATGCACGTTTTAGATCATATAGGACCTAACTGGGC
Source organism: Sophora flavescens (assembly GCA_030762895.1). Taxonomy (NCBI): domain Eukaryota; kingdom Viridiplantae; phylum Streptophyta; class Magnoliopsida; order Fabales; family Fabaceae; genus Sophora; species Sophora flavescens. The sequence goes on along the minus strand of JAUPTC010000010.1, from coordinate 5,202,104 downwards.
CAATTTGTACTTCTTTGGTCCAATTGGAGCCCAAATGGACTTGTTTGATCCTAATAGAGCTCAACTGGACATTTTAGGTCATATAGGACCTAACTGTGCCAATTTGTACTTCTTTGGTCCTATTGGAGCCCAAATGGACTTGTTTGATCCAAATAGAGCCCAAATGGACTTTTTAGGTCATATAGGACCTAATTGGGCCAGTTTGTACTTCTTTGGTCCTAATGGAACCCTAATGGACTTGTTTGACCCTAATAGAGCCCAAATGGACTTGTTTGATCCTAGTAGAGTCCAAATGGACGTGTTAGGTCATAAAGGACCTAACTGGGCCAATTTGTACTTCTTTGGTCCTAATGGAGCCCAAATGGACTTGTTTGACCCTAATAGAGCCCAAATGGACTTGTTTGATCCTAATAGTGCCCAAATGGACTTGTTTGATCCTAATAGAGCCCAAATGGACTTTTTAGGTCATATAGGACCTAACTGGGTCAATTTGTACTTCTTTGGTCCGAATGGAGCCCAAATGGACTTGTTTGACCCTAATAGAGCCCAAATGGACTTGTTTGATCCTAGTATAGTCCAAATGGACTTGTTAGGTCATAAAGGACCTAACTGGGCCAATTTGTACTTCTTTGGTCCTATTGGAGCCCAAATTGACTTGTTTGATCCTAATAGAGCCAAAATGCACTTTTTAGGTCATATAGGACCTAACTGGGCCAATTTGTACTTCTTTGGTCCGAATGGAGCCCAAATGGACTTGTTTCACCGTAATAGAGCCCAAATGGAGTTGTTTGATCCTAATAGAGCCCAAATGGACTTGTTTGATCCTAATAGTGCCCAAATGGACTTTTAGGTCATATAGGACCTAACTGGGCCAATTTGTACTTCTTTGGTCCGAATGGAGCCCAAATGGACTTGTTAGATCCTAATAGAGCACAAATGTACTATTTAGGACTTAATTGGGACAATTGCCATGATTGGCCCAATTGTACTTCTTTGGTCCTAATAGAGCCCAAATGGACTTGTTTGATCCTAATAGAGCCCTAATGGACTTTTTAGGTCATATAGGACCTATCTGGGCCAATTTGTACTTCTTTGGTCCTATTGGAGCCCAAATGGACTTGTTTGATCCTAAAAGAGCCCAACTGGACATTTTAGGTCATATAGGACCTAACTGGGCCAATTTGTACTTCTTTGGTCCTATTGGAGCCCAAATGGACTTGTTTGATCATAATAGAGCCCCACTGGACATTTTAGGTCATATAGGACCTAACTGGGACAATTTGTACTTCTTTGGTCCTATTGGAGCCCAAATGGACTTGTTTGATCCTAATAGAGCGAAAATGCACTTTTTATGGCATATAGGACCTAATTGGGTCAATTTGTACTTCTTTGGTCCTATTGGTGCCCAAATGGACTTGTTTGATCCTAATAGAGCCCAACTGGACATTTTAGGTCATATAGGACCTAATTGGGCCAATTTGTACTTCTTTGTTCTAATGGAGCCCAATTTGTTTGGTCATATAGGACCTACTGGCCAATTTGTATTCTTGGTCCTATTAGAGCCCAAATGGACTTGTTTGATCCTAATAGAGCCCAAATGGACTTTTTAGGTCATATAGGACCTAACTGGCCAATTTGTACTTCTTTGGTCCTATTGGAGCCCAAATGGACTTGTTTGATCCAAATAGAGCCCAAATGGACTTTTTAGGTCATATAGACCTAATTGGGCCAATTTGTACTTCTTTGGTCCTCTGAGCCCAAATGGACTTGTTTGATCCTAATAGAGTCCAAATGGACTTTTTAGGTCATATAGACCTCTAATGGCCAATGTACTTCTTTGTCCTAATAGAGCCCAAATGGACTTGTTTGATCCTAATAGAGCCCATATGCACTTTTTGGTCTAATAGAGCCAAATGGACTTTTTGGTTCTTAGGTCCTAACTGGGCCAATTTGTACTTGTTTGGTCCGAATGGATCCCAAATGGACTTTTTGGTCAATAATAGAGCCCAAATTGGCTGTTTGGTCCTATTAGAGTGCAAATGGACTTGTTAGGTCATAATAGGCCTAACTGACATTTTTAGGTCTTGGTCCTAATGGGTCAATTGGACTTTTTGGTCCTAATAGAGCCAAATGGACTTGTTTGATCCTAATAGAGCCCAAATGGACTTGTTTGATCCTAATAGAGCCAAATGGACTTTTTAGGTCATATAGACCTAATGGGCCAATTTGTACTTCTTTGGTCCTATTGGAGCCCAAATGGACTTGTTTGATCCTAATAGAGCCCAAATGGACTTTTTAGGTCATATTGACCTAATGGGCAATTTGTACTTCTTTGGTCCTATTGAAGCCCAAATGGACTTGTTTGATCCTAATAGAGTCCAACTGGACATTTTAGGTCATATAGGACCTAATGGGCCAATTTGTACTTCTTTGGTCCAATTGGAGCCCAAATGGACTTGTTTGATCCTAATAGAGCCCAAATGGACATTTTAGGTCATATAGGACCTAACTGGGCCAATTTGTACTTCTTTGGTCCTATTGGATCCCAAATGGACTTGTTTGATCCAAATAGAGCCAAATGGACTTTTAGGTCATATAGACCTAACTGGGCCAATTTGTACTTCTTTGGTCCTATTGGAGCCCAAATGGACTTGTTTGATCCTAATAGAGCCCAAATGGACATTTTAGGTCATATAGACCTAATCGGGCCAATTTGTACTTCTTGGTCCTATTGAGCCCAAATGGACTTGTTTGATCCTAATAGAGCCCAAATGACTCATTACCCAATCCAATTTGTACTTTTGGTCCTATTGGAGCCCAAATGGACTTGTTTGATCCTAATAGAGCCCAAATGGACTTTTTGGTCATATAGACCTAATCGGGTCAATTTGTACCTTTGGTCCTATGGAGCCAAAATGGACTTGTTTGATCCTAATAGAGCCCAAACGGACATAGGCCAATTTGTACTTTGTCCTATAGAGCCCAAATGGACTTGTTTGATCCTAATAGAACCCAAATAGACTTTTAGGTCATATAGGACCTAATCCAATTTGTACTTCTTTGGTCCTATTGAGCCCAAATGGACTTTTTTGATCCTAATAGAGCCAAATGGACTTTTAGGTCATATAGACCTAATCCAATTTGAACTTTTGGTCCTATTGAGCCCAAATGGACTTGTTTGATCCTAATAGAGCAAATTTTTTGATCCTAATAGAGCCCAAATGGACTTTTAGGTCATATAGACCTAACTGGGCCAATTTGTACTTCTTTGGTCCTATTGAGCCCAAATGGACTTTTGATCCTAATAGAGCCCAAATGGACATTTTAGGTCATATAGACCATGCCCATTTGTACTTGGTCCTATAGAGCCCAAATGGACTTGTTTGATCCTAATAAGCCCAAATGGACTTTTAGGTCATATAGGACCTAACTGGGCCAATTTGTACTTCCTTGGTCCTATTGGAGCCAAATGGACTTGTTTGATCCTAATAGAGCCCAAATCGACTTTTTAGGTCATATAGACCTAACTGGGCCAATTTGTACTTCTTTGGTCCTATTGGAGCCCAAATGGACTTGTTTGATCCTAATAGAGCCCAAATGGACTTTTTGGTCATATAGACCTAACTGGGCCAATTTGTACTTCTTTGGTCCTATTGAGCCCAAATGGACTTGTTTGATCCTAATAGAGCCCAAATGGACTTTTTAGGTCATGTAGGACCTAAATGGGCCAATTTGTACTTCTTTGGTCCTATTGGAGCCCAAATGGACTTCTTTGATCCTAATAGAGCCCAAATGGACTTTTTAATTCATATAGGACCTAACTGTGCCAATTTGTACTTCTTTGGTCCTATTGGAGCCCAAATGGACTTGTTTGATCCTAATAGAACCCCAATGGACTTGTTTGATCTAATAGAGCCCAAATGGAC
>JAUPTC010000010.1:5152186-5197678 GCA_030762895.1 Sophora flavescens | reverse complement strand
TTGTACTTGTTTGGTCCTAATGGAGCCCAAATGGACTTGTTTGACCTAATAGAGCCCAAATGTGATTGTTTGATCCTAATAGAGCCCAAATGGACTTGTTAGCTCATAAAGGACCTACTATGCCAATTTGTACTTCTTTGGTCCTATTGGAGACCAAATTGACTTGTTTGATCCTAGTAGAGCCCAAATGGACTTTTTTAGGTCATATAGGTCTAATTGGGCCAATTTGTACTTCTTTGGTCCTAATGGAGCCAAAATGGACGTGTTTGACCTAATAGAGCCCAAATGGACTTGTTTGATTCTAATAGAGCGAAAAGGACTTTTAGGTCATAAAGGACCTAACTGGGCCAATTTGTAATTCTTTGTTCCTAATGGAGCCCAAATGGACATGTTTGATCCTAATAGAGCCCAAATGGACTTTTTAGGTCATATAGGACCTAACTGGGCCAATTTGTACTTCTTTGGTCTATTGGATCCCAAATAGACTTGTTTGATCCTAATCGAGTCCAAATGGACTTTTAGGTCATAAAGGACATAACCTGGGCCAATTTGTACTTCTTTGGTCCAAATGGAGCCCAAATGGACTTGTTTGACCTAATAGAGCCCAAATGGACTTGTTTGACCGTAATCGAGCCCTAATAGACTTGTTTGCTCCTATTAGTGCGCAAAGGGAGTTTCTAGGTCATATAGGACCTAACTGGGCCAATTTGTACTTCTTTGGTCCTATTGGAGCCCAAATGGACTTGTTTGATCCTAATAGAGCCCAAATGGAATTTTTAGGTCATATAGGACCTAATTGGGCCAATTTGTACTTCTTTGGTCCTAATGGAGCCCAAATGGACTTGTTTGACCCTAATAGAGCCCAAATGGACTTGTTTGATCCTAATAGAGCCCAAATGGACTTGTTAGGTCATAAAGAACTAACTGGGCAATTTCTAATTCTTTGGTCCTATTGGAGCCCAAATGGACAAGTTTTATACTAATCGAGCCCAAATGGACTTCTTAGGTCATATAGGACCAAACGGGCAAATTTTCATCTCTTTTTTATTAACAAAATCGACTTGTTTGATCTTAATAGAGCCCAAATGGACTTTTTAGGTCATATAGGACCTAGATGGGCCAATTTTGACTTCTTTGTTCATATTGGAGCCAAAATGGACTTGTTAGATCCTATTAGAGGCCAACTGGACAGTTTAGGTCATATAGGACCTAACTGGGCCAATTTGTACTTCTTTGGTCCTATTGGAGCCCGAATGAACTTGTGTGTTCCTAAGAGAGCGCAAATGGACTGTGTGGGTCAGATAGGACGTAACTGGGCGAATTTGTACTTCTTTGGTCCATTTGGTGCCTAAATGGACTTGTTTGTTCCAAATAAAGCCCAAATGGGCTTGTCTGGACATCAAGGACCTAACTGTGCCAATTTGTACCTTTTTGGTCCTAATGGCGTCCAAAGGGACATGTTTGCTCCCGATAGAGCCCACCTGGACATTTGAGGTCAAATAGGACCTAACTGGGCCAATTGGTACATCTTTGGTCCTAATGAGCCCAAATGGACTTGTTTGATCCTAATAGAGCCCAACTGGACTTTTAGATCATATAGGACCTAACTGGGCCAATTTGTACTTCTTTGGTCCTATTGGAGCCCAAATGGACTTGTTTGATCCTAATAGAGCCCAACTGGACATTTTAGGTCATATAGGACCAAACTGGGTCAATTTGTACTTCTTTGGTCCTATTGGAGCCCAAATGGACTTGTTTGATCCTAATAGAGCCCAAATGGACTTGTTAGGTCATATAGGACCTAACTGGGCCAATTTGTACTTCTTTGGTCCTATTGGAGCCGAAATGGACTTGTTTGATCCTAATAGAGCCAAAATGCACTTTTTAGGTCATATAGTACCTAACTGGGCCAATCTGTAATTCTTTGGTCCTATTGGAGCCCAAATGGACTTGTTTGATCCTAATAGAGTCCAAACGGACTTTTTAGGTCATATAGGACCTAACTGGGTCAATTTGTTCTTCTTTGGTCCTAATGGTGCCCAAATGGACTTGTTTGACCCTAATAGAGCCCAAATGGACTTGTTTGATCCTAATAGAGCCAAACTGGACTTGTTAGGTCATAAAGGACCTAACTGCGCCAATTTGTACTTCTTTGGTCCTATTGGAGCCCAAATGGACTTGTTTGATCCTAATAGAGCCCAAATGGACTTTTTAGGTCATATAGGACCTAATTGGGCCAAATTGTACTTCTTTGGTCCTAATGGAGCCCAAATGGACTTGTTTGATCCTAATAGAGCCCAAATGGACTTGTTAGGTCATAAAGGAACTAACTGGGCCAATTTGTACTTCTTTGGTCCCAATGGAGCCCAAATGGACCTGTTTGATCCAAATAGAGCCCAAATGGACTTTTTAGGTCACATAGGTCCTAACTGGGTCAATTTGTACTTCTTTGGTCCTATTGGATCCCAAATGGACTTTTTTGATCCTAATAGAGCCCAAATGGACTTTTTAGGTCATAAAGGACCTAACTGGGCCAATTTGTACTTCTTTGGTCCAAATGGAGCCCAAATGGACTTGTTTGACTCTAATAGAGCCTAAATGGACTTGTTTGATTCTAATAGAGCCCAAATGGACTTTTTAGGTCATATAGGACCTAATTGGGCCAATTTGTACATCTTTGGTCCTAATCGAGCCAAAATGGACTTGTTTGACCCTAATAGAGCCCAAATGGACTTGTTTGATCCTAATAGAGCCCAAATGGACTTGTTAGGTCATAAAGGACCTAACTGGGCCAATTTGTACGACTTTGGTCCTAATGGAGCCCAAATGGGCCTGTTTGATCCTAATAGAGCCCAAATACACTTTTTAGGTCATATAGGTCCTAACTGGGCCAATTTGTACTTCTTTGGTTCTAATGGAGCCCAAATGGACTTGTTTGACCCTAATTGTGCCCAAATGGACTTGTTTGATCCTAATAGAGCCAAAATGGACTTGTTAGGTCATAAAGGACCTAACAATGCCAAATTGTACTTCTTTGGTCCTATTGAGCCCAAATGGACTTGTTTGATCCTAATATAGCCCAAAGGGACTTTTAGGTCATATAGGACCTAATTGGGCCAATTTGTACTTCTTAGGTCCTATTGGAGCCCTAATGGACTTGTTTGATCCTAATAGAGCCCAAATGGACTTGTTTGATCCTAATAGAGCCCAAATGGACTTGTTAGGTCATAAAGGACCTAATGGGCCAATTTGTACTTCTTTGGTCCTATTGGAGCCCAAATGGACTTGTTTGATCCTAATAGAGCCCAAATGGAATTTTTAGGTCATATAGGACCTAATTGGGCCAATTTGTACTTCTTTGGTCTCTAATGGAGCCCAAATGGACTTGTTTGACCCTAATAGAGCCCAAATGGACTTGTTTGATCCTAACAGAGCCCAAAAGGACTTTTTAGATCATAAAGGAACTAACTGTGCCAATTTGTACTTCTTTGGTCCTAATGGAGGCCCAAATGGACTTGTTTGATCCTAATATAGTCCAAAGGGACTTTTTAGGTCATATAGGACCTAATGGGGCCAATTGTACTTCTTTGGTCCTAATGGAGCCCAAATGGACTTGTTTGACCCTAATAGAGCCCAAATGGACTTGTTTGATCCTAATAGAGCCCAAATGGACTTGTTAGGTCATAAAGGACCTAACTGGGCCAATTTGTACTTCTTTGGTCCTATTGGAGCCCAAATGGACTTGTTTGATCCTAATAGAGCCCAAATGGAATTTTTAGGTCATATAGGACCTAATTGGGCCAATTTGTACTTCTTTGGTCCTAATGGAGCCCAAATGGACTTGTTTGACCCTAATAGAGCCCAAATGGACTTGTTTGATCCTAATAGAGCCAAACTGGACTTGTTAGGTCATAAAGGACCTAACTGCGCCAATTTGTACTTCTTTGGTCCTATTGGAGCCCAAATGGACTTGTTTGATCCTAATAGAGCCCAAATGGACTTGTTTGATTCTAATAGAGCCCAAATGGACTTTTTAGGTCATATAGGACCTAATTGGGGAATATTTGTACATCTTTGGTCCTAATCGAGCCAAAATGGACTTGTTTGACCCTAATAGAGCCCAAATGGACTTGTTTGATCCTAATAGAGCCCAAATGGACTTGTTAGGTCATAAAGGACCTAACTGGGCCATTTTGTACGACTTTGGTCCTAATGGAGCCCAAATGGGCCTGTTTGATCCTAATAGAGCCCAAATAGACTTTTTAGGTCATATAGGTCCTAACTGGGCCAATTTGTACTTCTTTAGTTCTAATGGAGCCCAAATGGACTTGTTTGACCCTAATTGTGCCCAAATGGACTTGTTTGATCCTAATAGAGCCAAAATGGACTTGTTAGGTCATAAAGGACCTAACTGTGCCAATTTGTACTTCTTTGGTCCTATTGGAGCCCAAATGGACTTGTTTGATCCTAATATAGTCCAAAGGGACTTTTTAGGTCATATAGGACCTAATTGGGCCAAATTGTACTTCTTTGGTCCTAATGGAGCCCAAATGGACTTGTTTGACCCTAATAGAGCCCAAATGGACTTGTTTGATCCTAATAGAGCCCAAATGGACCTGTTAGGTCATAAAGGACCTAACTGGGTCAATTTGTACTTCTTTGGTCCTATTGGAGCCCAAATGGACTTGTTTGATCCTAATAGAGCCCAAATGGAATTTTTAGGTCATATAGGACCTAATTGGGCCAATTTTTGCTTCTTTGGTCCTAATGGAGCCCAAATGGACTTGTTTGACCCTAATAGAGCCCAAATGGACTTGTTTGATCCTAACAGAGACCAAATGGACTTGTTAGATCATAAAGGAACTAACTGTGCCAATTTGTACTTCTTTGGTCCTATTGGAGGCCAAGTGGACTTGTTTGATCCTAATATAGTCCAAAGGGACTTTTTTGGTCATATAGGACCTAATTGGGCCAAATTGTACTTCTTTGGTCCTAATGGAGCCCAAATGGACTTGTTTGACCCTAATAGAGCCCAAATGGACTTGTTTGATCCTAATAGAGCCCAAATGGACGTGTTAGGTCATAAAGGACCTAACTGGGCCAATTTGTACTTCTTTGGTCCTATTGGAGCCCAAATGGACTTGTTTGATCCTAATAGAGCCCAAATGGAATTTTTAGGTCATATAGGACCTAATTGGGCCAATTTGTACTTCTTTGGTCCTAATGGAGCCCAAATGGACTTGTTTGACCCTAATAGAGCCCAAATGGACTTGTTTGATCCTAATAGAGCCAAACTGGACTTGTTAGGTCATAAAGGACCTAACTGCGCCAATTTGTACTTCTTTGGTCCTATTGGAGCCCAAATGGACTTGTTTGATCCTAATAGAGCCCAAATGGACTTTTTAGGTCATATAGGACCTAATTGGGCTAAATTGTACTTCTTTGGTCCTAATGGAGCCCAAATGGACTTGTTTGATCCTAATAGAGCCCAAATGGACTTGTTAGGTCATAAAGGACCTAACTGGGCCAATTTGTACTTCTTTGGTCCTAATGGAGCCCAAATGGACCTGTTTGGTCCAAATAGAGCACAAATGGACTTTTTAGGTCACATAGGTCCTAACTGGGTCAATTTGTACTTCTTTGGTCCTATTGGATCCCAAATGGACTTTTTTGATCCTAATAGAGCCCAAATGGACTTTTTAGGTCATAAAGGACCTAACTGGGCCAATTTGTACTTCTTTGGTCCAAATGGAGCCCAAATGGACTTGTTTGACCCTAATAGAGCCTAAATGGACTTGTTTGATTCTAATAGAGCCCAAATGGACTTTTTAGGTCATATAGGACCTAATTGGGCAAATTTGTACTTCTTTGGTCCTAATCGAGCCAAAATGGACTTGTTTGACCCTAATAGAGCCCAAATGGACTTGTTTGATCCTAATAGAGCCCAAATGGACTTGTTAGGTCATAAAGGACCTAACTGGGTCAATTTGTACGACTTTGGTCCTAATGGAGCCCAAATGGGCCTGTTTAATCCTAATAGAGCCCAAATAGACTTTTTAGGTCATATAGGTCCTAACTGGGCCAATTTGTACTTCTTTGGTTCTAATGTAGCCCAAATGGACTTGTTTGACCCTAATTGTGCCCAAATGGACTTGTTTGATCCTAATAGAGCCAAAATGGACTTGTTAGGTCATAAAGGACCTAACTGTGCCAATTTGTACTTCTTTGGTCCTTTGGAGCCCAAATGGACTTGTTTGATCCTAATATAGTCCAAAGGGACTTTTTAGGTCATATAGGACCTAATTGGGCCAAATTGTACTTCTTTGGTCCTAATGGAGCCCAAAATGGACTTGTTTACCCTAATAGAGCCCAAATGGACTTGTTTGATCCTAATAGAGCCCAAATGGTCATGTTAGGTCATAAAGGACCTAACTGGGCCAATTTGTACTTCTTTGGTCCTATTGGAGCCCAAATGGACTTGTTTGATCCTAATAGATCCCAAATGGAATTTTTAGGTCATATAGGACCTAATTGGGCCAATTTGTACTTCTTTGGTCCTAATGGAGCCCAAATGGACTTGTTTGACCCTAATAGAGCCCAAATGGACTTGTTTGATCCTAATAGAGCCCAAATGGACTTGTTAGGTCATAAAGGAACTAACTGTGCCAATTTCTAATTCTTTGGTCCTATTGGAGCCCAAATGGACTAGTTTTATACTAATCGAGCCCAAATGGACTTTTTAGGTCATATAGGACCTAACTGGCCAAATTTGTACATCTTTGATCCTAATGAAGCCCAAATGGACTTGTTTGATCTTAATAGAGCCCAAATGGACTTTTTAGGTCATATAGGACCTAACTGGGCCAATTTGTACTTCTTTGGTCCTATTGGATCCCAAATGGACTTGTTTGATCCTATTAGAGCCCAACTGGACATTTTAGGTCATATAGGACCTAACTGGGCCAATTTGTACTTCTTTGGTCCTATTGGAGCCCAAATGAACTTGTTTGATCCTAATAGAGCCCAAATGGACTTTTTGGTTCATATAGGACCTAACTGGGCCAATTTGTACTTCTTTGGTCCATTTGGTGCCTAAATGGACTTGTTTGTTCCAAATAAAGCCCAAATGGGCTTGTTTGGTCATAAAGGACCTAACTGTGCCAATTTGTACTTTTTTGGTCCTAATGGAGTCCAAATGGACATGTTTGATCCTGATAGAGCCCAAATGGACTTTTTAGGTCATATAGGACCTAACTGGGCCAATTTGTACATCTTTGGTCCTAATGGAGCCCAAATGGACTTGTTTGATCCTAATAGAGCCCAACTGGACTTTTTAGATCATATAGGACCTAACTAGGCCAATTTGTACTTCTTTGGTCCTATTGGAGCCCAAATGGACTTGTTTGATCGTAATAGAGCCCAACTGGACATTTTAGGTCATATAGGACCAAACTAGGCCAATTTGTACATCTTTGGTCCTATTGGAGCCCAAATGGACTTGTTTGATCCTAATAGAGCCCAAATGGACTTGTTAGGTCATATAGGACCTAACTGGGCCAATTTGTACTTCTTTGGTCCTATTGGAGCCCAATTGGACTTGTTTGATCCTAATAGAGCCCAACTGGACTTTTTAGGTCATATAGGACCTAACTGGGCCAATTTGTACTTCTTTGGTCCTATTGGAGCCCAAATGGACTTGTTTTATCCTAATAGAGCCCAAATGGATTTTTTAGGTCATATAGGACCTAACTGGGCCAATTTGTACTTCTTTGGTCCTATTGGAGGCCAAATGGACTTGTTTGATCCGAATAGAGCCCCAATGGACTTGTTTGATCCTAATAGAGCCCATATGGACTTGTTAGGTCATAAAGGACCTAACGGGGCCAATTTGCACTTCTTTGGTTCTATTGGAGCCCAAATGGACTTATTTGATCCTAGTAGAGCCCAACTGGACATTTTAGGTCATAAAGGACCTAACTGGGCCAATTTGTACTTCTTTGGTCCTATTGGAGCCCAAATGGACTTGTTTGATCTTAATAGAGCCCAAATGGACTTTTTAGGTCATAGAGGACCTAATTGGGCCAATTTGTACTTCTTTGGTCCGATTGGAGCCCAAATGGACTTGTTTGATCCTAATAGAGCCCAACTGGACATTTTAGGTCATATACGACCTAACTGGGCCAATTTGTACTTCTTTGGTCCTATTGGAGCCCAAATGGACTTGTTTGATCTTAATAGAGCCCAAATGGACTTTTTAGGTCATATAGGACCTAACTGGGCCAATTCGTACTTCTTTGGTCCTATTGGAGCCCAAATGGACTTGTTTGATCCTAATAGAGCCCAATGGAACATTTTAGGTCATATAGGACCTAATCGGGCCAATTTGTACTTCGTTGGTCCTATTGTAGCACAAATGGACTTGTTTGATCCTAATAGAGCCCAAATGAACTTTTTTAGGTCATACAGACCTAACTGGGCCAATTTGTACTTCTTTGGTCCTATTGGTGCCCAAATGGACTTGTTTGATCCTAATAGAGTCCAAATGGACTTTTTAGGTCACAAAGGACCTAACTGGGCCAATTTGTACTTCTTTGGTCCTAATGGATCCCAAATGGACTTGTTTGATCCTAATAGAGTCCAAAAGGACTTTTTAGGTCATATAGGATCTAACTGGGTCAATTTGTACTTCTTTGGTCCTAATGGAGCCGAAATGGACTTGTTTGACCCTAATAGAGCCCAAATGGACTTGTTTGATCCTAATAGAGCCATAAATGGACTTGTTAGGTCATAAAGGACCTAACCGTGCGAATTTGTAATTCTTTGGTCCTAATGGAGCCCAAATGGACTTGTTTGACCCTAATAGAGCCCAAATGGACTTGTTTGATCCTAATAGAGCCCAAATGGACTTGTTTGATCCTAATAGAGCCAAAATGTACTTTTTAGGTCATATAGGACCTAACTGGGCCAATTTGTACTTCTTTAGTCCTATTGGAGCCCAAATGGACTTTCTTGATCCTAATAGAGCCCAAATGGACTTTTTAGGTCATATAGGACCTAACTGGGCCAATTTGTACTTCTTGGGTCCTATTGGAGCCCAAATGGACTTGTTTGATCCTAATAGAGCCCAAATGGACTTTTTAGGTCATATAGGACCTAACTGGGCCAATTTGTACTTCTTTGCTCCTAATGGAGCCCAAATGGACTTGTTTGACCCTAATAGAGCCCAAATGGACTTGTTTGATCCTAATAGAGCCAAAATGGACTTGTTTGATCCTAATAGAGCCAAAATGCACTTTTTAGGTCATATAGGACCTAACTGGGCCAATTTGTACTTCTTTGGTCCTATTGGAGCCCAAATGGACTTGTTTGATCATAATAGAGCTCAAATGGACTTTTTAGGTCATATAGGACCTAACTGGGCCAATTTGTATTTTTTTGGTCCTAATGGAGCCCAAATGGACTTGGTTGACCCTATTAGAGCCCAAATGGACTTGTTTGATCCTAATAGATCCCAAATGGACTTGTTAGGTCATAAAGGACCTAACTGGGCCAATTTGTACTTCTTTGGTCCTATTGGAGCCCAAATGGACTTGTTTGATCCTAATACAGCCCAAATTGACTTTTTAGGTCATATAGGACCTATCTGGGACAATTTGTACTTCTTTGGTCCTATTGGAGCCCAAATGGACTTGTTTGATCCTAATAGAGCCAAAATGCACTTTTTAGGTCATATAGGACCTAACTGGGCAAATTTGTACTTCTTTTGTCCTATTGGAGCCCAAATGGACTTGTTTGATCCTATTAGAGCCCAATTGCCATTTTAGGTCATATAGGACCTAACTGGGCCAATTTGTACTTCTTTGGTCCTAATGGAGCCCAAATGGACTTGTTTGACCCTAATAGAGCCCAAATGGACTTGTTAGGTCATATAGGACCTAACTGGGCCAATTTCTACTTCTTGGGTCCTATTGGAGCCCAAATGGACTTGTTTGATCCTAATAGAGCCCCCTGGACATTTTAGGTCATATAGGACCTAACTATGCCAATTTGTACTTCTTTGGTCCTATTGGAGCCCAAATGGACTTGTTTGATCCTAATAGAGCCCAAATGGACTTTTTAGGTCATATAGGACCTAATTGGGCCAATTTGTACTTCTTTGGTCCTAATGGAGCCCAAATGGACTTGTTTGACCCTAATAGAGCCCAAATGGACATGTTTGATCCTAATAGAGCCAAAATGGACTTGTTTGATCCTAATAGAGCCAAAATGCACTTTTTAGGTCATATAGGACCAAACTGGGCCAATTTGTACTTCTTTGGTCCTATTGGAGCCCAAATGGACTTGTTTGATCATAATAGAGCTCAAATGGACTTTTTAGGTCATATAGGACCTAACTGGGCCAATTTGTAATTCTTTGGTCCTAATGGAGCCCAAATGGACTTGGTTGACCCTAATAGAGCACAAATGGACTTGTTTGATCCTAATAGATCCCAAATGGACTTGTTAGGTCATAAAGGACCTAACTGGGCCAATTTGTACTTCTTTGGTCCTATTGGAGCCCAAATGGACTTGTTTGATCCTAATAGAGCCCAACTGGACATTTTAGGTCACATAGGACCTAACTGGGTCAATTTGCACTTCTTTGGTCCTATTGGTGCCCAAATGGACTTGTTTGATCCTAATAGAGCCAAAATGCACTTTTTAGTTCATATAGGACCTAACTGGGCCAATTTGTACTTCTTTTGTCCTATTGTAGCCCAAATGGACTTGTTTGGTCCTAATAGAGCCCAAATGGACTTTTTAGGTCATATAGGACCTAACTGGGCCAATTTGTATATCTTTGGTCCTGATGGAGCCCAAATGTACTTGTTTGACTCTAATCGAGCCCAAATGGATTTGTTTGATCCTAATAGAGCCCAAATGGACTTGTTAGGTCATAAAGGACCTAACCGTGCCAATTTGTACTTCTTTGGTCCTATAGGAGCCAAAATGGACTAGTTTGATCCTAATAGAGCCCAAATGGACTTTTTAGGTCATATAGGACCTAATTGGGCTAATTTGTAGTTCTTTGGTCCTAATGGAGCCCAAATGGACTTGTTTGACCCTAATAGGGCCCAAATGGACTTGTTTGATCCTAATAGAGCCCAAATGGACTTTTACTCAATAAAGCCCAAATGGACTTGTTTGATCCTAATAGAGCCCAAATGGACTTATAAGGTCATAAAGGATCTAACTGTGCCAATTTATACTTCTTTGATCCTATTGGAGCCCAAATGGACGTGTCTGATCCTAATAGAGCCCAAATGGACTTTTTAGGTCATATAGGACCTAACTAGGCCAATTTGTACATCTTTGGTCCTAATGGTGCCCAAATGGACTTGTTAGATCCTAATAGAGCCCAAATGGACATTTTAGGTCATATAGGACCTAACTGGGCCAATTTATACTTCTTTGGTCCTATTGAAGCCTAAATGGACTTGTTTGTTCCTGATAGAGCCCAAATGGACTTTTTAGGTCATATAGGACCTAACTGGTCATTTTGTACTTCTTTAGTCCTATTGGAGCCCAAATGGACTTGTTTGATCCTAATAGAGCCAAAATGCACTTTTTAGGTCACATAGGACCTAACTGGGCCAATTTGTACTTCTTTGGTCCTATTGCAGCCCAAATGGACTTGTTTGATCCTAATAGAGGCCAAATGGACTTTTTAGGTCATATAAGACCTATCTGGGCCAATTTGTACTTCTTTGGTCCAATTGGAGCCCAAATGGACTTGTTTGATCCTAATAGAGCCAAAATGCACTTTTTATGTCATATAGGACCTAACTGGGCCAATTTGTACTTCTTTGGTCCTATTGGAGCCCAAATGGACTTGTTTGATCCTAATAGAGCCCAAATGGACCTGTTAGGTCATAAAGGACCTAACTGTGCCAATTTGTACTTCTTTGATCCTATTGGAGCCCAAATGGACTTGTTTGATCCTAATAGAGCCCAAATGCACTTTTTAGGTCATATAGGACCAAACTGGGCCAATTTGTAATTCTTTGGTCCTATTGGAGCCCAAATGGACTTATATGATCCTAATTGAGCCCAAATGGACTTATTAGGTCATAAAGGACCTAACTGTGCCAATTTGTACTTCTTTGGTCCTATTGGAGCCCAAATGGACTTGTTTGATCCTAATAGAGCCCAAATGGACTTTTTAGGTCATATAGGACCTAATTGGGCCAATTTGTACTTCTTTGGTCCTAATGGAGCCCAAATGGACCTGTTTGATCCTAATAGAGCCCAAATGGACTTGTGAAATCCTAGTAGAGCCCAAATGGACGTGTTTGATCCTAATAGAGCCCAAACGGACTAGTTTGATCCTAGTAGAGCCCAAATGTACTTGTTAGGTCATAAAGGACCTAACTGGGCCAATTTGTACTTCTTTGGTCCTAATGGAGCCCAAATGGACTTGTTTCACCCTAATAGAGCCCAAATAGACTTTTTAGGTCATATAGGACCTAACTGGGCCAATTTGTACTTCTTTGGTCCTAATGGAGCCCAAATGGACATTTTAGGTCATATAGGACCTTACTGGGCCAATTTGTACTTCTTTGGTCCTATTGGAGCCCAAATGGACTTGTTTGATCCTAATAGAGCCCAAATGGAATTTTTAGGTCATATAGGACGTAACTGGGCCAATTTGTACTTCTTTGGTCCTATTGGAGCCCAAATGGACTTGTTTGATCCTAATAGAGCAAAAATGCACTTTTTAGGCCCTAACAAGTCCATTTGGGGTCTATTAGGATCAAACAAGTCCATTTGGGCTTTATTAGGGTCAAACAAGTCCATTTGGGCTCCATTAGGACCAAAGAAGTACAAATTGGCCCAGTTAGGTCCTATATGACCTAAAATGTCCAGTTGGGCTCTATTAGGATCAAACAAGTCCATTTGGGATCCAACAGGACCAAAGTACAAATTGGCCCAGTTAGGTCCTATATGGCCTAAAAAGTCTATTTCGGCTCTATTAGGATCAAACAAGTCCATTTGGGCTCCAATAGGACCAAAGAAATACAAATTAGCCCAGTTAGGTCCTATATGACCTAAAAAGTCCATTTGGGCTCTATTAGGATCAAATAAGTCAATTTGGGCTGCAATAGGACCAAAGAAGTACAAATTGGCCCAGTTAGGTCCTATATGACCTAAAATGTCCAGTTGGGCTCTATTAGGATCAAACAAGTCCATTTGGGCTCCAATAGGACCAAAGAATTACAAATTGGCCCAGTTAGGTCCTAAATGACTTAAAATGTCCAGTTGGGCTCTATTAGGATCAAACAACTCCATTTGTGCTCCAATAGGACCAAAGAAGTACAAATTGGCCCAGTTAGGTCCTATATGACCTAAAAAGTCCATTTGGGCTCTATTAGGATCAAACAAGTCCATTTGGGCTCCAATAGGACCAAAGAAGTATCAATTGGCCCAGTTAGGTCCTATATGACCTAAAATGTCCATTTGGGCTCCATTAGGACCAAAGAAGTAAAAATTGGCCCAGTTAGGTCTTATATGACCTAAAAAGTCAATTTGGGCTCTATTTGGATCAAACAAGTCCATTTAGGCTCCATTAGGACCAAAGAATTACAAATTGGCCCAGTCCAAAGAAGTACAAATTGGCTCTATTAGGATCACACAAGTTTTAGGTTCCTAACAAGTCCATATGGGCTCTATTAGGACCTAACTGGGCCAATTTCTACTACTTTGGTCCAAATGGAGCTAACTGGGCCAATTTGTACTACTTTGGTCCTAATGGAGCCCAAATGGACTTGTTTGATCCTAATAGAGACCAAATTGTGTGATCCTATTGGAGCCCAAATGGACTTGTTTGATCCTAATAGAGCCCAAATGGACTTGTTAGGAACCTATAACTTGTGTGATCCTAATAGAGCCCAAATGGACTTGTTAGGAACCTATAACTTGTGTGATCCTAATAGAGCCCAAATGGACTTGTTAGGTCATAAAGGACCTAACTGGGCCAATTTTTACTTCTTTGGTCCTAATGGAGTCCAAATGGACTTGTTTGACCCTAATAGAGCCCAAATGGACTTGTTTGATCCTAATAGAGCCCAAATGGACTTGTTAGGTCATAAAGGACCTAACTGGGCCAATTTGTACTTCTTTGGTCCAAATGGAGTCCAAATGGACTTGTTTGATCCTAATAGAGCCCAAATGGACATTTTAGGTCATATAGGACCTAACTGGGCCAATTTGTACTTGTTTGGTCCTAATGGAGCCCAAATGGACTTGTTCGACCCTAATTGAACCCAAATGGACTTGTTTGATCCTAATAGAGCCCAAATAGACTTGTTATGTCATAAAGGACCTAACTGGGCCAATTTGTACTTCTATGGTCCAAATGGAGCCCAAATGGACTTGTTTGATCCTAAAAGAGCCCAACTGGACATTTTAGGTCATATAGGACCTAACTGGGCCAATATGTACTTCTTTGGTCCTATTGGAGCCCAAATGGAGTTGTTTGATCCTAATAGAGCCCAACTGGACATTTTAGGTCATATAGGACCTAACTAGAACAATTTGTACTTCTTTGGTCCTAATGGAGCCCAATTGGACTTGTTTGGTCATATAGGACCTAACTGGGCTAATTTGTACTTCTTTGGTCCTATTGGAGCACAAATGGAGTTGTTTGATCCTAATAGAGCCCAACTGGACATTTTAGGTCATATAGGACCTAACTGTGCCAATTTGTACTTCTTTGGTCCTATTGGAGCCCAAATGGACTTGTTTGATCCAAATAGAGCCCAAATGGACTTTTTAGGTCATATAGGACCAAATTGGGCCAATTTGTACTTCTTTGGTCCCAATGGAGCCCAAATGGACTTGTTTGACCCTAATAGAGCCCAAATGGACTTGTTTGATCCTAGTAGAGTCCAAATGGACTTGTTAGGTCATAAAGGACCTAACTGGGCCAATTTGTACTTCTTTGGTTATAATGGAACCCAAATGGACTTGTTTGACCCTAATAGATCCCAAATGGACTTGTTTGATCCTAATAGAGCCCAAATGGACTTCTTTGATCCTAATAGGGCCCAAATGGACTTTTTAGGTCATATAGGACCTAACTTGGCCAATTTGTACTTCTTTGGTCCGAATGGATCCCAAATGGACTTGTTTGACCCTAATAGAGCCCAAATGGACTGGTTTGATCCTAGTAGAGTCCAAATGGACTTGTTAGGTCATAAAGGACCTAACTGGGTAAATTTGTACTTCTTTGGTCCTAATGGAGCCCAAATGGACTTGTTTGACCCTAATAGAGCCCAAATGGACTTGTTTGATCCTAATAGAGCCCAAATGGACTTTTTAGGTCATATAGGACCTAACTAGGCCAATTTGTACTTCTTTGGTCCGAATGGAGTCCAAATGGACTTGTTTGATCCTAATAGAGCACAAATGGACGTTTTAGGTCAAATAGGACCTAACTGGGCCAATTTGTACTTCTTTGGTCCTAATGGAGCCAAAATGGACTTCTTTGATCCTAATAGAGCCCAAATGAACTATTTAGGAACTAATTGGGCCAATTGCCATGATTGTCCCAATTGTACTTCTTTGGTCTTAATAGAGCCCAAATGGACTTGTTTGATCCTAATAGAACCCGAATGGACTTTTTAGGTCATATAGGACCTATCTGGGTCAATTTGTACTTCTTTGATCCTATTGGAGCCCAAATGGACTTGTTTGATTCTAAAAGAGCCCAACTGGACATTTTAGGTCATATAGGACCTAACAGGGCCAATTTGTACTTCTTTGGTCCTATTGGAGCCCAAATGGACTTGTTTGATCCTAATAGAGCCCAAATGGACTTTTAAGGTCATATAGGACCTAACTGGGCCAATTTGTACTTCTTTGGTCCTATTGGAGCCCAAATGGACTTGTTTGATCCTAATAGAGCCCAAATGAACTACTAGGCCAATTTGTACTTCTTCGTTCCGATTGGAGCCCAAATGGACTTGTATGATCCTAATAGGTCCCAAATGGACTTTTTAGGTCATAGAGGACCTAACTGGGCCAATTTGTACTTCTTTGGTAATATTGGAGCCTAAATGGACTTGTTTGATCCCAATAGAGCCAAAATGCACTTTTTAGGTCATATAGGACCTAACTGGGCCAATTTGTACTTCTTTGGTCCTATTGGAGCCCAAATGGACTTGTTTGATCCTAATGGTGCCCAAATGGACTTTTTAGGTCATATAGGACCTATCTGGGCCAATTTGTACTTCTTTGGTCCTATTGGAGCCCAAATGGACTTGTTTGATCCTAATAGAGCCAAAATGCACTTTTTAGGTCATATAGGACCTACCTGGGCCAATTAGTACTTCTTTGGTCCTATTGGAGCCAAATGGACTTGTTAGGTCATAAAGGACCTAACTGTGCCAATTTAAACTTCTTTGGTGCAAATGGAGCCCAAATGGACTTGTTTGATCCTAATAGAGCCCAAATGGACTTTTTAGGTCATATAGGACCTAACTGGACCAATTTGTACTTCTTTGGTCCTATTGAAGCCCAAATGGACTTGTTTGATCATAATAGAGCCCAAATGGACTTTTTAGGTCATATAGGACCTAACTGGGCCAATTTGTACTTCTTTGGTCCTATTGGAGCCCAAATGGACTTGTTTGATCCTAATAGAGCCCAAATGGACTACTAGGCCAATTTGTACTTCTTCGTTCCGATTGGAGCCCTAATGGACTTGTTTGATCCTAATAGAGACCAAATTATGTGATCCTAATGGAGCCCAAATGGACTTGTTTGATCCTAATAGAGCCCAAATGGACTTGTTAGGAACCTATAACTTGTGTGATCCTAGTAGAGCCCAAATGGACTTGTTAGGTCATAAAGGACCTAACTGGGCCAATTTGTACTTCTTTGGTCCAAATGGAGTCCAAATGGACTTGTTTGATCCTAATAGAGCCCAAATGGACATTTTAGGTCATATAGGACCTAACTGGGCCAATTTGTACTTGGTTGGTCCTAATGGAGCCCAAATGGACTTGTTTGACCCTAATTGAGCCCAAATGGACTTGTTTGATCCTAATAGAGCCCAAATAGACTTGTTAGGACATAAAGGACCTAACTGGGCCAATTTGTACTTCTATGGTCCAAATGGAGCCTAAATGGACTTGTTTGATCCTAAAAGAGCCCAACTGGACATTTTAGGTCATATAGGACCTAACTGGGCCAATATGTACTTCTTTGGTCCTATTGGAGCCCAAATGGACTTGTTTGATCATAATAGAGCCCCACTGGACATTTTAGGTCATATAGGACCTAACTGGGCCAATTGTACTTCTTTGGTCCTATTGGAGCCCAAATGGACTTGTTTGATCCTAATAGAGCCCAACTGGACATTTTAGGTCATATAGGACCTAACTGGGCCAATTTGTACTTCTTTGGTCCTATTGGAGCCCAAATGGACTTGTTTGATCCTAATAGAGCCCAAATGGACTTTTTAGGTCATATAGGACCTAACTGGGCCAATTTGTACTTCTTTGGTCCTAATGGAGCCCAATTGGACTTGTTTGGTCATATAGGACCTAACTGGGCCAATTTGTACTTCTTTGAACCTATTGGAGCCCAAATGGACTTGTTTGATCCTAATAGAGCCCAACTAGACATTTTAGGTCATATAGGACCTAACTGTGCCAATTTGTACTTCTTTGGTCCTATTGGAGCCCAAATGGACTTGTTTGATCCAAATAGAGCCCAAATGGACTTTTTAGGTCATATAGGACCTAATTGGGCCAATTTGTACTTCTTTGGTCCCAATGGAGCCCAAATGGACTTGTTTGACCCTAATAGAGCCCAAATGGACTTGTTTGATCCTAGTAGAGTCCAAATGGACTTGTTAGGTCATAAAGGACCTAACTGGGCCAATTTGTACTTCTTTGGTCATAATGGAACCCAAATGGACTTGTTTGACCCTAATAGATCCCAAATGGACTTGTTTGATCCTAATAGAGCCCATATGCACTTGTTTGATCCTAATAGAGCCCAAATTGACTTTTTAGGCCATATAGGACCTAACTGGGCCAGTTTGTACTTCTTTGGTCTGAATGGATCCCAAATGGACTTATTTGACCCTAATAGAGCCCAAATGGACTGGTTTGATCCTAGTAGAGTCCAAATGGACTTGTTTGGTCATAAAGGACCTAACTGGGTAAATTTGTACTTCTTTGGTCCTAATGGAGCCCAAATGGACTTGTTTGACCCTAATAGAGCCCAAATGGACTTGTTTGATCCTAATAGAGCCCAAATGGACTTGTTTGATCCTAATGGAGCCCAAATGGACTTTTTAGGTCATATAGGACCTAACTAGGCCAATTTGTACTTCTTTGGTCCGAATGGAGTCCAAATGGACTTGTTTGATCCTAATAGAGCACAAATGGACTTTTTAGGTCAAATAGGACCTAACTAGGCCAATTTGTACTTCTTTGGTCCTAATGGAGCCAAAATGGACTTCTTTGATCCTAATAGAGCCCAAATGAACTATTTAGGAACTAATTGGGCCAATTGCCATGATTAGCCCAATTGTACTTCTTTGGTCTTAATAGACCCCAAATGGACTTGTTTGATCCTAATAGAGCCCGAATGGACTTTTTAGGTCATATAGGACCTAACTGGGCCCATTTGTACTTCCTTGGTCCTATTGGCGCCCAAATGGACTTGTTTGACCCTAATAGAGCGAAAATGCACTTTTTAGGTCATATAGGACCTAACTGGGCCAATTTGTACTTCTTTGGTCCGAATGGAGCCCAAATGGACTTGTTTGGTCCTAATAGAGCCCAAATGGACTTGTTTGATCCTAATAGTGCCCAAATGGACTTTTTTGGTCATATAGGACCTAACTGGGCCAATTTGTACTTCTTTGGTCCGAATGGAGGCCAAATGGACTTGTTTGATCCTAATAGAGCACAAATGGACTTTTTAGGTCATATAGGACCTATCTGGGTCAATTTGTACTTCTTTGGTCCTATTGGAGCCCAAATGGACTTGTTTGATCCAAAAAGAGCCCAACTGGACATTTTAGGTCATATAGGACCTAACTGGGCCAATTTGTACTTCTTTGGTCCTATTGGAGCCCAAATGGACTAGTTTGATCCTAATAGAGCCCAAATGGACTTTTTAGGTCGTAAAGGACCTAACTGGGCCAATTTGTACTTCTTTGGTTCTATTGGAGCCAAAATGGACTTGTTTGATCCTAATAGAGCCTAAATGGACTACTAGGCCAATTTGTACTTCTTTGTTCCTATTGGTGCTCAAATGGACTTGTTTGATCCTAATAGAGCCCAAATGGACTTTTTAGGTCATATAGGACCTAACTGGGCCAATTTGTAATTCTTTGGTCCTATTGGAGCCCAAATGGACTTGTTTGATCCCAATAGAGCCAAAATGCACTTTTTAGGTCATATAGGACCTAACTGGGCCAATTGTACTTCTTTGGTCCTATTGGAGCCCAAATGGACTTGTTTGATCCTAATAGAGCCCAACTGGACATTTTAGGTCATATAGGACCTAACTGGGCCAATTTGTACTTCTTTGGTCCTATTGGAGCCCAAATGGACTTGTTTGATCCTAATAGAGCCCAAATGCACTTTTTAGGTCATATAGGACCTAACTGGGCCAATTTGTACTTCTTTGGTCCTATTGGAGCCCAACTGGACTTGTTTGATCCTAATAGACCCAAAATGCACTTTTTAGGTCATATAGGACCTAACTGGGCCAATTAGTACTTCTTTGGTCCTATTGGAGCCCAAATGGGCTTGTTTGATCCTAATAGAGCCCAAATGGACTTTTTAGGTCATATAGGACCTAACTGGGCTAATTTGTACTTCTTTGGTCCTATTATGACCTAACAAGTCCATTTGGGCCCATTGTCCCGATCTGCCCAATTGTACTTCTTTGGTCCTACAATGATTAGGTACAATTTGTACTTCTTTGGTCCTACCCTAAGTGCCCCGAACGGCCTAATTGTAATTCTTTGACCCTAATAGGGCCTTAATGGACTTGTTGGTCATATAGGACCTAACTGGGCCAATTTTGTACTTCTTTGGTCCTATTGGAGCCCAAATGGACTTGTTTGATCCTAATATAGCCCAACTGGACATTTTTGGTCATATAGGACCTAACTGGGTCAATTTGTACTTCTATGGTCCTAATGAAGCCCAAATGGACGTGTTTGACCCTAATAGAGCCCAAATGGACTTGTTTGATCCTAATAGAGCCCAAATGGACTTGTTAGGTCATAAAGGACCTAACTGTGCCAATTGGTACTTCTTTGGTCCTATAGGAGCCCAAATGGACTTGTTTGATTCTAGTAGAGCCCAATTGGTCATTTTAGGTCATATAGGACCTAACAGGGCCAATTTGTACTTCTTTGGTCCTATTGGAGCCCAAATGGACTTGTATGATCCTAATAGAGCCCAAATGGACTTTTTAGGTCTAAAAGGACCTAATTGGGCCAATTTGTACTTCTTTGGTCCTAATGTAGCCCAAATGGACTTGTTTGATCCTAATAGAGCCCAAATGGACTTTTTAGGTCATTAAGGACCTAACTGGGCCAATTTGTGCTTCTTTGGTCCTATTGGAGCCCAAATGGACTTGTATGATCCTAATAGATTCCAAATGGACTATTTAGGTCATATAGGACCTAACTGGGCCAATTTGTACTTCTTTGGTCCTAATGGAGCCCAAATGGACTTGTTTGATCCTAATAGAGCCCAACTGGACATTTTAGGTCATATAGGACATAACTGAGCCAATTTGTACTTCTTTGGTCCTATTGGAGCCCAAATGGACTTGTTTGATCCTAATAGAGCCCAAATGGACTTTTCAAAATGCACTTTTTAGGTCATATAGGACCTAACTGGGCCAATTTGTACTTCTATGGTCCTATTGGAGCCCAAATGGACTTGTTTGATCCTAATAGAGCGCGAATGGACTTTTTAGGTCATATAGGACCTAACTGGGCCAATTTGTACTTCTTTGGTCCTATTGGAGCCCAAATGGACTTGTTTGATCCTAATAGAGCCCAAATGGACTTTTTAGGTCATATAGGACATAACTGGGCCAATTTGTACTTCTTTGGTCCTATTGGAGCCCAAATGGACTTGTTTGATCCAAATAGAGCCCAACTGGACATTTTAGGTCATATAGGACCTAACTGGGCCAATTTGTACTTCTTTGGTCCTATTGGAGCCCAAATGGACTTGTTTGATCCTAATAGAGCCCAAATGGACTTTTTAGGTCATATAGGACCTAACTGGGCCAATTTGTACTTCTTTGGTCCTATTGGAGCCAAAATGGACTTGTTTGATCCTAATAGAGCCCAAACGGACTACTAGGCCAATTTGTACTTCTTTGTTCCTATTGGAGCTCAATTGGACTTGTTTGATCCTTATAGAGCCCAAATGGACTTTTTAGGTCAAAGGACCAAAGGCCAATTGACTTCTTGGTCTATTGGAGCCCAAATGGACTTGTTTGATCCTAATAGAGCCAAAATGGACTTTTTAGGTCATAAAGGACCTAACTGGGCCAATTTGTACTTCTTTGGTCCTATTGGAGCCCAAATGGACTTGTTTGATCCTAATAGAGCCCAAATGGACTTTTTAGGTCATATAGGACCTAACTGGGCCAATTTGTACTTCTTTGGTCCTATTGGAGCCCAAATGGACTTGTTTGATCCTAATAGAGCCAAAATGCACTTTTTGGACATATTGGACCTAACCTGGGCCAATTGTACTTCTTTGGTCCTAATGGAGCCCAAATGGGCTTGGTTGAACCTAATAGAGCCCAAATGGGCTTTTTGGTCATAATAGAGCCCAAATTGCGGTGATCCTAGTAGCCCAAATGGACTTCTTTGGTCCTATTGGAGCCCAAATGGACTTGTTTGATCCTAATAGAGCCCAAATGGACTTTTTTGGTAATATACGACCTAACTGGGCCAATTTGTGCTTCTTTGGTCCTATTATGACATAACAAGTCCATTTGCACCCATTGCCCCGATCGGCCCAATTGTACTTCTTTGGTCCTACACTGATTAGGTACAATTTGTACTTCTTTGGTCCTACCCTAAGTGCCCCGAACGGCCTAATTGTAATTCTTTGACCCTAATAGAGCCCAAATGGACTTGTTGGTCATATAGGACCTAACTGGGCCAATTTTGTACTTCTTTGGTCCTATTGGAGCCCAAATGGACTTGTTTGATCCTAATAGAGCCCAACTGGACATTTTAGGTTATATAGGACCTAACTGTGCCGATTTGTACTTCTTGGTCATACCCAAATGATGTTTGACCCTAATAGAGCCCAAATGGACTTGTTTGATCCTAATAGAGCCCAAATGGACTTGTTAGGTCATAAAGGACCTAACTGTGCCAATTGGTACTTCTTTGGTCCTATAGAGCCCAAATGGACTTGTTTGATCCTAGTAGAGCCCAATTGGTCATTTTAGGTCATATAGGACCTAAGAAGGCCAATTTGTACTTCTTGGTCCTATTGGAGCCCAAATGGACTTGTATGATCCTAATAGAGCCCAAATGGACTTTTTAGGTCTAATAGGACCAAATTGGGCCAATTTGTACTTCTTTGGTCCTAATGTACCCCAAATGGACTTGTTTGATCCTAATAGAGTTCCAAATGGCCTTTTTAGGTCATTAGGACCAAATTGGGCCAATTTGTGCTTCTTTGGTCCTATTGGAGCCCAAATGGACTTGTATGATCCTAATAGATTCCAAATGGACTATTTAGGTCATATAGACCTCAACTTGGCCAATTTGTACTTCTTTGGTCCTAATGGAGCCCAAATGGACTTGTTTGATCCTAATAGAGCCCAAATGGACATTTTAGGTCATATAGTACATAACTGAGCAAATTTGTACTTCTTTGGTCCTATTTGAGCCCAAATGGACTTGTTTGATCCTAATAGAGCCCAAATGGACTTTTCAAAATGCACTTTTTAGGTCATATAGGACAACTTGGCCAATTTGTACTTCTATGGTCCTATTGGAGCCCAAATGGACTTGTTTGATCCTAATCAGGCGCGAATGGACGTTTTAGGTCATATTAGACCTAGGGCCAATATGATTAACTTCTTTGGTCCTATTGGAGCCCAAATGGACTTGTTTGATCCTAATAGAGCCCAAATACTTTTTAGGTCATATAGGACCTAAAAAGTCCAATTTGTACTTCTTTGGTTCAATTAAGCCCAAATGGACTTGTTTGATCCTAATAGAGCCCAAATGGACTTTTCAAAATGCACTTTTTAGGTCATATATGACCTAACTGGGCCAATTTGTACTCTATTGGTCAAACAAGCCCATATGGACTCGTTTGATCCTAAAGAAGCACAAATGGACTTTTAGGTCATATATGACCCGGGCCAATTTGTACTTCTTTGGTCCTATTGAAGCCCAAATGGACTTGTTTGATCCTAATAGAGCCCAAATGGACATTTTAGGTCTATAGGACCAAACTAGTCCATTTGTACTCCTTTGGACTAATGAAGCCCAAATGGGCTTGTTTGTCCTAATAGAACCTAAATGGCCTTGGGCATAAAGGCAAGTCCAATTTGCTCCTTGGTCATGACAAATGGCCTTGTTTGATCCTAAAATAGCCCATATGGACTTTTATAGTCATAAAGACCATTTGGGCCAATTTGACCCACTTTGGTCCTATTAGATCCCAAATGAAGTCCATTTGCTCTAATAGGCTCAAACAACTATTTAGGTCATTAAGACCAAAGAAGTCCAATTTGTACTTCCTTGGTCCAAATAGACCAAATCCAGTTAGGAACCCATTGGACAATAGGACCGACGGCCCAATTGATGCTTTGACCTAATGGAGCCCAAATGGGCTTTGTGAACCTAATAAGCCCAAATGGGCTGATCTAACAAGCCCAAATTGACTTGTATGATCCTAACAAGCCCAAATGGACTTGTTTGATCCAAAAAGAGCCCAAATGGACTTATTGATCTGCTATTGGACAAAAGGACATTTAGGTCCTATAGGACCAAAAGTACAAATTTGCTTCTTAGGTCCTATATGACCTAACAAGTCCATTTAGGCCCATTGGATCGCCCAATTGTACTTCTGTGGTCCTACACCGATTAGGTACAATTTGTACATTTTGCTCCTATCATGTGACCAAAGAAGTCCAATTGCAACGACAATAGAGCCCAAATGGACTTGTTGGTCATATAGGACCAAAGAAGTACAAATTAGCCCATTTGGTCCTATATGACCTAAAAAGTCCATTTGGGCTCTATTAGGATCAAACAAGCCCATTTTGGCTCAATAGGACCAAAAAGTACAAATTGGCCCATTAGGTCCTATATGACCTAAAAGTGGATTTGGATCCAATTAGGATCAACAAGCCATTTGGGCTCAATAGGACCAAAGAAGTACAAATTGGCCCTTAGGTCCTATATGACCTAAAAAGTCTTGGGCCTATTAGTCAAACAAGTCCATTTGGGCTCTAATAGGACCAAAGAAGTCCATTTGGGCTCCAATAAAAGTCCAGAGCTCCACAAATCAAACAAGTCCATATGTCCTATATGAACAAAAAAGTCCATTTGGGCTCTATTAGGATCAAACAAGTCCATTTGGGCTCAAATAGGACCAAAGAAGTCAAAATTGACCCAGTTAGGTCCTATATGACCTAAAAAGTCTATTTGGGCACTATTAGGATCAATCAAGTCCATTTTGGCTCCAATAGGACCAAAGAAGTACAAATTGGCCCAATTAGGTCCTATATGACCAAAAAGTCCATTTGGGCTCTATTAGGATCAAACAAGTCCATTTGGGCTCCAATAGGACCAAAGAAGTACAAATTGGCCCGATTAGGTCCTATATGACCCAAACAGTCAATTTGGGCTCTATTAGGATCAAACAAGTCCATTTGGGCTCCAATAGGACCAAAGAAGTACAAATTGGCCCAGATAGGTCCTATATGACCCAAAAAGTCCATTTTGGCTCTATTAGGATCAAACAAGTCCATTTGGGCTCCAATAGGACCAAACAAGTACAAATTGGCCCGTTAGGTCCTATATGACCTAACAAGTCCATTTGGGCTCTATTAGGATCAAACAAGTCCATTTGGGCTCCAATAGGACCAAAGATGTACAAATTGGCCCACTTAAGTCCTATATGACCTAAAAGTCCATTTAGGCTCTATTAGGATCAAACAAGTCCATTTGGGCTCCAATAGGACCAAAGAAGTACAAATTGGCCCAGTTAGTCCTATATGACCTAAAAAGTCCATTTAGGCACTATTAGGATCAAACAAGTCCATTTGGGCTCCAATAGGACCAAAGAAGTACAATTGGCCCATTAGGTCCTATATGACCTAAAATGTCCTGTCTATTGGATCAAACAAGTCCATTTGGGATCCAATAGGACCAAAGATATACAAATCCATTAGGTCATTAGGTCCTATAGACCAAAAAGTCCATTTGGGATCTACTAGGATCACACAAGTCCATTTGGGCTCAATTAGGACCAAACAAGTACAATTTGGCCCGATTCGGCCAACAAGGTCCTAAAAGTCGATTTGGGCTCTATTAGGATCAAACAAGTCCATTTGGGCTCCATTTGGACCAAAGAAGTACAAATTGGCCCAGTTAGGTCCTATATGACCTAAAAAGTCCATTTGGGCTCTATTAGGATCAAACAAGTCCATTTGGCTATAGGTCAAACAAGTCCATTTGGGCTCCATTAGGACCAAAGAAGTACAAATTGGCCCAATTAGGTCCTATATGACCTAACAAGTCCACTCTATCACATAAGTCCATTTGGACTCTATTAGGATCAAACAAGTCCATTTGTGCTACATTAGGACCAAAGAAGTACAAATTGGCCCAATTAGGTCCTATATGACCTAAAAAGTTCATTTGCGCTCAATTAGGATCAAACAAGTCCATTTGGGCTCCAATAGGACCAAATACGTACACATTGGCACAATTAGGTCCTATATGACCTAAAAGTCCATTTGGGCTCTATTAGGATCAAACAAGTCCATTTGGGCTCCAATAGGACCAAAGAAGTACAAATTGGCCCAGTTAGGTCCTATATGACCTAAAAAGTGCATTTTGGCTCTATTAGGATCAAACAAGTCCATTTGGGCTCCAATTGGACCAAAGAAGTACAAATTGGCCCATTAGCTCCTATATGACCTAAAAAGTCCATTTGGGCTCTATTATGATCAAACAAGTCCATTTGGGCTCCAATAGGACCAAAGAAGTACAAATTGGCCCAATTAGGTCCTATATGACCTAAAATGTCCTGTTGGGCTCTATTAGGATCAAACAAGTCCATTTGGGCTCCAATAGGACCAAAGATATACAAATTGGACCAGTTAGGTCAGTTAGGTCCTATATGACCCAAAAAGTCCATTTCGGCTTTATTAGGATAAACAGGTCCATTTGGGCTCCATTAGGACCAAAGAATTACAATTAGGCCGTTCGGGGCGATTGGCCCAACTAGGTCCTAACAAGTCGATTTGGGCTCTATTAGGATCAAACAAGTCCATTTGGACTCCATTTGGACCAAAGAAGTACAAATTGGCCTAGTTAGGTCCTTTATGACCTAACAAGTCCATTTGGGCTCTATTAGGATCAAACAAGTCCATTTGGGTTCTACTAGGGTCAAACAAGTCCATTTGGGCTCCATTAGGACCAAAGAAGTACAAATTGGCCCAGTTAGGTCCTTTATGACCTAACAAGTCCACTTGGGCTCTACTAGGATCACACAAGTCTATTTGGACTCTATTAGGATCAAACAAGTCCATTTGGGCTCCATTAGGACCAAAGAAGTACAAATTGGCCCAATTAGGTCCTATATGACCTAAAAAGTCAATTTGGGCTCTATTAGGATCAAACAAGTCCATTTGGGCTCCAATAGGACCAAAGAAGTACAAATTGGCACAGTTAGGTCCTATATGACCAAAAAAGTCCATTTGGGCTCTATTAGGGTCAAACAAGTCCATTTGGTCTGCATTAGGACCAAAGAAGTACAAATTGGCCATTAGTTATGACCAAAAAGTCCATTTGGCTCTATTAGGATCAAAAAGTCCATTTGGGCTCCAATAGGACCAAAGAAGTACAAATTGGCCCGTTAGGTCCTATATGACCTAAAAAGTCCATTTGGCTCATTAGGATCAAACAAGTCCATTGGGCTCAATTAGACCAAACAAGTCCATTTGAGCTCCATTAGGACCAAACAAGTCCATTGGCCGGTTAGGTCCTATATGACCTAACAAGTCCATTTGGGCTCTATTAGGATCAAACAAGTCCATTTGGGTCAATAGGACAAGAATACAATTGGCCAATAGGTCCTATATGACCTAAAAAGTCAATTTTGGCTCTATTAGGATCAAACAAGTCCATTTGGGCTCCAATAGGACCAAAGAAGTACAAATTGGCCCAATTAGGTCCTATATGAACTAAAAAGTCCATTTGGGCTCTATTAGGATCAAACAAGTCCATTTGGGCTCCAATAGGACCAAAGAAGTACAAATTGGCCCAGTTAGGTCCTATATGACCTAAAAAGTCCATTTGGGCTCTATTAGGATCAAACAAGTCCATTTGGGCTCCAATAGGACCAAAGAAGTACAAATTGGCCCAATTAGGTCCTATATGACCTAAAATGTCCAGTTGGGCTCTATTAGGATCAAACAAGTCCATTTGGGCTCCAATAGGACCAAAGAAGTACAAATTGGCCCATTTAGGTCCTATATGACCTAAAAAGTCCATTTGGGCCCTATTAGGATCAAACAAGTCCGTTTGGGCTCCATTAGGACCAAATAAGTACAAATTGGTCTAGTTAGGTCCTATATGACCAAAAAAGTCCATTTGGGCTCTATTAGGATCAAAAAAGTCCATTTGGGCTCCAATAGGACCAATGTTGCACAAATTGGCGATGTTTGGTCTTATAGGACCTAACAAGTCCATTTGGGCTCTATTAGGATCAAACAAGTCCAGTAGGGCTCCATATGGACCAAAGAATTACAAATTGGCCCAGTTAGGTCCTATATGACCTAAAAAGACCATTTTGGCACTATTAGGATCAAACAAGTCAATTAAGGCTCCATTAGGAACAAATAAGAACAAATTCCAATTAGGTCCTTTATGACCTAACAAGTCCATTTGGGCTCTACTAGGATCAAACAAGTCCACTTGGGCTCTATTAGGGTCAAACAAGTCCATTTGGGCTCCATTAGGACCAAAGAAGTACAAATTGGCCCAGTTAGGTCCTATATGACCTAAAATTGCATTTGGGCTCTATTAGGATCAAAAAAGTCCATTTGGGCTACAATATGACCAAAGAAGTACAAATTGGCCCATTAGGTCCTTATGACCTAAAAGCCATTGGCCTTAGACAAAAAGTCCATTTGGGCTCTATTAGGATCAAACAAGTCCATTTGGGCTCCATTAGGACCAAAGAAGTACAAATTGGCCCAGTTAGGTCCTATATGTCCTAAAAGTGCATTTGGGCTCTATTAGGATCAAACAAGTCCATTTGGGCTCCAATAGGACCAAAAGTACAAATTGGCCTTAGGTCCTTTATGACCTAAAAGTCCATTTGGGCTCTATTAGGAGCAAACAAGTCCATTTGGCTCTATTAGATCAAACAAGTCCATTTGGGCTCCAATAGGACCAAAGAAGTACAAATTGGCCCAGTTAGGTCCTATATGACCTAAAATGTCCATTTGGGCTCTATTAGGGTCAAACAAGTCCATTTGTGCTCCATTAGGACCAAAGAAGTACAAATTGGCCCAGTTAGGTCCTAATGACCTAAAAAGTCCATTTTGACGCTATTAGGATCAAACAAGTCCATTTGGGCACCAATAGGAACAAAGAAGTACAAATTGGCCCAATTAGGTCATATATGACATAAAAAGTGCATAATTGCTCTATTAGGATCAAAAAGTCCATTTGGGCTCCAATAGGACCAAAGAAGTACAAATTGGCCCATTAGGTCCTATATGACCTAAAAAGTCCATTTGGGCTCTATTAGGATCAAACAAGTCCATTTGAGCTCCAATAGGACCAAAGAAGTACAAATTGGTCGATTAGGCCCTATATGACCCAAAAAGTCGATTTTGGCTCTAGTAGGATCAACCAAGTCCATTTGGGCTCCAATAGGACCAAAGAGGTACAAATTGGCCAAGATAGGTCCTATATGACCAAAAAAGTCCATTTGGGCTCTATTAGGATCAAACAAGTCCATTTGGGCTCCAATAGGACCAAAGAAGTACAAATTGGCCCAGTTAGGTCCTATATGACCTAACAAGTCCATTTGGGCTCTATTAGGATCAAACAAGTCCATTTGGGCTCCAATAGGACCAAAGAAGTACAAATTGGCCCAGTTAGGTCCTTTATGACCTAACAAGTCCACATGGGCTCTACTAGGATCACACAAGTCCATTTGGGCTCTATTAGGTCAAACAAGCCCCTTGCCAAAGTACAAATTGGCCATTAGGTCCTATATGACCCAAAAAGTCCATTTGGACTCTATTAGGATCAAACAAGTCCATTTGGGCTCCATTAGGACCAAAGAAGTACAAATTGGCCCAGTTAGGTCCTATATGTCCTAAAAAGTGCATTTGGGCTCTATTAGGATCAAACAAGTCCATTTGGGCTCCAATAGGACCAAAGATGTAAAAATTGGCACAGTTAGGTCCTTTATGAGCTAACAAGTCCATTTGGGCTCTATTAGGAGCAAACAAGTCCATTTGGGCTCTATTAGGGTCAAACAAGTCCATTTGGGCTCCATTAGGACCAATGAAGTACAAATTGGCCCGGTTGTGTCCTATATGACCTAAAAAATCCATTTGGGCTCTATTAGGATCAAACAAGTCCATTAGGGCTCCAATAGGACCAAAGAAGTACAAATTGGCCCAGTTAGGTTTTTAATGACCTAAAAAGTGCATTTTACCTCTATTAGGATCAAACAAGTCCATTTGGGCTCCAATAGGACCAAAGAAGTACAAATTGGCCCAGTTAGGTCCTATATGACCTAAAAGTGCATTATGTATCTATTAGGATCAAAAAAGTCCATTTGGGCTCCAATAGGACCAAAGAAGTACAAATTGGCCCAGTTAGGTCCTATATGACCTAAAAAGTCCATTTGGGCTCTATTAGAATCAAACAAGTCCATTTGAGCTCCAATAGGACCAAAGAAGTACAAATTGGCCCAGTTAGGTCCTATATGACCTAAAAAGTGCATTTTGGCTCTATTAGGATCAAACAAGTCCATTTGGGCACCAATAGGACGAAAGAAGTACAAATTGGCCAAAATAGGTCCTATATGACCTAAAAAGTCCATTTGGGCTCTATTAGGACCAAACAAGTCCATTTGGGCTCCAATAGGACCAAAGAAGTACAAATTGACCCAGTTAGGTCCTATATGACCTAAAAAGTGCATTTTGGCTCTATTAGGATCAGACAAGTCCATTTGGGCTCCAATAGGACCAAAGAAGTACAAATTGGCCCAGTTAGGACCTATATGACCTAAAAAGTCCACAATGGGCTCTATTAGGATCAAACAAGTCCATTTGGGCTCCAATAGGACCAAAGAAGTACAAATTGGCCCAGATAGGTCCTATATGACCTAAAAAGTCCATTTGGACTCTATTAGGATCAAACAAGTCCATTTGGGCTCCAATAGGACCAAAGAAGTACAAATTGGCCCAGATAGGTCCTATATGACCTAAAAAGTCCATTTGGGCTCTATTAGGATCAAACAAGTCCATTTGGGATCCAATAGGACCAAAGAAGTACAAATTGGCCCAGCTAGGTCCTATATGACCTAAAAAGTGCATTTTGGCTCTATTAGGATCAAACAAGTCCATTTGGGCTCCAATAGGACCAAAGAAGTACAAATTGGCCCAGATAGGTCCTACATGACCTAAAACGTCCATTTGGGCTCGATTAGGATCAAACAAGTCCATTTGGGCTCTATTAGGGTCAAACAAGTCCATTTGGGCTCCATTAGGACCAATGAAGTACAAATTGGCCCGGTTGGGTCCTATATGACCTAAAAAATCCATTTGGGCTCTATTAGGATCAAACAAGTCCATTTGGGCTCCAATAGGACCAAAGAAATACAAATTGGCCCAGTTAGGTCTTAAATGACCTAAAAAGTGCATTTTGGCTCTATTAGGATCAAACAAGTCCATTTGGGCACCAATAGGACCAAACAAGTACAAATTGGCACAGTTAGGTCCTTTATGACCTAACAAGTCCATTTGGGCTCTATTAGGATCAAACAAGTCCATTAGGGCTCCAATTGGACCAAAGAAGTACAAATTGGCCCAGTTAGGTCCTATATGACGTAAAAAGTGCATTTGGGCTCTATTAGGATCAAACAAGTCCATTTGGGCTCCAATAGGGTCAAACAAGTACAATTGGGATCCATTAGGACAAAAGTAGTACAAATTCCCAGTTAGGTCTATTATGACCTAAAAAGTCCATTTGGGCTCTATTAGGATCAAACAAGTCCATTTGGGATCCAATAGGACCAAAGAAGTACAAATTGGCCCAGTTAGGTCCTATATGACCTAAAAAGTGCATTTTGGCTATATTAGGATCAAACAAGTCCATTTGGGCTCCAATAGGACCAAACAAGTACAAATTGGCACAGTTAGGTCCTTTATGACCTAACAAGTCCATTTGGGCTCTATTAGGATCAAACAAGTCCATTAGGGCTCCAATTGGACCAAAGAAGTACAAATTGGCCCAGTTAGGTCCTATATGACGTAAAAAGTGCATTTGGGCTCTATTAGGATCAAACAAGTCCATTTGGGCTCCAATAGGACCAAAGAAGTACAAATTGGCACAGTTAGGTCCTTTATGACCTAAAAAGTTCATTTGGGCTCTATTAGGATCAAACAAGTCCATTTGGGTTCTATTAGGGTCAAACAAGTCTATTTGGGCTCCATTAGGACCAAAGAAGTACAAATTGGCCCAGTTAGGTCCTATATGACCTAAAAAGTCCATTTGGGCTCTATTAGGATCAAACAAGTCCATTTGGGCTCCAATAGGACCAAAGAAGTACAAATTGGCCCTGTTAGGTCATGTATGACCTAAAAAGTCCATTTGGGCTCTATTAGGATCAAACAAGTCCATTTGGGATCCAATAGGACCAAAGAAGTACAAATTGGCCCAGTTAGGTCCTATATGACCTAAAAAGTGCATTTTGGCTCTATTAGGATCAAACAAGTCCATTTGGGCTCCAATAGGAGCAAAGAAGTACAAATTGGCACAATTAGGTCCTTTATGACCTAACAAGTCCATTTGGGCTCTATTAGGATCAAACAAGTCCATTTGGGCTCTATTAGGGTCAAACAAGTCCATTTGGGCTCCGTTAGGACCAAAGAAGTACAAATTGGCCCAGTTAGGTCCTATATGACCTAAAAATTCCATTTGGGCTGTATTAGGATCAAACAAGTACATTTGGGCTCCAATAGGACCAAAGAAGTACAAATTGGCCCAGTTAGGTCTTAAATGACCTAAAAAGTGCATTTTGGCTCTATTAGGATCAAACAAGTCCATTTGGGCTCCGATAGGACCAAAGAAGTACAAATTGGCCCAGTTAGGTCCTATATGACCTAAAAAGTACATTTTGGCTCTATTAGGATCAAACAAGTCTATTTGGGCTCCAATAGGACCAAAGAAGTACAAATTGGCCCAGTTAGGTCCTATATGACCTAAAAAGTCCATTTGGGCTCTATTAGGATCAAACAAGTCCATTTGGGCTCCAATAGGACCAAAGAAGTACAAATTGGCCCAGTTAGGTCCATAATGACCTAAAAAGTACATTTTGGCTCTATTAGGATCAAACAAGTCCATTTGGGCTCCAATAGGACCAAAGAAGTACAATTTTAGGTCCTGTATGACCTAAAAAGTCCTTTTGGGCTCTATTAGGATCAAACAAGTCCATTTGGGCTCCAATAGGACCAAAGAAGTACAAATTGGCCAAGATAGGTCCTATATGAACTAAAAAGTGCATTTTGGCTCTATTATGATCAAACAAGTCCATTTGGGCTCCAATAGGACCAAAGAAGTACAAATTGGCCCAGTTAGGTCCTATATGACCTAAAAAGTG
Organism: Sophora flavescens; assembly: GCA_030762895.1. Classification (NCBI taxonomy): domain Eukaryota; kingdom Viridiplantae; phylum Streptophyta; class Magnoliopsida; order Fabales; family Fabaceae; genus Sophora; species Sophora flavescens. The sequence goes on along the minus strand of JAUPTC010000010.1, from coordinate 5,164,523 downwards.
CATTTTGGATCTATTAGGATCAAACAGGTCCATTTGGGCACCAATTGGACCAAAGAAGTACAAATTGCCCTAGTTATGTCCTACATGACCTAAAAAGTCCATTTGGGCTCTATTAGGATCAAACAAGTCCATGTGGGCTACCTCAGGCTCAAAGAATTACAATTTGGCGCTTTTAGGTCATATATGACCTAAAAACTTCATTTGGGCTCTATTAGGATCAAACAAGTCCATTTGGGCTCCAATAGGACCAAAGAAGTACAAATTGGCCCAGTTAGGTCTTAAATGACCTAAAAAGTGCATTTTGGCTCTATTAGGTTCAAACAAGTCCATTTGGGCACCAATAGGACCAAAGAAGTACAAATTGGCCCAGTTAGGTCCTGTATGACCTAAAAAGTCCATTTGGGCTCCATTAGGATCAAACAAGTCCATTTGGGCTCCAATAGGACCAAAGAAGTACAAATTGACCCGGATAGGTCCTATATGACCTAAAAAGTCCATTTGGGTTCTATTAGGATCAAACAAGTCCATTTGGGATCCAATAGGACCAAAGAAGTACAAATTGGGCCAGTTAGGTCCTATATGACCTAAAAAGTTCATTTTGGCTCTATTAGGATCAAACAAGTCCATTTGGGCTCCAATAGGACCAAAGAAGTACAAATTGGCCATTAGGTCCTTTATGACCTAACAAGTCCATTGGGCTCAATTAGGATCAAACAAGTGCATTTGGGCTCTATTAGGTCAAACAAGTCCATTTGGGCTCCAATAGGACCAAAGAAGTACAAATTGGCCCAGTTAGGTCCTATATGACCTAAAAAGTCCATTTGGGCTCTATTAGGATCAAACAAGTCCATTTGGGCTCCAATATTTCCAAAGAAGTACAAATTGGCCTAGTTAGGTACTATATGACCTAAAAAGTGCATTTTCGTTCTATTAGGACCAAACAAGTCCATTTGGGCTCCAATACGACCAAAGAAGTACAAATTGGCCCAGTTAGGTCCTATATGACCTAAAAAGTCCAATTGGGCTCTATTAGGATCAAACAAGTCCATTTGGGCTCCAATTGGACCAAAGAAGTACAAATTGGCCCATTAGGTCCTATATGACCTAAAATGTCCAGTTGGGCTCTATTAGGATCAAACAAGTCCATTTGGGCTCCAATAGGACCAAAGAAGTACAAATTGGCCCAGTTAGGTCCTATATGACCTAAAATGTCCATTTGGGCTCTATTAGGATCAAACAAGTCCATTTGGGCTCCAATAGGACCAAAGAAGTACAAATTGGCCCAGTTAGGTCCTATATGACCTAAAAAGTCCATTTTGGCTCTATTAGGATCAAACAAGTCCATTTGGGATCCAATAGGACCAAAGAAGTACAAATTGGCCCAGTTAGGTCCTATATGACCTAAAAAGTGCATTTTGGCTCTATTAGGATCAAACAAGTCCATTTGGGCTCCAATAGGACCAAAGAAGTACAAATTGGCCCAGTTAGGTCCTATATGACCTAAAAAGTCCATTTGGGCTCTATTAGGATCAAACAAGTCCATTTGGGCTCCAATAGGACCAAAGAAGTACAAATTGGCCCAGTTAGGTCCTATATGACCTAAAAAGTGCATTCGGGCTCTATTAGGATCAAACAAGTCCATTTGGGCTCCAATAGGACCAAAGAAGTACAAATTGGCACAGTTAGGTCCTTTATGACCTAAAAAGTCCATTTGGGCTCTATTAGGATCAAACAAGTCCATTTGGGCTCTATTAGGGTCAAACAAGTCTATTTGGGCTCCATTAGGACCAAAGAAGTACAAATTGGCCCAGTTAGGTCCTATATGACCTAAAAAGTCCATTTGGGCTCTATTAGGATCAAACAAGTCCATTTGGGCTCCAATAGGACCAAAGAAGTACAAATTGGCCCTGTTAGGTCCTATATGACCTAAAAAGTCCATTTGGGCTCTATTAGGATCAAACAAGTCCATTTGGGCTCCAATAGGACCAAAGAAGTACAAATTGGCCCAGTTAGGTCCTATATGACCTAAAAAGTGCATTTTGGCTCTATTAGGATCAAACAAGTCCATTTGGGCTCCAATAGGACCAAAGAAGTACAAATTGGCCCAGTTAGGTCCTATATGACCTAAAAAGTGCATTTTGGCTCTATTAGGATCAATTAAGTCCATTTGGTCTCTATTAGGGTCAAACAAGTCTATTTGGGCTCCATTAGGACCAAAGAAGTACAAATTGGCCCAGTTAGGTCCTATATGACCTAAAAAGTCCATTTGGGCTGTATTAGGATCAAACAAGTCCATTTGGGCTCCAATAGGACCAAAGAAGTACAAATTGGCCCAGTTAGGTCTTAAATGACCTAAAAATGGCATTTTGGCTCTATTAGGATCAAACAAGTCCATTTGGGCTCCAATAGGACCAAAGAAGTACAAATTGGCCCAGTTAGGTCCTATATGACCTAAAAAGTACATTTTGGCTCTATTAGGATCAAACAAGTCCATTTGGGCTCCAATAGGACCAAAGAAGTACAAATTGGCCCAGTTAGGTCCTATATGACCTAAAAAGTCCATTTGGGCTCTATTAGGATCAAACAAGTCCATTTGGGCTCCAATAGGACCAAAGAAGTACAAATTGGCCCAGTTAGGTCCATAATGACCTAAAAAGTACATTTTGGCTCTATTAGGATCAAACAAGTCCATTTGGGCTCCAATAGGTCCAAAATAGTACAAATTGGCACAGTTAGGTCATTTATGACCTAATAAGTCCATTTGGGCTCTATTAGGATCAAACAAGTCCATTTGGGCTCTATTAGTGTCAAACAAGTCCATTTGTGCTCCATTAGGACCAAAGAAGTACAAATTGGCCCAGATAGGTCCTATATGACCTAAAAAGTCCATTTGGGCTCTATTAGGATCAAACAAGTCCATTTGGGCTCAATTAGGACCAAAGAAGTACAAATTGGCCCAATTAGGTCCTATATGACCTAAAAAGTCCATTTGGGCTCTATTAGGATCAAACAAGTCCATTTGGGCTCCAATAGGACCAAAGAAGTACAAATTGGCCCAGTTAGATTTTTAATGACCTAAAAAGTGCATTTTACCTCTATTAGGATCAAACAAGTCCATTTGGGCTCCAATAGGACCAAAGAAGTACAAATTGACCCAGTTAGGTCCTGTATGACCTAAAAAGTCCGTTTGGGCTCTATTAGGATCAAACAAGTTCATTTGGGCTCCAATAGGACCAAAGAAGTACAAATTGGCCAAGATAGGTCCTATATGACCTAAAAAGTCCATTTGGGCTCTATTAGGATCAAACAAGTCCATTTGGGATCCAATAGGACCAAAGAAGTACAAATTGGCCCAGTTAGGTCCTATATGACCTAAAAATTCCATTTTGGATCTATTAGGATCAAACAAGTCCATTTGGGCTCCAATAGGACCAAAGAAGTACAAATTGGCACAGTTAGGTCCTATATGACCTAAAAAGTCCATTTGGGCTCTATTAGGATCAAACAAGTCCATTTGGGCTCCATTAGGACCAAAGATTTACAAATTGGCCCAGTTAGGGGCTAAATGACCTAAAATGTCCATTTGGGCTCTATTAGGATCAACAAAGTCCATTTGGGCTCCAATAGACCAAAGAAGTACAAATTGGCCCATTAGTCTTAAATGACCTAAAAAGTGCATTTAGCTCTATTAGGATCAAACAACTCCATTTGGGCTCCAATAGGACCAAAGAAGTACAAATTGGCCCATTAGGTCCTGTATGACCTAAAAAGTCCATTTGGGCTCCATTAGGATCAAACAAGTCCATTTGGGCTCCAATAGGACAAAAGAAGTACAAATTGGCCCAGATAGGTCCTATATGACCTAAAAAGTCCATTTGGGTTCTATTAGGATCAAACAAGTCCATTTGGGATCCAATAGGACCAAAGAAGTACAAATTGGCCCAGTTAGGTCCTATATGACCTAAAAATTGCATTTTGGATCTATTAGGATCAAACAAGTCCATTTGGGCTCCAATAGGACCAAAGAAGTACAAATTGGCACAGTTAGGTCCTTTATGACCTAACAAGTCCATTTGGGCTCTATTGGGATCAAACAAGTCCATTTGGGCTCCATTAGGACCAAAGAAGTACAAATTGGCCCTGTTAGGTCCTATATAACCTAAAAAGTCCATTTGGGCTCTATTAGGATCAACAAAGTCCATTTGGGCTCCAATATGACCAAAGAAGTACAAATTGGCCCAGTTAGGTCTTAAATGACCTAAAAAGTGCATTTTGGCTCTATTAGGATCAAACAACTCCATTTGGGCTCCAATAGGACCAAAGAAGTACAAATTGGCCCAGTTAGGTCCTGTATGACCTAAAAAGTCCATTTGGGCTCCATTAGGATCAAACAAGTCCATTTGGGCTCCAATAGGACCAAAGAAGTACAAATTGACCCGGATAGGTCCTATATGACCTAAAAAGTCCATTTGGGTTCTATTAGGATCAAACAAGTCCATTTGGGATCCAATAGGACCAAAGAAGTACAAATTGGGCCAGTTAGGTCCTGTATGACCTAAAAAGTGCATTTTGGCTCTATTAGGATCAAACAAGTCCATTTGGGCTCCAATAGGACCAAAGAAGTACAAATTGGCACAGTTAGGTCCTTTATGACCTAACAAGTCCATTTGGGCTCAATTAGGATCAAACAAGTGCATTTGGGCTCTATTACGGTCAAACAAGTCCATTTGGGCTCCATTAGGACCAAAGAAGTACAAATTGGCCCAGTTAGGTCCTATATGACCTAAAAAGTCCATTTGGGCTCTATTAGGATCAAACAAGTCCATTTGGGCTCCAATTGGACCAAAGAAGTACAAATTGGCCCAGTTAGGTTTTTAATGACCTAAAAAGTGCATTTTACCTCTATTAGGATCAAACAAGTCCATTTGGGCTCCAATAGGACCAAAGAAGTACAAATTGACCCAGTTAGGTCCTATATGACCTAAAAAGTCCATTTGGTCTCTATTAGGATCAAACAAGTCCATTTGGGCTCCAATAGGACCAAAGAAGTACAAATTGGCCCAGTTAGGTCCTATATGACCTAAAAAGTGCATTTTGGCTCTATTAGGATCAAACAAGTCCATTTGGGCTCCAATAGGACCAAAGAAGTACAAATTGGCCCAGTTATGTCCTATATGACCTAAAATGTCCAGTTGGGCTCTATTAGGATCAAACAAGTCCATTTGGGCTCCATTAGGACCAAAGAAGTACAAATTGGCCCAGTTAGGTCCTATATGACCTAAATAGTCCATTTGGAATCTATTAGGATCAGACAAGTCCATTTGGGCTCCAATAGGATCAAAGAAGTACAAATTGGCCCAGTTAGGTGCTATATGACCTAAAAAGTCCACAATGGGCTCTATTAGGATCAAACAGTTCCATTTGGGCTCCATTAGGACCAAAGAATTACAATTAGGCCGTTCGGGGCGATTGGCCCAACTAGGTCCTTGTTGGGACTAAAATATAGGCAAGTATTCCTAGTCGTACAAGTAATACGGTGGTGAGACCGATTATCGTATCCACTGGGATTGGATGTCAATTACCAGTTCACAAATTCAGCAACTATCTAGACTATTGATAGAATTCAAAACAAACAAAACAAAAGGAATAAAATCTTTTTGTATTTTTGTCGAGCACTTGGAATGCGAAAAGGATATGTTGGGACTAGACTTCACCAAACCTCTAACTCATGCACTACCAGGACTAGATACCTCCCATCCATGCTTCAAATATTAAAATAAATCCGCTAAATTACTCAAGCCCCAATTCCTCGGATGACAAGAGCCTAAATGCACTAATAGACCCTAATTCCTTAGGTGGCCTAGATTAATGAATTTGCATTAGGATTATGGATTACGCGATTACTAGTAAACCAAACTCCATTCCTAGATGCAAGGGTTACTAGGTGATTAAATTCAATTCCGGTTCTAATACGAATTTCCCAATTGCATACCAAAACACTAATCGAGTCATGGGGGTGCTAGCCACAACAAGCATTAAGCATGGAAAATTAATCACTAATACGAAGGCATGAACACAGAATAATCAGTCAAGGCACATACATAATAATCAGTTTGGTTACATCTAATCCCAACAACCGGGATTTAGCTACTCATAGTAATAGAAATTACAAAGGAGAAAAAGAGAGAAGAGATGAAGAAACTCATGACGAATCCTCCAATTCTTCTTCCGATCCAAGAGCAGACAAAAACCACCTTTTTAGGGTGCAAATCCTTCCCCTAGCCGCAGCCTCCAAGTCTCTATTTTTCTGTCTCAAAGAGAATAATATCTCCTTAGGTCCCAGTCTCTCAAAACCGGCGCCCCCTGCTCCATTTATTGCCCCAAAACGCCAAAGTGTTGCATGATTAGGAAAAATCAGCACTATCTTCTCAATTATCATAAAAATCAAATAATATGTAGATTCCCTTAATTGTAGTGCAATCTTCATTATTCCTCTTCACTTTGAATTCACGTGGGGCCCTTGGCATTTAGTAACATATTGAATTTGAATTTCAAAACCAAATCATGAATTGATCCCCTAATTAATGCTGCCATTATCTCCTTGCATATGATGATTGATATTCATTAATGACTTCAAATCTTCTATTTTTATGGTAAGTCATTAATATCCAAATCATCAAATCCATCAATTAGGCCTCTTACATGGCTGCTGGAGTTTTGTTCCATATCAACTCATCAAATATTTCCAAAATTCTTCTTTCAATTTCACTTGATCACGTCGGTCCCGTGATATTAATTGCAAATCTTCTTTCACTCAGATTAAATTCATCTTCTTTGTCATGCTCATTCTTCATGTAAATTCCAAATTAACTGGATTTGAGCATCTTAATCATTAATTCCTGCAAAACAACACCAAGAAACCGCTTCACCCGTTCCAAGGGAAAAACTAACTAAAATCAAATAAAGAATGCCTAATCTATATGAAAAATGCATGCAAAAGTGTACATAAAATATGATATAAAATCACACTATCAGTCCTAACAAGTCGATTTGGGCTCTATTAGGATCAAACAAGTCCATTTGGACTCCATTTGGACCAAAGAAGTACAAATTGGCCCAGTAAGGTCCTTTATGACCAAACAAGTCCATTTGGGCTTTATTAGGATCAAACAAGTCCATTTGGGTTCAATTAGGGTCAAACAAGTCCATTTGGGCTCCATTAGGACCAAAGAAGTACAAATTGGCCCAGTTAGGTCCTTTATGACCTAACAAGTCCATTTGGGCTCTACTAGGATCACACAAGTCCATTTGGGCTTTATTAGGATCAAACAAGTCCATTTGGGCTCCATTAGGACCAAAGAAGTACAAATTGGCCGAATTAGGTCCTATATGACCTAAAAAGTCCATTTGGGCTCTATTAGGATCAAACAAGTCCATTTGGGCTCCAATAGGACCAAACAAGTACAAATTGGTACAGTTAGGTCCTTTATGACCTAACAAGTCCATTTGGGCTCTATTAGGATCAAACAAGTCCATTTGGGCTCCAATAGGACCAAAGAAGTACAAATTGACCCAGTTAGGTCCTATATGACCTAAAAAGTGCATTTGGGCTCTATTAGGATCAAACAAGTCCATTTGGGCTCCAATAGGACCAAAGAAGTACAAATTGGCGCAGTTAGGTCCTTTATGACCTAACAAGTCCATTTGGGCTCTATTACGATCAAACAAGTCCATTTGAGCTCTATTAGGGTCAAACAAGTCCGTTTGGGCTCCATTAGGACCAAAGAAGTACAAATTGGCCCAGTTAGGTCCTATATCACCTAAAAAGTCCATTTGGGCTCTATTAGGATCAAACAAGTCCATTTGGGCTCCAATAGGACCAAAGAAGTACAAATTGGCCCTATTAGGTCTTAAATGACCTAAAAAGTGCATTTTGGCTCTATTAGGATCAAACAAGTCCATTTGGGCTCCAATAGGACCAAAGAAGTACAAATTGGACTAGTTAGGTCCTGTATGACCTAAAAAGTCCATTTGGGCTCTATTAGGATCAAACAAGTCCATTTGGGCTCCAATAGGACCAAAGAAGTACAAATTGGCCCAGATAGGTCCTATATGACCTAAAAAGTCCATTTGGGCTCTATTAGGATCAAACAAGTCCATTTGGGATCCAATAGGACCAAAGAAGTACAAATTGGCCCAGTTAGGTCCTATATGAACTAAAAAGTGCATTTTGGCTCTATTAGGATCAAACAAGTCCATTTGGGCTCCAATAGGACCAAAGAAGTACAAATTGGCCCTGCTAGGTCCTATATGACCTAAAAAGTCCACAATGGGCTCTATTAGGATCAAACAAGTCCATTTGTGCTCCATTAGGACCAAAGAATTACAATTAGGCCGTTCGGGGTGATTGGCCCAACTAGGTCCTAACAAGTCGATTTGGGCTTTATTAGGATCAAACAAGTCCATTTGGACTCCATTTGGACCAAAGAAGTACAAATTGGCCTAGTTAGGTCCTTTATGACCTAACAAGTCCATTTGGGCTCTATTAGGATCAAACAAGTCCATTTGGGCTCTATTAGGGTCAAACAAGTCCACTTGGGCTCCATTAGGACCAAAGATGTGCAAATTGGCCCAGTTAGATCCTTTATGACCTAACAAGTCCATTTGGGCTCTACTAGGATCACACAAGCCCATTTGGGCTCTATTAGGATCAAACAAGTCCATTTGGGCTCCAATAGGACCAAAGAAGTACAAATTGGCCCAGTTAGGTCCTACATGACCTAAAAAGTACAAATTGGCCCAGTCTATTAGGATCAAACAAGTCCAGTTGGGCTCTATTAGGATCAAACAAGTCCATTTGGGCTCTATTAGGGTCAAACAAGTCCATTTGGGCTCCATTGGGACCAAAGAAGTACAAATTGGCCCAGTTAGGTCCTTTATGACCTAACAAGTCCATTTGGGCTCTACTTGGATCACACAAGTCCATTTGGGCTCTATTAGGATCAAACAAGTCCATGTGGGCTCCATTAGGACCAAAGTAGTACAAATTGACCCAATTAGGTCCTATATGACCTAACAAGTACATCTATCTGAAAATACGAGCTGTGACCCATGGAGATTGGGGTCTAGTTAGTTACGGCCAGTGCGTCTTGTGAGGCGTATTTTTATTATGTTTTTCGCTGTTTAACTTTTTGTCTCAGTATATGCCTGTGAGGGATCCTACTGATAGGATATCCTCAACAGTGTTTTGTAATATGCATAATATACTTATATTTTGATATGCCATTCTATATGAAGTTGTATACTTTATAAGGTAAGTTTTAATTTTTACGTATTTTCACGTTAAGCATGTGATTAATTAATTAAATAATGAGGTTTTAATCTAATGACACAAAGAGGCACAATGAGGTGTCTCATGGCCTGAGGGTCAAGGGATAACCATGAGGTCATGGAAAGAGGGTCATGGGTTAACCATTGGAACATGGTAGGTGAGTCATGTTTTAATCCTGGGATCTTAGCGGGAGGGTCATGGGTTAACCATTGGCTCATGGTGGGTGGGTGATGGGGTAACAATGGGATCAAGGGGTGAGTATCATGGGTTAACCATGTGAGGGTCATGGGTTAACCAAGGGATCATGGAAAGAGGTTCATTGGTTAACCATGGAATCATGGCAAGTGGGTCATGGATTAACCATGGGATCATGGAATTAGGGTCATGGGTTAACCCTGGGTTCATGGCTTGAGGATCATGGGTTAACCATGGGATCATGGCAAGAGGGTCAAGGGTTAACCATGGGATCATGGCAAGTGGGTCATGGGCTAACCATGGGATCAAGGCAAGTTGGTTGTTGGCTTACCATCGGATCATGGTGGGAGAGTCATGGGTTAACCATGTAATCATGGCTTGAGGGTCATGGGTTAACCATGGGACCATGGCAAGGGAGTCATGGGTTAACCAAGCGACCATGGCAAGAGGGTCATGCGCAAACCATGGGATAATGACAAGTGGGTCATGGGTTAACCATGGGATCATGGCGTGAGGGTAATATGTTAACCAGGTGATCATTGCAAGTGGGTCAAGGGTTAACCTTGGGATCAAGGCAAGAGGTTCATGGGTTAACCATGGGATCATGGCGTGAGGGTCGTGGGTTAACCATGTGATCATGACAAATGGGTCATAGGTTAACCCTGGGATAATGGCAAGATGGTCATGGGTTAACAATGGGATCAAGGAGTGAGGGTCATAGGTTAACCATGGGATCATGGCGTGAGGGTCATGGGTTAACCATGTGATCAAGGGAAGTGATGGGTTAACCATGTGATCGTTGTAAGAGGGTCATGGTTTAAGCATGGGATCATGGCAAGAGGGTCATGGGTTAACCATGGGATCATGGCGAGTGGGTCATGGGTTAACCATGGGATCATTACATGATGGTAATGGGTTAACCATGGTTTCATGGCAAGAGGATCATGGGCTAACCATTTGATCAATACAAGTGGGTCATGGGTTAACCAAGGGATCATGGCGGGAGGGTCATGGTTTAACCAAGGGATCATGGCAAGGGGGTCATGGGTAAACCATGTGATCATGGCGTGAGGGTCGAGGGTAAACCATGGGATCAAGGCCATGGGTCATGGGTTAGCCATGGGATCATGGCAAGTCGGTCATGGTTTAACCATGGGATCATGGTTTGAGGGTCATGGGTTATCTTCGCGGTCATGAAAAGAGGGCATGGGTTAACCATGGGATAATGGCAGGTGGGTCATGGGTTAAACATGGGATCATGGCGGGAGGGTAATGGGTTAACCATGAGATCATGGAGGGTGGGTGATGGGATAACCATGGCATCATGGGGTGAGTATCATGGGTTAATCATGTGATCATGGAGTTAGGGTCTTGGGTTAACCTTGTGATAATGGCAAGAGGGTCATGGGTTAAACAAGGGATCATGGCAAGAGGGTCATGGGTTAACCATGGGATCATGTCATGAGCAACATGGGTTAACCATGGGAACATGGCGTGAGGGTCATGGGTTAAGCATGTGATCATGGCAAGTGGGTCATGGGTTAACCCAGGGATTATGGCAAGATGATCATGGGTTAACAATGGGATCAAGGAGTAAGGGTCATGGGTTAACCATGGGATCATGGCGTGAGGGTCATGGGTTAACCATGTGATCAGGACAAGTGGGTCATGGGTTAACCATGGGATAATGGCAAGTGGGTCATTGGTTAACCATGGGATCATGGCGTGAGGTTCATGGGTTAACAATGGTATCATGGCAAGGGGGTCATGGGTAAACTATAGGATCATGGCGTGAGCGTCATGGGTTAACCATGGAATCATGGCGTGAGGGTCATGGGTTAACATTGTGATGAAGGCAAGTGGGTCATGGGTTAACCATGTGATCAGAGCATGAGGGTCATGGTTTAAGCATGGGATCATGGCAAGAGGGTCATGAGTTACCCATGGGATCATGGCAAGTGGGCCATGGGTCAACCATGGGAACATGGCGTGACTGTCGTGGGTTAACCATGGGGTCATGGCAAGAGCGTCATGGGATAACCATGGGACCATGGCAAGGGAGTCATGGGTTAACCATGGGATCATGGCAAGTAGGTCATGGGTTAACCATGGGATCATTACATGATGGTCATGGGTTAACCATGGTTTCATGGCAAGAGGATCATTGGCTAACCATGGGATCCATACAAGTGGGTCATAGGTTAACCAAGGGATCATGGCGGGAGGGTCGTGGTTTAACCATGGGATCATGGCAAGGGAATAAAACAAGTCCATTTGGGCTCCATTAGGTCCAAAGATGTACAAATTGGCCCAGTTAGGTCCTATATGACCCAAAAAGTCCATTTGGGCTCTATTAGGTTCAAACAAGTCCATTTTGGCTCCAATAGGACCAAAGAAGTACAATTGGGCCGATTGGGGCAATGGGCCCAATTAGGTCCTAACAAGTCTATTTGGGCTTTATTAGGATCAAACAAGTGCATTTGGGCTGCAATAGGACCAAAGAAGTACAAATTGGCCCAGTTAGGTCCTATATGACCTAAAAAGTCCATTTGGGCTCAATTAGGATCAAACAGGTCCATTTGGGCTCCATTAGGACCAAAGAAGTACAAATTGGCCCAATTAGGTCCTATATGACGTAAAAAGTCCATTTGGGCTCTATTTGGATCAAACAAGTCCATTTGGGCTCCAATAGGACCAAAGAAGTACAAATTGGCACAGTTAGGTCCTATATGACCAAAAATGTCCAGTTGGGCTATATTAGGATCAAACAAGTCCATTTGGGCTCCAGTAGGACCAAAGAAGTACAAATTG
>JAUPTC010000010.1:5126764-5151686 GCA_030762895.1 Sophora flavescens | reverse complement strand
GATTTTCACACATTTTAAAACATGTTGGAGGCTCAAAACCTCACCTGGACATTCATGCAATTTGTTTGAAAGAGATACTATCCCTAGTGTGTGCTCCCTATCACCCCAAACTTATCATTCATCATGCTATCATAACAAAATCCCAAAGTTCAGTTTTCAATTTCACATGGGAATCACAAAAATTTTTTCAGCCTAGGGGGAATCATCACTTATCAATCATGCAAGCAATCTGTGCAACATCAATCAAAATCTAGCAAACTTGCCAACTAAAAACTTAACACACAAATGCTCCTGAGCTTCTCAAATTATTCAGGAGCTTTATTCAAAGAAAAGAAAAACTACAACTAGTTCCCTCCCCCACACTTAAAACATGCATTGTCCCCAATGAACAACAACAGACTTTACAATCAGAGTGAGGGAAAGGAAAAGAAAACTCCCTGATCAAGCATCAGTGTAGGTTGGAGCATCCAAAGATAGCTCCTCAACATTGGTAGCCATAGGAACAACAGCATCCACACCATGGAATGGCTTCAACCTCTGCCCATTAACCTTGAAAGGCTTGTGTGTACCTGCACGTGTAATCTCTACTGCACCATAAGGAAACACATTAGTAATGACAAAGGGGCCATCCCATTTGGACCTAAGTTTCCCAGCCATCAGTTTCAGGCGGGAGTTAAACAATAATACTAGCTGGCCCACAAAAAACTCTTTCCTAACAATCATTCTATCATGAAATTGTTTTGTCTTTTCTTTATAAATCTTGGAGCTTTCATAGGCTTCAAGCCTAAGCTCCTCAAGTTGCTGCAACTGCAGCTTTCTTTCAACACCAGATTTATTCATATCCATATTACAACACTTTACTGCCCAGTATGCTCTATGCTCAACCTCCACCGGGAGGTGACATGCCTTACCAAAAACTAGCCGAAATGGGGACATCCCTATAGGGGTCTTGAAAGCAGTCCTTTGTGCCCACAGTGCGTCTTCCAGACGGCGGCTCCATTCCTTCCTATTAGGCTGCACCATCTTCTCCAGAATTTGCTTGATCTCCCTGTTGGATATTTCAGCTTGGCCATTGGTTTGTGGGTGGTAAGCAGTAGACACTCTATGTACAACCCCATATTTTGAGTAAGGCCTCCAAGGTTCTGTTGCAAAAATGCGTGCCCTGGTCACTGATGATGGCCTTGGGTATACCAAACCTGCAAAAAATGTTGGACCTAACAAATTTTGAAACAATCTGAGCATCGTTAGTCCTAGTGGGGATTGCTTCCACCCACTTTGAAATATAATCTACAGCTAACAAAATATATACAAAACCAAAAGAAGGAGGGAAGGGACCCATGAAGTCCATCCCCCACACATCAAAAACTTCACAAAAGAGCATGGGCTGTTGGGGCATCTCACTCCTACGAGTGATTGCCGGGCCTGTTATTTGACATTCTTTACAACTCTTATATACCTCATATGAATCCCTAAAAAGTGTGGGCCAGTAGAACCCGGAGTCCAGGACTTTCCTTGCTGTCCTTTGAGGTCCAAAGTGTCCTCCAACTGGAGAGGCATGTGAGAAATGCAGGATGGACTCCGTCTCATGATCGGGTACACACCTCCGAATGACTTGGTCACTGCAAAACTTCCACAAATAGGGGTCGTCCCACACATAATATTTTGCATCGCTCTTCAGCTTGTGGAATTTCTGTCTACTTGTACCTGCAGAACAAACACCAGCAACTAGAAAATTTACAATGTCAGCAAACCAGGGGGTTACCCCATACATATGTAACAATCTCTCATCAGGGAAATCATCTTGGATGGGAAATGTATCCTCATCCCTTGTTATCCTACTCAAATGATCTGCTACCAGATTTTCAGCTCCACTTTTATCCTTTATCTCCACATTGAATTCCTGAAGCAAAAGCATCCACCTGATCGATGCAGGCTTAGCTTACGGCTTCTTCAGCAGATATTTCAAAGCTGCATGGTCAGTAAAAACGATTACCCTAGAACCTAGCAAATAAGACCTAAACTTGTCAAGTGCAAATACAATAGCTAGCAGCTCTTTCTCGAGTGGTTGTGTAATTTGCACATGCGGCATCTAGGGTCCTAGAAGCATAGTGAATTACATGGGCAACCTTGCCCACCCTTTGTGCCGAACTGCCCCACACAGCAAAATTTGAGGCATCCACATCAGTTCAAAAGGTAATGTCCGATCTGGGGGCTGGATGACAGGGGTAGAAGTCAACGCCTTCTTCGAGATGGTCAAATGACTCTTTGCACTTTTCATCAAACTGGAGCAGGCATCATTTTTCAGTGATTTGACAGTGGTAGTGCTATCTTGCTGAAATCCTTTATAAAGCGCCTGTAGAAACCTGCATGTCCAAGAAAGGAACGTATCTCGCGTACGCAAGATGGGTAAGGCAATGAAGCAATTACATTTATTTTTGCAGGATCCACAGAAATACCCTCTTTGGAAATTACATGACCCAATACTATCCCCTGTTCTACCATGAAATGACATTTCTCATAATTCAGAATCAAATCAGTATCAATGCATCTCTGAAGAACTAGATCTAGACTATGCAAACAAGCATCAAAAGAGGAGCCATACACACAGTAAAATCATCCATAAACACCTCTATGCAGTTTTCAATAAAATCAGAGAAAATACTAAGCATGCATCTTTGAAAGGTGCCAGGAGCATTACAGAGGCCAAATGGCATCCTCCTATAAGCAAACGTACCGAAGGGGCACATGAAGGTGGTCTTTTCCTGATCCTCGGGGGCAATATGAATCCGGAAATACCCGGAAAAGCCATCTAGAAAACAATAATGGGATCGACCAGCCGGCCGATCTAGCATCTTATCTATGAACGGCAAGGAAAATGATCCTTTCGGGTGGCCTGGTTTAGCTTCCTATAGTCTATACAAACTCTCCGGCTATTCTGGACTCTAGTAGGCACAAGTTCATTATTTTCATTCCTAACTCTTGTTAAACCAGATTTCTTTGGTACAACTTGAACCGGACTTACCCAAGAACTATCGAAATGGGATAGATAATACCACCTTTGTAGAAGCTTAGTCACCTCTTTCTTTACCACATCCGAGAATCAGTGGGTTAAGTCGCCTTTGGGCCTGCTCTCGACTGGCTTAGCCCCATCCTCCAAAGAAAATTCTGTGCATGCATCTGGAGGGGCTAATTCCTGGAATATCGGCCAATGTCCACCCAATGGCCTTCTTGTTCTTCCTTAGAACTTCTAAAAGCTTGTCTTCCTGATCAGAGTTGAGGCTGGAGGAAATGATGACTGGCAGTGTTGCATCCCTCCCCAAGTAGGCATACTTTAAGTTCTCAGGAAGTGGTTTGAGTTCCAAAGGAGGCGGGTTGCTCAACGAGATGGTGCATTGGGAGCAGCCATAGGGTCAAGGACTTTTCTTTGAGTGTGACTTCACTCTCATTATCACTTTCACTATCATCCTCACCCTGCAAGGTTAAATCCAAAAACTCAGAACAAACAGAACATGGGTTAGTGTTAGTGCAGTTAGTACAAGTATATACATCATCAAAACCAGAAATAACAGGAAAATCAGAAATAAGGTCATCATGAGTGTTCTCAATGAGTTCAGACAGCAACTCTAAGTGGAATACAGAGTGCTCCTCTACTGGGTGCTTCATAGCATCAAAAATCTTGAATTTGGCCACAATACCACCAAACTCCATCGACATAGTCCCATCATAAACATCAATCTTGGTCTTGGATGTCATCATGAACGGTCTCCCCAAGATTATGGGTGATCTACTGGACTGGGTCTCTCCTGCCATGTCTAGGATATAGAAGTCTGCAGGGAATATCAAATCATCAACTTGCACTAGGACATCCTCTACCATCCCCATGGGTCGGGCACTGGTCCTGTTAGCCAACTGAATGGTAAGACTTGTATACTGCAATGGCCCCAGATCAAGGTTATTAAAGATGGAGGTAGGCATGACATTGATTGATGCTCCCAAGTCCAACATACAGTTCTCAAACTTCTTATCCCCAATAGTGCATGGGATAGTGAAGGTGCCTGGATCCTTGCACTTTTGTGGCAGTACTTGATTAGGGCCTATAGAAGCAACTCTCTCTATCTTTGACTGGATAAGCGCTGAGACATTCATTCCCAAGTCAACCCTCTCATTAGTCTTCATCTTCCTCTTGTTAGTGCATAGGTCCTTCAGAAATTTAGCATATCTGGGTACTTGCTTGATCACATCCAACAGTGGGATGTTAACAGCTACTTTTCTGAAAACATCAAGAATCTCCTTCTCTTTATTCTCACCACCCATCTTCAAATTTTTCTGAATTCTGTGTGGGAATGGAATGGGTGGTCTATATACTCTCTCAGTTTCAACTTCAACCACAGGCTCAGTAGCCTCATCAGTAGGCTCAGGAGTAGCCTTTACAATTTCTTCATCCTTTCCAGAAGTGGCCTCAACAACCTTTCCAGATCTCAGAGAGATGACACTCACATTAGGGTTGGAGGCATTAGGATTTATCCATCGGTGTGCGTGCAGGCAGCTGGTTTGTCCCTTGACCTTGTTGTATACTATTCATGGATGTAGCCAACTGTCCAATCTGTGTATGCAATGCCTGAATACTCGCATCCATCCTCTGCTGAAACTGTACACTAGATGCAGCCATTTGCTTTACCAAGTCTTCTAATGATGGTCCAGAAGGTGCAGAAGTGGTCACTGGAGGATGATTCTGAGGTGCCATCGGCTGTTGTTGGGAAGAATTCCCATACCGCAGATTAGGGTGATTTCTCCAGCTAGGATGGTACCTATTAGTAGAGAGGTCTGGAATGTTGTACCGATTCTGACTGCCTCCTTGATTATAGGGGTTCACTGCATAAGCCTGAGGTACTTCACTGACAAACTCTTCTCTCTGGATTGGGCATGGATCAAATGGATGCTCAGGTGCATTGCACATGCTACATAACTTTGCCGGCTGAACCTTGTCTATTGCCAATTGTCTCACAAAGGAGGTCAGCTCATCCAATCTATTCTCAAGGGCGGCCTGGTTAGAAGATGAGCTATGAATCTCATGCACGCCTCTTGGCTCAACTGAATTTCTTCTTGTAGAGAACTGCTGGGAATTCAACGACATGTTCTCAATAAGTTGCTTAGCAGCAGCTGGGGTCTTATCAACTAATGCTCCCCCACTAGCAGCATCCAGCAGATTCCTATCCATAGGCAACAATCCTTCATAAAAGTATTGGATCAGGAGTTGCTCAGAAATTTGATGCTGGGGGCAACTAGAGACCAAATGTTTAAACCTTTCCCAGTACTCAGCTAGTGACTCGTTCCCTTGCCTTATGCCACATATCTCTTTCCTTATTGAAGCAGCTCTTGAAGCAGGAAAATACCTTTCTAGAAACACCCTCTTCAGATCATTCCAAGTTGTGATGGAGTTAGGCTCAAGGTACAATAGCCAATCCTTTGCAGCTCCTTGGAGTGAAAATGGAAAAGCCTTCAGCTTAATACTGTCCTCAGTGACTCCCTCTGCTCTCGAGGTTGTGGAGCATACAACTTGGAATTCTTTCAAGTGCTTGTGAGGGTCCTCACCTGCAAGACCATTAAACTTGGGCAACAGGTGAATAAAACCAGATTTCAATTCAAAAGGGGTGTCAGCACCAGGATAAGAAATACATAATCCATTATAGTTGACATCAGGGGCAGCAAGCTGCCTTAATGTCCTCTGGTCTCCCATGTTTTCAAAAGCAGTTTTAAAATTGGAATTACTACTAGTGCTAGCCCGAAATTCCCTACGGAGTGTGTGCAATGTTCTTTCAATTTCCGGGTCAAAATCACGATTCGGGGCAATGAGACCTAGTAGCCAGACCAATTCAAAACAGAACAGAAAATAAAAGAAAGAAAAGAAAATAAAATAAAAACAAATTGAGAAAAATAACACTCAGAGTCCCCGGCAACGGCGCCAATTTTTGGTCGCGCTGTCGCGCACGCGCCAAAAAGGACGAGCGGGTTTAAAAGTGTAGTATAGTGCGACAACTCGAATGTCGTCTCTAAGGACTCTGAGAATATTAACTTTCACAAAAAAATTTAGTTTTGGGGGGGTTTGGATTGGATTGCAATTAAGAAACAAACAAAACAGAGCAATCAAAACTAAGGCAGTTGAAAAGGGATTGTCAATTATCAAACAACGATTAATCTACTGTCAAGAATTCCTTACTATCCTTGGTTAATGTAAACCCAAGCCCTAAGCAGATTCTAATCCCCTTTCAGTTACAGTAACAACTAAAAACGTAATTGCTACTATGGATGCAAATTCCTATTCCCGAAATAACAAACGGGATTAAGCGCTCATGATCAAACGATCATGAATGAACACACGCGAATTAACAAACGCGATTATGTATAGGAAATTTACATCACTAAAACAAATCAATACAATATTACACACTCCTGAAATAACAAACAGAAATATGCAATATGATATTGAAAAGGGAAAAGCAATTAAAATAGGGATTTACATAACCTCAAGTATATAGGATCCTCAAACAGTAGACTAATCCTAGGACTTAGTGCTCCATGGCAACAACGAAATCACAGAGAAAATGTATATTCGAAAGTTGGAGAAGCAAAAGTCTCTACAAAATATTCAGAACAGCCTTTTATACAAATTCAGAATTCAAAGGGCTCGCGAGGCGAGCAAACATTCGCGAGGCGAATTACATGAACGATCAAGCAACCCTTGGCATTCTCGCGAGGCGAAGTGACTCTCGCGAGGCGAGGATATGAAGAGTTTCCTCCTTACGCCCGTGATGGCCATCAGGGCCTAACCGTGATGCTCTCTGACTTTCAGATTCGCGAGGCGAAGGGATGATCGCGAGGCGAGACTCTTCAGCTTCAAAACTGCCACGGCCATGACCTTCAACACGGGCTAGCCGTGATCGTCTTTGACTTTTTTCAGGTTTGGAAGACTCGCGGGGCGAGACCTTCTTCGCGAGGCGACCCAGAGACTTAGCAATTTCGTGGAACAGTCAGGCTTCGGGGTCGCGTGGCGAGCGAATCCTTCGCGGGGCGAATCCCCTGTTCTTTATTTTCTCAACTTCTACTTAACCTGAAAACAAGGAAATAAGCATAAGTGTATTATTTTGACTTAAAACTAGCTAAATTAACTTAAAACTACTTTAGAGACTCAAAACCTTGCTTGAGGACAATCTAATCTAATTTGGGTGAAAATACGATATAATTTGCACAAAACCCTGGTCATACTAGCTATAAAACTAGATGAGCCAGAGGCTTATCAGTCATATAGGACCTAACTGGGCCAATTTGTACTTCTTTGGTCCTATTGCAGCCCAAATGGACTTGTTTGATCCTAATAGAGCCCAACTGGACATTTTAGGTCATATAGGACCTAACTGGGCCAATTTGTAATTCTTTGGTCCTATTGGAGCCCAAATGGACTTGTTTGACCTTGATAGAGCCCAAATGGACTTGTTTGGTCATATAGGACCTAACTGGGCCAGTTTGTACTTCTTTGGTCCTATTGGAGCCCAAATGGACTTGTTTGATCCTAATAGAGCCCAACTGGACATTTAAGGTCATATAGGGCCTAACTGTGCCAATTTGTACTTCTTTGGTCCTATTGGAGCCCAACTGGACTTCTTTGATCCTAATAGAGCCCAAATGGACTTTTTAGGTCATATAGGACCTAATTGGGCCAATTTGTACATCTTTGGTCCTAATGGAGCCCAAATGGACTTGTTTGACCCTAATTGAGCCCAAATGGACTTGTTTGATCCTAGTAGAGCCCAACTGGACATATTAGGTCATATAGGACCTAACTGGGCCAAATTGTACTTCTTTGGTCCTAATGGAGCCCAAATGGACTTGTTTGACCCTAATAGATCCCAAATGGACTTTTTAGGTCTTATAGGACCTAACTGGGAGCAATTTGTACTTCTTTGGTCCTATTGGAGACCAAATGGACTTGTTTGATCCTAATAGAGCCAAAATGCACTTTTTAGGTCATATAGGACCTAACTGGGCCAATTTGTACTTCTTTGGTTCTATTAGAGCCCAAATGGACTTGTTTGATCCTAATGGAGCCCAAATGGACTTTTTAGGTCATATAGGACCTAACTGGGCCAATTTGTACTTCTTTGGTCCTAATGGAGCCCAAATGGACTTGTTTGACCCTAATAGAGCCCAAATGGACTTGTTTAATCCTAATAGAGCCCAAATGGACAAGTTTGATCCTAATAGAGCCCAAATGGACTTTTTATGTCATATAGGACCTAACTGGGCCAATTTGTACTTCTTTGGTCCTATTGGATAACTGGGCCAATTTGTACTTCTTTGGTCCTATTGGAGCCCAAATCGACTTGTTTGATCCTAATAGAGCCCAAATGGACTTTTTAGGTCATATTGGACCTAACTGGGCCAATTTGTACTTCTTTGGTCCTATTGGAGCCCAAATGGACTTGTTCGATCCTAATAGAGCCCAAATGGACTTTTTAGGTCATATAGGACCTATATGGGCCAATTTGTACTTCTTTGGTCCTATTGGAGCCCAAATGGAGTTGTTTGATCCTAATAGAGCCCAAATGGACGTTTTAGGTGATATAGGACCTAACTGGGCCTATTTGTACTTCTTTGGTCCTAATGGAGCCCAAATGGACTTGTTTGACCCTAATAGAGCCCAAATGAACTTTTTAGGTCATATAGGACATAACTGAAATTGGCACAGTTAGGTCCTTTATGACCTAACAAGTCCATTTGGGCTCTATTAGGATCAAACAAGTCCATTTGGGCTCTATTAGGGTCAAACAACTCCATTTGTGCTCCATTAGGACCAAAGAAGTACAAATTGGCCCAGTTAGGTCCTATATGACCTAAAATGTCCAGTTGGGCTCTATTAGGATCAAACAAGTCCATTTGGGCTCCAATAGGACCAAAGAAGTACAAATTGGTCCAGTTAGGTCCTATATGACCTAAAAAGTGCATTTTGGCTCTATTAGGATCAAACAAGTCCATTTGGGCTCCAATTGGACCAAAGAAGTACAAATTGGCCCAGGTAGGTCCTATATGACCTAAAAAGTCCATTTGGGCTCTATTAGGATCAAACAAGTCCATTTGGGCTCCAATAGGACCAAAGAAGTACAAATTGGCCCAGTTAGGTCCTATATGACCTAAAAAGTGCATTTTGGCTCTATTAGGATCAAACAAGTCCATTTGGGCTCCAATAGGACCAAAGAAGTACAAATTGGCCCAGTTAGGTCCTATATGACCTAAAAAGTCCATTTAGGCTCTATTGGGGTCAAACAAGTCCATTTGGGCTCCATTAGGACCAAAGAAGTACAAATTGGCCCAGTTAGGTCCTCTATGACCTAACAAGTCCATTTGGGCTCTACTAGGATCACACAAGTCCATTTGGGCTCTATTAGGATCAAACAAGTCCATTTGGGCTCCAATAGGACCAAAGAAGTACAAATTGGCCCAGTTAGGTCCTATATGACCTAAAAAGTGCATTTTGGCTCTATTAGGATCAAACAAGTCCATTTGGGCTCTATTAGGATCAAACAAGTCCGTTTGGGCTCTATTAGGGTCAAACAAGTCCATTTGGGCTCCATTAGGACCAAAGAAGTACAAATTGGCCTAGTTAGGTCCTTTATGACCTAACTAGTCCATTTGTGTTGTACTAGGATCACACAAGTCCGTTTGGGCTCTATTAGGATCAAACAAGTCCATTTTGACTCCATTAGGACCAAAGAAGTACAAATTGGCCCAATTAGGTCCTATATGACCTAACAAGTACATCTATCTGAAAATACGAGCAGTGACCCATGGAGATTAGGGTCTAGTTAGTTACGGCCAGTGCGTCTTGTGAGGCGCATTTTTATTATGTTTTTCGCTGTTTAAATTTTTGTCTAAGTATATGCCTGTGAGGGATCCTACTGATAGGATATCCTCAACAGTGTTTTGTAATATGCATAATATACTTATATTTTGATATGCCATTCTATATGAAGTTGTATAATTTATAAGTTAAGTTTTAATTTTTACCTATTTTCACGTGAAGCATGCGATTAATTAATTAAATAATGAGGTTTTAATCTAATGACACAAAGAGGCACAACGAGGTGTCTCATGGCCTGAGGGTCAAGGGATAACCATGAGGTCATGGAAAGAGGGTCTTGGGTTAACCATGGGAACATGGTAGGTGAGTCATGTTTTAATCCTGGGATCTTAGCGGGAGGGTCATGGGTTAACCATTGGCTCATGGTGGGTGGGTGATGGGGTAACCATGGGATCAAGGGGTGAGTATCATGGGTTAACCATGTGAGGGTCATGGGTTAACCAAGGGATCATGGAAAGAGGTTCATTGGTTAACCATGGGATCATGGCAAGTGGGTCATGGATTAACCATGGGATCATGGAATTAGGGTCATGGGTTAACCCTGGGTTCATGGCTTGAGGATCATGGGTTAACCATGGGATCATGGCAAGAAGGTCAAGGGTTAACCATGGGATCATGGCAAGTGGGTCATGGGTTAACCATGGGATCAAGGCAAGTTGGTTGTTTGCTTACCATCGGATCATGGTGGGAGAGTCATGGGTTAACCATGTAATCATGGCTTGAGGGTCATGGGTTAACCATGGGACCATGGCAAGGGAGTCATGGGTTAACCAAGCGACCATGGCAAGAGGGTCATGCGCAAACCATGGGATAATGACAAGTGGGTCATGGGTTAACGATGGGATCAGGGTGTGAGGGTAATTTGTTAACCAGGTGATCATTGCAAGTGGGTCAAGGGTTAACCTTGGGATAATGGCAAGAGGGTCATGGGTTAACCATGGGATCAAGGCAAGAGGGTCATAGGTTAACCATGGGATCATGTCGTGAGCGTCATGGGTTAACAATGGGATCATGGCGTGAGGGTCGTGGGTTAACCATGTGATCATGACAAATGGGTCATAGGTTAACCCTGGGATAATGGCAAGATGGTCATGGGTTAACAATGGGATCAAGGAGTGAGGGTCATAGGTTAACCATGGGATCATGGCGTGAGGGTCATGGGTTAACCATGTGATCAAGGGAAGTGGGTCATGGGTTAACCATGTGATCGTTGTAAGAGGGTCATGGTTTAAGCATAGGATCATGGCAAGAGGGTCATGGGTTAACCATGGGATCATGGCGAGTGGGTCTTGGGTTAACCATGGGATCATTACATGATGGTAATGGGTTAACAATGGTTTCATGGCAAGAGGATCATGGGCTAACCATTTGATCAATACAAGTGGGTCATGGGTTAACCAAGGGATCATGGCGGGAGGGTCATGGTTTAACCAATGGATCATGGCAAGGGGGTCATGGGTAAACCATGTGATCATGGCGTGAGGGTCGGGGGTAAACCATGGGATCAAGGCCATGGGTCAAGGGTTAGCCATGGGATCATGGCAAGTCGGTCATGGTTTAACCATGGGATCATGGGTTATCTTCGCGGTCATGAAAAGAGGGCATGGGTTAACCATGGGATAATGGCAGGTGGGTCATGGGTTAAACATGGGATCATGGCGGGAGGGTAATGGGTTAACCATGAGATCATGGAGGGTGGGTGATGGGATAACCATGGCATCATGGGGTGAGTATCATGGGTTAATCATGTGATCATGGAGTTAGGGTCTTGGGTTAACCTTGTGATAATGGCAAGAGGGTCATGGGTTAAACAAGGGATCATGGCAAGAGGGTCATGGCTTAACCATGGGATCATGTCGTGAGCAACAAGGGATAACCATGGGAACATTGCGTGAGGGTCGTGGGTTAAGCATGTGATCATGGCAAGTGGGTCATGGGTTAACCCAGGGATTATGGCAAGATGATCATGGGTTAACAATGGGATCAAGGAGTAAGGGTCATGGGTTAACCATGGGATCATGGCGTGAGGGTCATGGGTTAACCATATGATCAGGACAAGTGGGTCATTGGTTAACCATGGGATAATGGCAAGTGGGTCATTGGTTAACCATGGGATCATGGTGTGAGGGTCATGGGTTAACAATGGTATCATGGCAAGGGGGTCATGGGTAAACCATAGGATCATGGCGTTAGCATCATGGGTTAACCATGCAATCATGGCGTGAGGGTCATGGGTTAACATTGTGATGAAGGCAAGTGGGTCATGGGTTAACCATGTGATCAGAGCATGAGGGTCATGGTTTAAGAATGGGATCATGGCAAGAGGGTCATGGGTTACCCATGGGATCATGGCAAGTGGGCCATGGGTCAACCATGGGAACATGGCGTGAGGGTCGTGGGTTAACCATGGGGTCATGGCAAGAGCGTCATGGGCTAACCATGGAACCATGGCAAGGGAGTCATGGGTTAACCATGGGATCATGGCAAGTAGGTCATGGGTTAACCATGGGATCATTACATGATGGTCATGGGTTAACCATGGTTTCATGGCAAGAGGATCATGGGCTAACCATGGGATCAATACAAGTGGGTCATAGGTTAACCAAGGGATCATGGCGGGAGGGTCGTGGTTTAAACATGAGATCATGGCAAGGGGATAAAACAAGTCCATTTGGGCTCCATTAGGACCAAAGATGTACAAATTGGCCCAGTTAGGTCCTATATGACCTAAAATGTCCAGTTGGGCTCTATTAGGACCAAACAAGTCCATTTGAGCTCCAATAGGACCAAAGATGTACAAATTGGCCCAGTTAGGTCCTATATGACCTAAAAAGTCCATTTGGGCTCTATTAGGATCAAACAAGTCCATTTGGGCTCCATTAGGACCAAAGAAGTACAAATTGGCCCTGTTAGGTCCTATATGACCTAAAAAGTCCATTTGGGCTCTATTGGGATCAAACAAGTCCATTTGGGCTCCAATAGGACCAAAGAAGTACAAATTGGCCCAGTTAGGTCCTATATGACCTAAAAATTCCAGTTGGGCTCTATTAGGATCAAACAAGTCCATTTGGGCTCCAATTGGACTAAAGAAGTACAAATTGGCCCAGTTAGGTACTATATGACCTAAAAAGTCCATTTTGGCTCTATTAGGATCAAACAAGTCCATTTGGGCTCCAATAGGACCAAAGAAGTACAAATTAGCCCGGTTAGGTCCTATATGACCTAAAAATCCCATTTGGGCTCTATTAGGATCAAACAAGTCCATTTGGGCTCCATTAGGACCAAAGAAGTACAAATTGGCCCTGTTAGGTCCTGTATGACCTAAAAAGTCCATTTGGGCTCTATTAGGTTCAAACAAGTCCATTTGGGCTCCTATAGGACCAAAGAAGTACAAAATGGCCTAGTTAGGTCCTATATGACCTAAAAAGTCCATTTGGGTTCTATTAGGATCAAACAAGTTCATTTGGGCTCCAATAGGACCAAAGAAGTACATATTGACCAGTTAGGTCCTATATGACCTAAAAAGTGCAACCCAATAGGACCAAAGAAGTACAAATTTGCCCAGTTAGGTCCTATATGACCTAAAAAGTCCATTTGGGCTCTATTAGGATCAAACAAGTCCATTTGGACTCCTATTGGGCCAAAGAAGTACAAATTGGCCCAGTTAGGTCCTATATAACCTAAAAAGTCCATTTGGGCTCTATTAGGATCAAACAAGTCCATTTGGGCTCCAATAGGACCAAAGAAGTACAAATTGGCCCAGTTAGGTCCTATATGAGCCCAAATGGACTTGTTTGATCCTAATAGAGCCAAAATGCACTTTTTAGGTCATATAGGACCTAACTGGGCCAATTTGTACTTCTTTGGTCCTATTGGAGCCCAAATGGACTTGTTTGATCCTAATAGAGCCCAAATGGACTTTTTAGGTTATATAGGACCTAACTGGGCAAATTTGTACATCTTTGGTCCTATTGGAGCCCAAATGGACTTGTTTGATCCTAATAGAGCCCAACTGGACATTTTAGGTCATATAGGACCTATCTGGGCCACTTTGTACTTCTTTGGTCCTATTGGAGCTCAAATGGACTTGTTTGATCCCAATAGGACCAAAGAAGTACAAATTGGCCCAGTTAGGTCCTATATGACCTAAAATGTCCAATTGGGCTCTATTAGGATCTAATAAGTCCATTTGGGCTCCAATAGGACCAAAGAAGTACAAATTGGCCCAGTTAGGTCCTATATGACGTAAAAAGTCCATTTGGGCTCTATTAGGATCAAACAAGTCCATTTGGGCTCCATTAGGACCAAAGAAGTACAAACTGGCCCAGTTAGGTCTTTTATGACCTAACAAGTCCATTTGGGCTCTACTAGGATCAAACAAGTCCATTTGGGCTCCAATAGGACCAAAGAAGTACAAATTGGCCCAGTTAGGTCCTATATGACCTAAAAAGTGCATTTTGGCTCTATTAGGATCAAACAAGTCCATTTGGGCTCCATTAGGACCAAAGAAGTACAAACTGGCCCAGTTAGGTCTTTTATGACCTAACAAATCCATTTGGGCTCTACTAGGATCAAACAAGTCCATTTGGGCTCCAATAGGACCAATGAAGTACAAATTGGCCCAGTTAGGTCCTATATGACCTAAAATGTCCATTTGGGCTCCATTAGGACCAAAGAAGTACAAATTGGCCCAGTTAGGTCCTATATGACCTAAAAAGTCCATTAGGGATCTATTAGGATTAAACAAGTCCATATGGGCTCCATTAGGACAAATGAAGTACAAATTGGCCCAGTTAGGTCTTTTATGACCTAACAAGTCCATTTGGGCTCTACTAGGATCAAACAAGTCCATTTGGGCTCTTTTAGGATCAAACAAGTCCATTTGGGCTCTATTAGGATCAAACAAGTCCATTTAGGCTCTAATAGGACCAAAGAAGTACAAATTGGCCCAGTTAGGTCCTATATGACCTAAAATGTCCAGTTGGGCTCTATTAGGATCAAACAAGTCCATTTGGGCTCCAATAGGACCAAAGAAGTACAAATTGGGCCAGTTAGGTCCTATATGACCAAAAAAGTCCATTTGGGCTCTATTAGGATCAAACAAGTTCATTTGGGCTCCAATAGGACCAAAGAAGTACATATTGACCAGTTAGGTCCTATATGACCTAAAAAGTGCATCCCAATAGGACCAAAGAAGTACAAATTTGCCCAATTAGGTCCTATACGACCTAAAAAGTCCATTTGGGCTCTATTAGGATCAAACAAGTCCATTTGGACTCCTATTGGACCAAAGAAGTACAAATTGGCCCAGTTAGGTCCTATATGAGCCCAAATGGACTTGTTTGATCCTAATAGAGCCAAAATGCACTTTTTAGGTCATATAGGACCTTACTGGGCCAATTTGTACTTCTTTGGTCCTATTGGAGCCCAAATGGACTTGTTTGATCCTAATAGAGCCCAAATGGACTTTTTAGGTTATATAGGACCTAACTGGGCAAATTTGTACATCTTTGGTCCTATTGGAGCCCAAATGGACTTGTTTTATCCTAAAAGAGCCCAACTGGACATTTTAGGTCATATAGGACCTATCTGGGCCACTTTGTACTTCTTTGGTCCTATTGGAGCTCAAATGGACTTGTTTGATCCCAATTGGACCAAAGAAGTACAAATTGGCCCAGTTAGGTCCTATATGACCTAAAATGTCCAGTTGGGCTCTATTAGGATCTAATAAGTCCATTTGGGCTCCAATAGGACCAAAGAAGTACAAATTGGCCCTGTTAGGTCCTGTATGACCTAAAAAGTCCATTTGGGCTCTATTAGGGTCAAACAAGTCCATTTGGGCTCCAATAGGACCAAAGAAGTACAAAATGGCCCAGTTAGGTCCTATATGACGTAAAAAGTCCATTTGGGCTCTATTAGGATCAAACAAGTCCATTTGGGCTCCAATAGGACCAAAGAAGTACAAATTGGCCCAGTTAGGTCCTATAAGACCTAAAAGTCCATTTCGGATCTATTAGGGTCAAACAAGTCCATTTGGGCTCCATTAGGACCAAAGAAGTACAAACTGGCCCAGTTAGGTCTTTTATGACCTAACAGGTCCATTTGGGCTCTATTAGGATCAAACAAGTCCATTTGGGCTCCAATAGGACCAATGAAGTACAAATTGGCCCAGTTAGGTCCTATATGACCTAAAATGTCCATTTGGGCTCCATTAGGACCAAAGAAGTACAAATTGGCCCAGTTAGGTCCTATATGACCTAAAAAGTCCATTTGGGATCTATTAGGATCAAACAAGTCCATTTGGGCTCCATTAGGCCAAAAGAAGTACAAATTGGCCCAGTTAGGTCTTTTATGACCTAACAAGTCCATTTGGGCTCTACTAGGATCAAACAAGTCCATTTGGGCTCTTTTAGGATCAAACAAGTCCATTTGGGCTCTATTAGGATCAAACAAGCCCTTTTAGCCTCTAATAGGACCAAAGAAGTACAAATTGGCCCAGTTAGGTCCTATATGACCTAAAATGTCCAGTTGGGCTCTTTTAGGATCAAACAAGTCCATTTGGGCTCCAATAGGACTAAAGAAGTACAAATTGGCCCAGTTAGGTCATATATGACCTAAAAATCCCATTTGGGCTCTATTAGGATCAAACAAGTCCATTTGGGCTCCATTAGGACCAAAGAAGTGCAAATTGGCCCAGTTAGGTCCTATATGGCCAAAAAAGTCCATTTGGGCTCTATTAGGATCAAACAAGTTCATTTGGGCTCCAATAGGACCAAAGAAGTACATATTGACCAGTTAGGTCCTATATGACCTAAAAAGTGCATCCCAATAGGACCAAAGAAGTACAAATTTGCCCAGTTAGGTCCTATACGACCTAAAAAGTCCATTTGGGCTCTATTAGGATCAAACATGTCCATTTGGACTCCTATTGGACCAAAGAAGTACAAATTGGCCCAGTTAGGTCCTATATAACCTAAAAAGTCCATTTGGGCTCTATTAGGATCAAACAAGTCCATTTGGGCTCCAATAGGACCAAAGAAGTACAAATTGGCCCAGTTAGGTCCTATATGACCTAAAATGTCCAGTGGGGCTCTATTAGGATCAAATAAGTCCATTTGGGCTCCAATAGGACCAAAGAAGTACAAATTGGCCCAGTTAGGTCCTATATGACCTAAAAAGTCCATTTGGGCTCTATTAGGATCAAAAAAGTCCATTTGGGCTCCAATAGGAGCAAAGAAGTACAAATTGGCCCAGTTAGGTCCTATATGACCTAAAATGTCAAGTTGGGCTCTATTAGGATCTAACAAGTCCATTTGGGCTCCAATAGGACCAAAGAAGTACAAATTGGCCCAGTTAGGTCGTATATGACCTAAAAAGTGCATTTTGGCTCTATTAGGATCAAACAAGTCCATTTGGGCTCATATAGGACCTAACTGGGCCAATTTGTACTTCTTTGGTCCTATTGGAGCCCAAATGGACTTGTTTGATCCTAATAGACCCCAAATGGACTTTTTAGGTCATATAGGACCTATCTGGGCCAATTTGTACTTCTTTGGTCCTATTGGAGCCCAAATGGACTTGTTTGATCCTAATAGAGCCAAAATGCACTTTTTAGGTCATATAGGACCTAAGTGGGCCAATTTGTACTTCTTTGGTCCTAATGGAGGCCAAATGTACTTGTTTGATCCTAATAGAGCCCCAATGGACTTGTTTGATCCTAATAGAGCCCAACTGGAAATTTTAGGTCATATAGGACCAAACTAGGCCAATTTGTACTTCTTTGGTCCTATTGGAGCCCAAATGGACTTGTTTGATCCTAATAGAGCCCAAATGGACTTTTTAGGTCATATAGGACCTAACTGGGCCAATTTGTACTTTTTTGGTCCTATTGGAGCCCAAATGGACTTGTATGATCCTAATGGAGCCCAAATGTACTTTTTAGGTCATATAGGACCTAACTGGGTCAATTTGTACTTCTTTGGTTCTATTGGAGCCCAAATGGATTGTTTTGATCCTAGTAGATCCAAAATGCACTTTTTATGTCATATAGGACCTAACTGGGCCAATTTATACTTCTTTGGTCCTATTGGAGCCCAAATGGACTTGTGTGATCTTAATAGAGCCCAAATGAACTTTTTAGGTCGTATAGGACCTAACTGGGCCAATTTGTACTTCTTTGGTCCAAATGGAGCCCAAATGGACTTGTTTGATCCTAATAGAGCCCAAATGGACTTTTTAGGTCATATAGGACCTATCTGGGCCAATTTGTACTTCTTTGATCCTATTGGAGCCCAAATGGACTTGTTTGATCCTAATAGAGCCAAAATGCACTTTTTAGGTCATATAGGACCTAACTGGCCCAATTTTTATTTATTTGGTCCTATTTGAGCCCAAATGGACTCGTTTGATCCTAATAGAGCCCAAATGGACTTTTTTGGTCATATAGGACCTAACTGGGCCAATTTGTACTTCTTTCAACCTATTGGAGCCCAAATGGACTTGTTTGATCCTAATAGAGCCCAACTGGATATTTTAGGTCATATAGGACCTTACTGGGCCAATTTGTACTTCTTTGGTCCAATTGGAGCCCAAATGGACTTGTTTGATCCTAATAGAGCCAAAATGCACTTTTTAAGTCATAAAGGACCTAACTGGCCCAATTTGAACTTCTTTGATCCTATTGGAGCCCAAATGGACTTGTTTCATCCTAATAGAGCACAAATGGACTTTTTAGGTCAAATAGGACCTAACTGGGCCAATTTGTACTTCTTTGAACCTATTGGAGCCCAAATGGACTTGTTTGATCCTAATAGAGCCCAACTGGACATTTTAGGTCATATAGGACCTAACTGTGCCAATTTGTACTTCTTTGGTCCTACTGGAGCCCAAATGGACTTGTTTCATCCTAATAGAGCCCAAATGGACTTTTTAGGTCATATAGGACCTAAATGGGCCAATTTGTGCTTCTTTGGAAATATTGGAGCCCAAATGGACTTGGTTGATCCTAATAGAGCCCAAATGCGCTTTTTAGGTCATATAGGACCCAACTGGACCAATTTGTACTTCTTTGGTCCTATTGGAGCCCAAATGGACTTGTTTGATCCTAATAGAGCCAAAATACACTTTTTAGGTCATATAGGACCTAACTGGGCCAATTTGTACTTCTTTGGTCCTATTGGAGCCCAAATGGACTTGTTTGATCCTAATAGAGCCCAACTGGACATTTTAGGTCATATAGGACCTAACTGGGCCAATTTGAACTTCTTTGGTCCTATTGGAGCCCAAATGGATTTGTTTGATCCTAATAGAGCCCAAATGGACTTTTTAGGTCATATAGAACCTAAATGGGTCAATTTGTACTTCTTTGGTCCTATTGGAGCCCAAATGGACTTGTTTGATCCTAATAGAGCCAAAATGCACTTTTTAGGTCATTTAGGACCTAACTGGGCCAATTTGTACTTCTTTAGTCCTATTGGAGCCCAAATGGTCTTGTTTGATCCTAATAGAGCCCAACTGGACATTTTAGGTCATATAGGACCTAACTGGGTATATTTGTACTTCTTTGGTCCTATTGGAGCCCAAATGGACTTGTTTGATCCTAATAGAGCCCAAATGGATATTTTAGGTCATATAGGACCGAACTGGGCCAATTTGTACTTCTTTGGTCCAATTGGAGCCCAAATGGACTTGTTTGATCCTAATAGAGCCAAAATGCACTTTTTAAGTCATAAAGGACCTAACTGGGCCAATTTGAACTTCTTTGATCCTATTGGAGCCCAAATGGACTTGTTTCATCCTAATAGAGCACAAATGGACTTTTTAGGTCAAATAGGACCTAACTGGGCCAATTTGTACTTCTTTGAACCTATTGGAGCCCAAATGGACTTGTTTGATCCTAATAGAGCCCAACTGGACATTTTAGGTCATATAGGACCTAACTGTGCCAATTTGTACTTCTTTGGTCCTACTGGAGCCCAAATGGACTTGTTTCATCCTAATAGAGCCCAAATGGACTTTTTAGGTCATATAGGACCTAAATGGGCCAATTTGTGCTTCTTTGGAAATATTGGAGCCCAAATGGACTTGGTTGATCCTAATAGAGCCCAAATGCGCTTTTTAGGTCATATAGGACCCAACTGGACCAATTTGTACTTCTTTGGTCCTATTGGAGCCCAAATGGACTTGTTTGATCCTAATAGAGCCCAACTGGATATTTTAGGTCATATAGGACCTTACTGGGCCAATTTGTACTTCTTTGGTCCTATTGGATCCCAAATGGACTTGTTTGATCCTAATAGAGCCCAACTGGACATTTTAGGTCATATAGGACCTAATGGGCCAATTTGTACTTATTTGGTCCAATTGGAGCCCAAATGGACTTGTTTGATCCTAATAGAGCCCAAAAGGACTTTTAGGTCATATAGAACCTAAATGGGTCAATTTGTACTTCTTTGGTCCTTTTGGAGCCCAAATGGACTTGTTTGATCCTAATAGAGCCAAAATGCACTTTTTAGGTCATATAGGACCTAACTGGGCCAATTTGTACTTCTTTAGTCCTATTGGAGCCCAAATGGACTTGTTTGATCCTAATAGAGCCCAACTGGACATTTTAGGTCATATAGGACCTAACTGGGTATATTTGTACTTCTTTGGTCCTATTGGAGCCCAAATGGACTTGTTTGATCCTAATAGAGCCCAACTGGATATTTTAGGTCATATAGGACCGAACTGGGCCAATTTGTACGCCTTTGGTCCTATTGGAGCCCAAATGGACTTGTTTGATCCTAATAGAGCCAAAATGCACTTGTTAGGTCATATAGGACCTAACTGGGCCAATTTGTACTTCTTTGATCCAATTGGAGCCGAAATGGACTTGTTTCTTCCTAATAGAGCACAAATGGACTTTTTAGGTCAAATAGGACCTAACTGGGCAAATTTGTACTTCTTTGAACCTATTGGAACCCAAATGGACTTTTTTGATCCGAATAGTGCCCAACCGGACATTTTAGGTCTTATAGGACCTAACTGTGCCAATTTGTACTTCTTTGGTCCTATTGGAGCCCAAATGGACTTGTTTGATCCTAATAGAGCCCAAATGGACTTTTTAGGTCATATAGGACCTAATGCCAATCCCCAATACTTTTAGGTCATATAGGACCTAACTGGGCCAATTTGTATTTCTTTGGTCCTATTGGAGCCCAAATGGACTTGTTTGATCCTGATAGAGCCCAAATGCACTTTTTAGGTCATAGAGGACCTAACTGGGCCAATTTGTACTTCTTTGGTCCGATTGGAGCCCAAATGGACTTGTTTGATCCTAATGGACCACAAATGGACTTTTTAGGTCATATAGGACCTAACTGGGCCAATTTGTACTTCTTTGGTCCTATTGGAGTCCAAATGGACTGTTTTGATCCTAATAGAGCCAAAATGCAATTTTTAGGTCATATAGGACCTAACTGGGCCAATTTGTTCTTCTTTGGTCCTATTGGACCCAAATGGACTTGTTTGAGCCCAATTAAGGCCAAAATGCACTTTTTAGGTCATATAGGACCTAACTGGGCCAATTTGTACTTCTTTGATCCTATTAGAGCCCAAATGGACTTGTTTGATCCTAATACAGCCCAAATGGACTTTTTAGGTCATATAGGACATAACTGGGCCAATTTGTACTTCTTTGGTCCTAATGGAGCCCAAATGGACTTGTTTGATCCTAATATAGCCCAAATGCACTTTTTAGGTCATATAGGACCTAACTGGGCAAATTTGTACTTCTTTGGTCCTATTGGATCCCAAATGGACTTGTTTGATCCTAATAGACCCCAAATGAACTTTTTAGGTCATATAGGACCTATCTGGGCCAATTTGTACTTCTTTGGTCCTATAGGAGCCCAAATGGACTTGTTTGATCCTAATAGAGCCAAAATGCACTTTTTAGGTCATATAGGACCTAAGTGGGCCAATTTGTACTTCTTTGGTCCTAATGGAGGCCAAATGTACTTGTTTGATCCTAATAGAGCCCCAATGGACTTGTTTGATCCTAATAGAGCCCAACTGGAAATTTTAGGTCATATAGGACCAAACTAGGCCAATTTGTACTTCTTTGGTCCTATTGGAGCCCAAATGGACTTGTTTGATCCTAATAGAGCCCAAATGGACTTTTTAGGTCATATAGGACCTAACTGGGCCAATTTGTACTTTTTTGGTCCTATTGGAGCCCAAATGGACTTGTATGATCCTAATGGAGCCCAAATGTACTTTTTAGGTCATATAGGACCGAACTGGGTCAATTTGTACTTCTTTGGTTCTATTGGAGCCCAAATGGATTGTTTTGATCCTAGTAGATCCAAAATGCACTTTTTATGTCATATAGGACCTAACTGGGCCAATTTATACTTCTTTGGTCCTATTGGAGCCCAAATGGAATTGTGTGATCCTAATAGAGCCCAAATGAATTTTCAGGTCGTATAGGACCTAACTGGGTCAATTTGTACTTCTTTGGTCCAAATGGAGCCCAAATGGACTTGTTTGATCCTAATAGAGCCCAAATGGACTTTTTAGGTCATATAGGACCTATCTGGGCCAATTTGTACTTCTTTGATCCTATTGGAGCCCAAATGGACTTGTTTGATCCTAATAGAGCCAAAATGCACTTTTTAGGTCATATAGGACCTAACTGGCCCAATTTGTATTTATTTGGTCCTATTTGAGCCCAAATGGACTCGTTTGATCTATAGAGCCATGGACTTTTTGGTCATATAGGACCTAAGCCAATTTGTACTTCTTTACCTATTGGAGCCCAAATGGACTTGTTTGATCCTAATAGAGCCCAACTGATATTTTAGGTCATATAGGACCTTGGGCCAATTTGTACTTCTTGGTCCTATTGGAGCCCAAATGGACTTGTTTGATCCTAATAGAACCAAAATGCACTTTTTAGGTCATATAGGACCTAACTGGCCCAATTTGTACTTCTTTGATCCTATTGGAGCCCAAATGGACTTGTTTCATCCTAATAGAGCACAAATGGACTTTTTAGGTCAAATAGGACCTAACTGGGCCAATTTGTACTTCTTTGAACCTATTGGAGCCCAAATGGACTTGTTTGATCCTAATAGAGCCCAACTGGACATTTTAGGTCATATAGGACCTAACTGTGCCAATTTGTACTTCTTTGGTCCTACTGGAGCCCAAATGGACTTGTTTCATCCTAATAGAGCCCAAATGGACTTTTTAGGTCATATAGGACCTAAATGGGCCAATTTGTGCTTCTTTGGAAATATTGGAGCCCAAATGGACTTGGTTGATCCTAATAGAGCCCAAATGCGCTTTTTAGGTCATATAGGACCCAACTGGACCAATTTGTACTTCTTTGGTCCTATTGGAGCCCAAATGGACTTGTTTGATCCTAATAGAGCCAAAATACACTTTTTAGGTCATATAGGACCTAACTGGGCCATTTTGTACTTATTTGGTCCTTTTGGAGCCGAAATGGACTTGTTTGATCCTAATAGAGCCCAAATGGACTTTTAGGTCATATAGGACCTAACTGGGCCAATTTGTACTTCTTTGGTCCTATTGGAGCCCAAATGGACTTGTTTGATCCTAATAGAGCCCAAATGGACTTTTTAGGTCATATAGGACCTAACTGGGCCAATTTGTACTTCTTTGGTCCTATTGGAGCCCAAATGGACTTGTTTGATCCTAATAGAGCAAAAATGCACTTTTTAGGTCATATAGGACCTAACTGGGCCAATTTGTACTTCTTTAGTCCTATTGGAGCCCAAATGGACTTGTTTGATCCTAATAGAGCCCAACTGGACATTTTAGGTCATATAGGACCTAACTGGGCCAATTTGTACTTCTTTGGTCCTATTGGAGCCCAAATGGACTTGTTTGATCCTAATAGAGCCCAACTGGATATTTTAGGTCATATAGGACCTAACTGGGCCAATTTGTACTTCTTTGGTCCTATTGGAGCCCAAATGGACTTGTTTGATCCTAATAGAGCCAAAATGCACTTTTTAAGTCATAAAGGACCTAACTGGCCCAATTTGAACTTCTTTGATCCTATTGGAGCCCAAATGGACTTGTTTGATCCTAATAGAGCCCAAATGGACTTTTTAGGTCAAATAGGACCTAACTGGGCCAATTTGTACTTCTTTGGTCCTATTGGAGCCCAAATGGACTTGTTTGATCCTAATAGAGCCCAAATGGACTTTTTAGGTCATATAGGACCTAACTGTGCCAATTTGTACTTCTTTGGTCCTATTGGAGCCCAAATGGACTTGTTTGATCCTAATAGAGCCCAAATGGACTTTTTAGGTCATATAGGACCTAACTGGGCCAATTTGTACTTCTTTGGTCCTATTGGAGCCCAAATGGACTTGTTTGATCCTAATAGAGCCCAAATGGACCTTTTAGGTCATATAGGACCTAACTGGGCCAATTTGTACTTCTTTGGTCCTATTGGAGCCCAAATGGACTTGTTTGATCCTAATAGAGCCAAAATACACTTTTTAGGTCATATAGGACCTAACTGGGCCAATTTGTACTTCTTTGGTCCTATTGGAGCCCAAATGGACTTGTTTGATCCTAATAGAGCCCAAATGGACTTTTTAGGTCATATAGGACCTAACTGGGCCAATTTGTACTTCTTTGGTCCTATTGGAGCCCAAATGGACTTGTTTGATCCTAATAGAGCCAAAATGCACTTTTTAGGTCATATAGGACCTAACTGGGTCAATTTGTACTTCTTTGGTCCTATTGGAGCCCAAATGGACTTGTTTGATCCTAATAGAGCCAAATGGACTTTTAGGTCATATAGGACCTAATGGGCCAATTTGTACTTCTTTGGTCCTATTGGATCCCAAATGGACTTGTTTGATCCTAATAGAGCCCAACTGGACATTTTAGGTCATATAGGACCTAATGGGCCAATTTGTACTTCTTTGGTCCAATTGGAGCCCAAATGGACTTGTTTGATCCTAATAGAGCCCAACTGGATAT
>JAUPTC010000010.1:5091378-5126264 GCA_030762895.1 Sophora flavescens | reverse complement strand
ATGTCCTGTTGGGCTCTGTTAGGATCAAACAAGTCCATTTGGGCTCTATTAGGATCAAACAAGTCCATTTGGGCTCCAATAGGACCAAAGAAGTACAAATTGGCCCAGTTAGGTCCTTTATGACCTAAAAAGTCCATTTGGGCTCTATTAGGATCAAACAAGTTCATTTGGGATCTAATAGGACCAAAGAAGTACAAATTGGCACAGTTAGGTCCTTTATGACCTAACAAGTCCATTTGGGCTCTATTAGGATCAAACAAGTCCGTTTGGGCTCTATTAGGGTCAAAAAAGTCCATTTGGGCTCCATTAGGACCAAAGAAATACAAATTGGCTCAGTTAGGTTCTATATGACCTAAAAAGTCCATTTGGGGCTTTATTAGGATCAAACAAGTCCATTTGGGCTCTATTAGGACCAAAGAAGCATAAATTGGCCCAGTTCGGTCCTATATGACCTAAAAAGTCTATTTGGGCTCTATTAGGATCACACAAGTTCATTTGGGCTCCAATAGGACCAAAGAAGTACAAATTGGCCCAGTTTGGTCCTATATGACCTAAAAAGTGCATTTTGGCCTTAATTGGGCTCAAACAAGTCCATTTGGACTCCATTTGCACCAAAGAAGTACAAATTGGACCAGTTAGGTCCTATATGACCTAAAAAGTGCATTTTGGCTCTATTAGGATTAAACAAGTCCATTTGGGCTCCAATAGGACCAAAGAAGTACAAATTGGCCCAGTTAGGTCCTATATGACCTAAATAGTCCATTTGGGCTCTATTAGGATCAAACAAGTCCATTTGGGCTCCAATAGGACCAAAGAAGTACAAATTGGCCCAGTTAGGTCCGATTTGACCTAAAATGTCCTGTTGGGCTCTGTTAGGATCAAACAAGTCCATTTGGGCTCCAATAGGACCAAAGAAGTACAAATTGGCCCAGTTAGGTCCTATATGACCTAGAAAGTGCATTTTGCCCTTAATTGGGCTCAAACAAGTCCATTTGGGCTCCAATTGGACCAAAGAAGTACAAATTGGCCCAGTTAGCTCCTATATGACCTAAAAAGTCCATTTGGGCTCTATTAGGGTCAAACAAGTCCATTTGGGCTCCAATAGGACCAAAGAAGTACAAATTGGCCCAATTAGGTCCTATATGACCTAAATAGTCTATTTGGGCTCTATTAGGATCAAACAAGTCCATTTGGGCTCCAATAGGACCAAAGAAGTACAAATTGGCCCAGTTAGGTCCGATTTTACCTAAAATGTCCTGTTGGGCTCTGTTAGGATTAAACAAGTCCATTTGGGCTCTATTAGGATCAAACAAGTCCATTTGGGCTCCAATAGGACCAAAGAAGTACAAATTGGCCCAGTTAGGTCCTTTATGACCTAAAAAGTCCATTTGGGCTCTATTAGGGTCAAACAAGTCCATTTGGGCTCCAATAGGACCAAAGAAGTACAAATTGGCCCAGTTAGGTCCTTTATGACCTAACAAGTCCATTTGTGCTCTATTAGGATCAAACAAGTCCATTTGGGCTCCAATAGGACCAAAGAAGTACAAATTGGCCCAGTTAGGTCCTTTATGACCTAACAAGTCCATTTGGGCTCTATTAGGGTCGAACAAGTCCATTTGGGCTCCATTAGGACCAAAGAAGTACAAATTGGCCCGGTTAGGTCCTTTATGACCTAACATGTCCATATGGGCTCTATTAGGATCAAACAAGTCCATTGGGGCTCTATTAGAATCAACCAAGTCCATTTGGCCTCCAATAGGACCAAAGAAGTACAAATTGACCCAGTTAGGTCGTATATGACCTAAAAAGTGCATTTTGGCTCTATTAAGATCAAACAAGTCCATTTGGGCTCCAATAGGACCAAAGAAGTACAAATTGGCCCAGTTAGGTCCTATATGACCTAAAAAGTCCATTTGGGCTCTATTAGGGTCAAACAAGTCCATTTGGGCTCCAATATGACCAAATAAGTACAAATTGGCCCAGTTAGGTCCTATATGACCTAAAATGTCCAGTTGGGCTCTATTGGTATCAAACAAGTCCATGTAGGCTCCAATAGGACCAAAGAAGTACAAATTGGCCCAGGTAGGTCCTATATGACTTAAAAAGCTCATTTGGGCTCTATTAGGATAAAACAAGTACATTTGGGCTCCAATTGGACCAAAGAAGTACAAATTGGCCGAGTTAGGTCCTATATGACCTAAAAAGTAAATTTCGGCTCTATTAGGATCAAACAAGTCCATTTGGGCTCCATTAGGACCAAAGTAGTAAAAATTGACCCAGCTAGGTCCAATATGACTTAAAAAGTCCATTTGGGCTCTATTAGGATCAAACAAGTCCATTTGGGCTCCAATAGGTTCAAAGAAGTACAAATTGGCCCAGTTAGGTCCTATTTGACCTAAAAAGTCCATTTGTGCTCTATTAGGATGAAACAAGTCCATTTGGGCTCCAATAGGATCAAAGAAGTACAAATTGGCCCAGTTAGGTCCTATATGACCTAAAAAGTGCATTTTGGCTCTATTAGGATCAAACAAGTCCATTTGGGCTCCAATAGGACCAAAGAAGTACAAATTGGCCCAGTTAGGTCCTATATGACCTAAAATGTCCAGTTGGGCTCTATTAGGATCAAACAAGTCCATTTGGGCTCCAATAGGACCAAAGAAGTACAAATTGGCCCAGTTAGGTCCTATATGACCTAAAAAGTGTATTTTGGCTCTATTAGGATCAAACAAGTGCATTTGGGCTCCATTAGGACCAAAAAAGTACAAATTGGCCCTGTTAGGTCCTATATGACCTAAAAAGTGCATTTTGGCTCTATTAGGATCAAACAAGTCCATTTGGGCTCCAATAGGACCAAAGAAGTACAAATTGGCCCAGTTAGGTCCTATATGACCTAAAATGTCCAGTTGGGCTCTATTAGGATCATACAAGTCCATTTGGGCTCCAATAGGACCAAAGAAGAACAAATTGGCCCAGTTATGTCCTATATGACTTAAAAAGTGCATTTTGGCTCTATTAGGATCAAACAAGTGCATTTGGCCTCCATTAGGACCAAAGAAGTACAAATTGGCTCAGTTAGGTCCTTTATGACCTAACAAGTCCATTTGGGCTCTATTAGGATCAAACAAGTCCATTTCGGCTCCAATAGGTTCAAAGAAGTACAAATTGGCCCAGTTAGGTCCTATTTGACCTAAAAAGTCCATTTGTGCTCTATTAGGATAAAACAAGTCCATTTGGGCTCCAATAGGACCAAAGAAGAACAAATTGGCCCAGTTAGGTCCTATATGACCTAAAAAGTGTATTTTGGCTCTATTGGTATCAAACAAGTCCATTTTGGCTCCAATAGGACCAAAGAAGTACAAATTGGCACAGTTAGGTCCTATATGACCTAAAAAGTCAATTAGGACCTATTAGGATCATAACAAGTCCATTTGGGCTCCAATAGGACCAAACAAGTACAAATTGGCCCAGTTAGGTCCTTTATGACCGAACAAGTCCATTTGAGCTCTATTAGGATCAAACAAGTGCATTTGGGCTCCATTAGGACCAAAGATGTAAAAATTGTCCTAGTTAGGTCCTTCATGACCTAACAAGTCCATATGGGCTCTATTAGGATCAAACAAGTCCTTTGGGGCTCAATTAGGATCAAACAAGTCCATTTGGGCTCCAATAGGACCAAAGAAATCAAATTGGCCCAGTTAGGTCCAATGTTACCTAAAATGTCCACTTGGGCTCTATTAGGATCATACAAGTCCATTTGGGCTCCAATAGGACCAAAGAAGTACAAATTGGCCCAGTTAGGTCCTATATGACCTAAAAAGTGTATTTTGGCTCTATTAGGATCAAACAAGTGCATTTGGGCTCCATTAGGACCAAAAAAGTACAAATTGGCCCAGTTAGTTCCTATATAACCTAAAAAGTGCATTTTGGCTCTATTAGGATCAAACAGGTCCATTTGGGCTCCAATAGGACCAAAGAAGTGCAAATTGGCCCAGTTAGGTCCTATATGACCTAAAATGTCCAATTGGGTTCTATTAGGATCATACAAGTCCATTTGGGCTCCAATAGGACCAAAGAAGAACAAATTGGCCCAGTTATGTCCTATATGACTTAAAAAGTGCATTTTGGCTCTATTAGGATCCAACAAGTGCATTTGGGCTCCGTTAGGACCAAAGAAGTACAAATTGGCCCTGTTAGGTCCTTTATGACCTAACAAGTCCATTTGGGCTCTGTTAGGATCAAACAAATCCATTTGGGCTCCAATAGGTTCAAAGAAGTACAAATTGGCCCAGTTAGGTCCTATTTGACCTAAAAAGTGCATTTTGGCTCTATTAGGATCAAACAAGTCCATTTGGGCTCCAATAGGACCAAAGAAGTACAAATTGGCACAGTTAGGTCCTATATGACCTAAAAAGTCCATTAGGAACTACTAGGATCAAACAAGTCCATTTGGGCTCCAATAGGACCAAACAAGTACAAATTGGCCCAGTTAGGTCCTTTATGACCTAACAAGTCCATTTGGGCTCTATTAGGATCAAACAAGTGAATTTGGGCTCCATTAGGACCAAAGATGTACAAATTGGCCTAGTTAGGTCCATCATGACCTAACAAGTCTATATGGGCTCTATTAGGATCAAACAAGTCCATTGGGGCTCTATTAGGATCAAACAAGTACATTTGGCCTCCATTAGGACCAAAGAAGTACAAATTGGCCCAGTTAGGTCCTATATGACCTAAAATGTCCAGTTGGGCTCTATTAGGATAATACTAGTCCATTTGGGCTCCAATAGGACCAAAGAAGAACAAATTGGCCCAGTTATGTCCTATATGACTTAAAAAGTGCATTTTGGCTCTATTAGGATCAAACAAGTGCATTTGGGCTCCATTAGGACCAAAGAAGTACAAATTGGCTCAGTTAGGTCCTTTATGACCTAACAAGTCCATTTGGGCTCTATTAGGATCAAACAAGTCCATTTGGGCTCCAATAGGTTCAAAGAAGTACAAATTGGACCAGTTAGGTCCTATTTGACCTAAAAAGTCCATTTGTGCTCTATTAGGATAAAACAAGTCCATTTGGGCTCCAATAGGACCAAAGAAGTACAAATTGGCCCAGTTAGGTCCTATATGACCTAAAACAGTGTATTTTGGCTCTATTGGTATCAAACAAGTCCATTTGGGCTCCAATAGGACCAAAGAAGTACAAATTGGCACAGTTAGGTCCTATATGACCTAAAAAGTCAATTAGGACCTATTAGGATCACACAAGTCCATTTGGGCTCCAATAGGACCAAACAAGTTCAAATTGGCCCAGTTAGGTCCTTTATGACCTAACAAGTCCATTTGGGCTCTATTAGGATCAAACAAGTGCATTTGGTCTCCATTAGGACCAAAGATGTAAAAATTGTCCTAGTTAGGTCCTTCATGACCTAACAAGTCCATATGGGCTCTATTAGGATCAAACAAGTCCTTTGGGGCTCAATTAGGATCAAACAAGTCCATTTGGGCTCCAATAGGACCAAAGAAATCAAATTGGCCCAGTTAGGTCCTATGTGACCTAAAATGTCCACTTGGGCTCTATTAGGATCATACAAGTCCATTTGGGCTCCAATAGGACCAAAGAAGTACAAATTGGCCCAGTTAGGTCCTACATGACCTAAAAAGTGTATTTTGGCTCTATTAGGATCAAACAAGTGCATTTGGGCTCCATTAGGACCAAAAAAGTACAAATTGGCCCAGTTAGTTCCTATATAACCTAAAAAGTGCATTTTGGCTCTATTAGGATCAAACAGGTCCATTTGGGCTCCAATAGGACCAAAGAAGTGCAAATTGGCCCAGTTAGGTCCTATATGACCTAAAATGTCCAATTGGGTTCTATTAGGATCATACAAGTCCATTTGGGCTCCAATAGGACCAAAGAAGAACAAATTGGCCCAGTTATGTCCTATATGACTTAAAAAGTGCATTTTGGCTCTATTAGGATCCAACAAGTGCATTTGGGCTCCGTTAGGACCAAAGAAGTACAAATTGGCCCTGTTAGGTCTTTTATGACCTAAAATGTCCAGTTGGGCTCTATTAGGATCAAACAAGTCCATTTGGGCTCCAATTGGTTCAAAGAAGTACAAATTGGCCCAGTTAGGTCCTATTTGACCTAAAAAGTGCATTTTGGCTCTATTAGGATCAAACAAGTCCATTTGGGCTCCAATAGGACCAAAGAAGTACAAATTGGCACAGTTAGGTCCTATATGACCTAAAAAGTCCATTAGGAACTACTAGGATCAAACAAGTCCATTTGGGCTCCAATAGGACCAAACAAGTACAAATTGGCCCAGTTAGGTCCTTTATGACCTAACAAGTCCATTTGGGCTCTATTAGGATCAAACAAGTGAATTTGGGCTCCATTAGGACCAAAGATGTACAAATTGGCCTAGTTAGGTCCTTCATGACCTAACAAGTCTATATGGGCTCTATTAGGATCAAACAAGTCCATTGGGGCTCTATTAGGATCAAACAAGTACATTTGGCCTCCATTAGGACCAAAGAAGTACAAATTGGCCCAGTTAGGTCCTATATGACCTAAAATGTCCAGTTGGGCTCTATTAGGATAATACTAGTCCATTTGGGCTCCAATAGGACCAAAGAAGAACAAATTGGCCCAGTTATGTCCTATATGACTTAAAAAGTGCATTTTGGCTCTATTAGGATCAAACAAGTGCATTTGGGCTCCATTAGGACCAAAGAAGTACAAATTGGCTCAGTTAGGTCCTTTATGACCTAACAAGTCCATTTGGGCTCTATTAGGATCAAACAAGTCCATTTGGGCTCCAATAGGTTCAAAGAAGTACAAATTGGACCAGTTAGGTCCTATTTGACCTAAAAAGTCCATTTGTGCTCTATTAGGATAAAACAAGTCCATTTGGGCTCCAATAGGACCAAAGAAGTACAAATTGGCCCAGTTAGGTCCTATATGACCTAAAAAGTGTATTTTGGCTCTATTG
Source organism: Sophora flavescens (assembly GCA_030762895.1). Lineage (NCBI taxonomy): Eukaryota > Viridiplantae > Streptophyta > Magnoliopsida > Fabales > Fabaceae > Sophora > Sophora flavescens. The sequence continues at coordinate 5,119,272 of JAUPTC010000010.1, read as the reverse complement.
GTATCAAACAAGTCCATTTGGGCTCCAATAGGACCAAAGAAGTACAAATTGGCACAGTTAGGTCCTATATGACCTAAAAAGTCAATTAGGACCTATTAGGATCACACAAGTCCATTTGGGCTCCAATAGGACCAAACAAGTTCAAATTGGCCCAGTTAGGTCCTTTATGACCTAACAAGTCCATTTGGGCTCTATTAGGATCAAACAAGTGCATTTGGTCTCCATTAGGACCAAAGATGTAAAAATTGTCCTAGTTAGGTCCTTCATGACCTAACAAGTCCATATGGGCTCTATTAGGATCAAACAAGTCCTTTGGGGCTCAATTAGGATCAAACAAGTCCATTTGGGCTCCAATAGGACCAAAGAAATCAAATTGGCCCAGTTAGGTCCTATGTGACCTAAAATGTCCACTTGGGCTCTATTAGGATCATACAAGTCCATTTGGGCTCCAATAGGACCAAAGAAGTACAAATTGGCCCAGTTAGGTCCTACATGACCTAAAAAGTGTATTTTGGCTCTATTAGGATCAAACAAGTGCATTTGGGCTCCATTAGGACCAAAAAAGTACAAATTGGCCCAGTTAGGTCCTATATAACCTAAAAAGTGCATTTTGGCTCTATTAGGATCAAACAGGTCCATTTGGGCTCCAATAGGACCAAAGAAGTGCAAATTGGCCCAGTTAGGTCCTATATGACCTAAAATGTCCAATTGGGTTCTATTAGGATCATACAAGTCCATTTAGGCTCCAATAGGACCAAAGAAGAACAAATTGGCCCAGTTATGTCCTATATGACTTAAAAAGTGCATTTTGGCTCTATTAGGATCAAACAAGTGCATTTGGGCTCCATTAGGACCAAAGAAGTACAAATTGGCCCAGTTAGGTCCTTTATGACCTAACAAGTCCATTTGGGCTCTGTTAGGATCAAACATATCCATTTGGGCTCCAATAGGTTCAAAGAAGTACAAATTGGCCCAGTTAGGTCCTATTTGACCTAAAAAGTCCATTTGTGCTCTATTAGGATAAAACAAGTGCATTTGGGCTCCATTAGGACCAAAAAAGTACAAATTGGCCCAGTTAGGTCCTATATGACCTAAAAAGTGTATTTTGGCTCTATTAGGATCAAACAAGTGCATTTGGGCTCCATTAGGACCAAAAAAGTACAAATTGGCCCTGTTAGGTCCTATATGACCTAAAAAGTGCATTTTGGCTCTATTAGGATCAAACAGGTCCATTTGGGCTCCAATAGGACCAAACAAGTACAAATTGGCCCAGTTAGGTCCTTTATGACCTAACAAGTCCATTTGGGCTCTATTAGGATCAAACAAGTGAATTTGGGCTCCATTAGGACCAAAGATGTACAAATTGGCCTAGTTAGGTCCTTCATGACCTAACAAGTCTATATGGGCTCTATTAGGATCAAACAAGTCCATTGGGGCTCTATTAGGATCAAACAAGTACATTTGGCCTCCATTAGGACCAAAGAAGTACAAATTGGCCCAGTTAGGTCCTATATGACCTAAAATGTCCAATTGGGCTCTATTAGGATAATACTAGTCCATTTGGGCTCCAATAGGACCAAAGAAGAACAAATTGGCCCAGTTATGTCCTATATGACTTAAAAAGTGCATTTTGGCTCTATTAGGATCAAACAAGTGCATTTGGGCTCCATTAGGACCAAAGAAGTACAAATTGGCTCAGTTAGGTCCTTTATGACCTAACAAGTCCATTTGGGCTCTATTAGGATCAAACAAGTCCATTTGGGCTCCAATAGGTTCAAAGAAGTACAAATTGGCCCAGTTAGGTCCTATTTGACCTAAAAAGTCCATTTGTGCTCTATTAGGATAAAACAAGTCCATTTGGGCTCCAATAGGACCAAAGAAGTACAAATTGGCCCAGTTAGGTCCTATATGACCTAAAAAGTGTATTTTGGCTCTATTGGTATCAAACAAGTCCATTTGGGCTCCAATAGGACCAAAGAAGTACAAATTGGCACAGTTAGGTCCTATATGACCTAAAAAGTCAATTAGGACCTATTAGGATCACACAAGTCCATTTGGGCTCCAATAGGACCAAACAAGTTCAAATTGGCCCAGTAAGGTCCTTTATGACCTAAAAGTCATTTGGCTCTATTAGATCAAACAAGTCATTTGGTCTCCATTAGGAACAAAGATGTATAAATTGTCCTAGTTAGGTCCTTAATGACCTAAATAGTCCATTTGGGCTATATTAGGATCAAACAAGTCCTTTGGGGCTCAATTAGGATCAAACAAGTCCATTTGGGCTCCAATAGGACCAAAGAAATCAAATTGGCCCAGTTAGGTCCTATGTGACCTAAAATGTCCACTTGGGCTCTATTAGGATCATACAAGTCCATTTGGGCTCCAATAGGACCAAAGAAGTACAAATTGGCCCAGTTAGGTCCTATATGACCTAAAAAGTGTATTTTGGCTCTATTAGGATCAAACAAGTGCATTTGGGCTCCATTAGGACCAAAAAGTACAACTTGGCCCAGTTAGGTCCTATATAACCTAAAATGTGCATTTTGGCTCTATTAGGATCAAACAGGTCCATTTGGCTCCAATAGGACCAAAGAAGTGCAAATTGGCCCAGTTAGGTCCTATATGACCTAAAATGTCCAATTGGGTTCTATTAGGATCATACAAGTCCATTTGGGCTCCAATAGGACCAAAGAAGAACAAATTGGCCCAGTTATGTCCTATATGACTTAAAAAGTGCATTTTGGCTCTATTAGGATCAAACAAGTGCATTTGGGCTCCATTAGGACCAAAGAAGTACAAATTGGCCCAGTTAGGTCCTTTATGACCTAACAAGTCCATTTGGGCTCTGTTAGGATCAAACATATCCATTTGGGCTCCAATAGGTTCAAAGAAGTACAAATTGGCCCAGTTAGGTCCTATTTGACCTAAAAAGTCCATTTGTGCTCTATTAGGATAAAACAAGTCCATTTGGGCTCCAATAGGACCAAAGAAGTACAAATTGGCCCAATTAGGTCCTATACGACCTCAAAAGTGCATTTTGGCTCTATTAGGATCAAACAAGTCCATTTGGGCTCCAATAGGACCAAAGAAGTACAAATTGGCACATAAGGGTCCAATATGACCAAAAAAGTCCATTAGGCTCTATTAGGATCATACAAGTCCATTTGGGCTCCAATAGGACCAAAGAAGTACAAATTGGCCCAGTTAGGTCCTATATGACCTAAAAAGTGTATTTTGGCTCTATTAGGATCAAACAAGTGCATTTGGGCTCCATTAGGACCAAAGAAGTACAAATTGGCTCAGTTAGGTCCTTTATGACCTAAAAATCCATATGGGCTCTATTAGGATCAAACAAGTCCATTGGCTCGTCATCATTTGGCTCCATTAGGACCAAAGAAGTACAAATTGGCCCAGTTATGTCCTATATGACTTAAAAAGTGCATTTTGGCTCTATTAGGATCAAACAAGTGCATTTGGGCTCCATTAGGACCAAAGAAGTACAAATTGGCTCAGTTAGGTCCTTTATGACCTAACAAGTCCATTTGGGCTCTATTAGGATCAAACAAGTCCATTTGGGCTCCAATAGGTTCAAACAAGTACAAATTGGCCCAGTTAGGTCCTATTTGACCTAAAAAGTCCATTTGTGCTCTATTAGGATAAAACAAGTCCATTTGGGCTCCAATAGGACCAAAGAAGTACAAATTGGCCCAGTTAGGTCCTTTATGACCGAACAAGTCCATTTGAGCTCTATTAGGATCAAACAAGTGCATTTGGGCTCCATTAGGACCAAAGATGTAAAAATTGTCCTAGTTAGGTCCTTCATGACCTAAAAGTCCATATGGGCTCTATTAGGATCAAACAAGTCCTCTTAGGATCAAACAAGTCCATTTGGGCTCCAATAGGACCAAAGAAGTCAAATTGGCCCAGTTAGGTCCTATGTTACCTAAAATGTCCACTTGTGCTCTATTAGGATCAAACAAGTCCATTTGGGCTCCAATAGGACCAAAGAAGTACAAATTGGCCTAGTTAGGTCCTATATGACCTAAAAAGTGTATTTTGGCTCTATTAGGATCAAACAAGTGCATTTGGGCTCCATTAGGACCAAAGAAGTACAAATTGGCCCATTAGTCCTATATGACCTAAAAAGTGCATTTTGGCTCTATTAGGATCAAACAAGTCCATTTGGGCTCCAATAGGACCAAAGAAGTACAAATTGGCCCATTAGGTCCTATATGACCTAAAATGTCCAATAGGGTTCTATTAGGATCATACAAGTCCATTTGGGCTCCAATAGGACCAAAGAAGAACAAATTGGCCCAGTTATGTCCTATATGACTTAAAAAGTGCATTTTGGCTCTATTAGGATCCAACAAGTGCATTTGGGCTCCGTTAGGACCAAAGAAGTACAAATTGGCCCAGTTAGGTCCTTTATGACCTAACAAGTCCATTTGGGCTCTGTTAGGATCAAACAAATCCATTTGGGCTCCAATAGGTTCAAAGAAGTACAAATTGGCCCAGTTAGGTCCTATTTGACCTAAAAAGTCCATTTGTGCTCTATTAGGATAAAACTAGTCCATTTGGGCTCCAATAGGACCAAAGAAGTACAAATTGGCCCAATTAGGTCCTATTTGACCTAAAAAGTGCATTTTGGCTCTATTAGGATCAAACAAGTCCATTTGGGCTCCAATAGGACCAAAGAAGTACAAATTGGCACAGTTAGGTCCTATATGACCTAAAAAGTCCATTAGGAACTACTAGGATCAAACAAGTCCATTTGGGCTCCAATAGGACCAAACAAGTACAAATTGGCCCAGTTAGGTCCTTTATGACCTAACAAGTCCATTTGGGCTCTATTAGGGTCAAACAAGTCCATTTGGTCTCCATTAGAAACAAATAAGTACAAATTGGCCTAGTTAGGTCCTTTATGATCTATCAAGTCCATATGGGCTCTATTAGGATCAAACAAGTCCATTGGGGCTCTATTAGGATCAAACAAGTACATTTGGCCTCCATTAGGACCAAAGAAGTACAAATTGGCCCAGTTAGGTCCTATATGACCTAAAATGTCCAATTGGGCTCTATTAGGATGATACTAGTCCATTTGGGCTCCAATAGGACCAAAGAAGAACAAATTGGCCCAGTTATGTCCTATATGACTTAAAAAGTGCATTTTGGCTCTATTAGGATCAAACAAGTGCATTTGGGCTCCATTAGGACCAAAGAAGTACAAATTGGCTCAGTTAGGTCCTTTATGACCTAACAAGTCCATTTGGGCTCTATTAGGATCAAACAAGTCCATTTGGGCTCCAATAGGTTCAAAGAAGTACAAATTGGCCCAGTTAGGTCCTATTTGACCTAAAAAGTCCATTTGTGCTCTATTAGGATAAAACAAGTCCATTTGGGCTCCAATAGGACCAAAGAAGTACAAATTGGCCCAGTTAGGTCCTATATGACCTAAAAAGTGTATTTTGGCTCTATTGGTATCAAACAAGTCCATTTGGGCTCCAATAGGACCAAAGAAGTACAAATTGGCACAGTTAGGTCCTATATGACCTAAAAAGTCAATTAGGAGCTATTAGGATCACACAAGTCCATTTGGCCTCCAATAGGACCAAACAAGTTCAAATTGGCCCAGTTAGGTCCTTTATGACCTAACAAGTCCATTTGGGCTCTATTAGGATCAAACAAGTGCATTTGGGCTCCATTAGGACCAAAGATGTAAAAATTGTCCTAGTTAGGTCCATCATGACCTAACAAGTCCATATGGGCTCTATTAGGATCAAACAAGTCCTTTGGGGCTCAATTAGGATCAAACAAGTCCATTTGGGCTCCAATAGGACCAAAGAAATCAAATTGGCCCAGTTAGGTCCTATGTGACCTAAAATGTCCACTTGGGCTCTATTAGGATCATACAAGTCCATTTGGGCTCCAATAGGACCAAAGAAGTACAAATTGGCCCAGTTAGGTCCTATATGACCTAAAAAGTGTATTTTGGCTCTATTAGGATCAAACAAGTGCATTTGGGCTCCATTAGGACCAAAAAAGTACAAATTGGCCCAGTTAGGTCCTATATAACCTAAAAAGTGCATTTTGGCTCTATTAGGATCAAACAGGTCCATTTGGCTCCAATAGGACCAAAGAAGTGCAAATTGGCCCAGTTAGGTCCTATATGACCTAAAATGTCCAATTGGGTTCTATTAGGATCATACAAGTCCATTTGGGCTCCAATAGGACCAAAGAAGAACAAATTGGCCCAGTTATGTCCTATATGACTTAAAAAGTGCATTTTGGCTCTATTAGGATCAAACAAGTGCATTTGGGCTCCATTAGGACCAAAGAAGTACAAATTGGCCCAGTTAGGTCCTTTATGACCTAACAAGTCAATTTGGGCTCTGTTAGGATCAAACAAATCCATTTGGGCTCCAATAGGTTCAAAGAAGTACAAATTGGCCCAGTTAGGTCCTATTTGACCTAAAAAGTCCATTTGTGCTCTATTAGGATGAAACAAGTCCATTTGGGCTCCAAAAGAATCAAAGAAGTACAAATTGGCCCAATTAGGTCCTATATGACCTAAAAAGTGCATTTTGGCTCTATTAGGATCAAACAAGTCCGTTTGGGCTCCAATAGGATCAAAGAAGTACAAATTGCTCTGTTTGGTCCTATATGACCTAAAAGTCCATTAGACCTACTAGGATCAAACATGTCCATTTGGGCTCCAATAGGACCAAAGAAGTACGAATTGGCCCAGTTAGGCCCTTTATGACCTAAAAAGTCCATTTGGGCTCTATTAGGATGAAACAAGTCCATTTGGGCTCCATTAGGACCAAAGAAGTACAAATTGGTCTAGTTAGGTCCTTTATGACCTAACAAGTCCATATGGACTCTATTAGGATCAAACAATTCCAATGGGGCTCTATTAGGATCATACAAGTACATTTGGCCTCCATTAGGACCAAAGAAGTACAAATTGGCCCAGTTAGGTCCTATATTACCTAAAATGTCCAATTGGGCTCTATTAGGATGATACTAGTCCATTTGGGCTCCAATAGGACCAAAGAAGAACAAATTGGCCCAGTTATGTCCTATATGACTTAAAAAGTGCATTTTGGCTCTATTAGGATCAAACAAGTGCATTTGGGCTCCATTAGGACCAAAGAAGTACAAATTGGCTCAGTTAGGTCCTTTATGACCTAACAAGTCCATTTGGGCTCTATTAGGATCAAACAAGTCCATTTGGGCTCCAATAGGTTCAAAGAAGTACAAATTGGCCCAGTTAGGTCCTATTTGACCTAAAAAGTCCATTTGTGCTCTATTAGGATAAAACAAGTCCATTTGGGCTCCAATAGGACCAAAGAAGTACAAATTGGCCCAGTTAGGTCCTATATGACCTAAAAAGTGTATTTTGGCTCTATTGGTATCAAACAAGTCCATTTGGGCTCCAATAGGACCAAAGAAGTACAAATTGGCACAGTTAGGTCCTATATGACCTAAAAAGTCAATTAGGACCTATTAGGATCAAACAAGTCCATTTGGGCTCCAATAGGACCAAACAAGTACAAATTGGCCCAGTTAGGTCCTTTATGACCTAACAAGTCCATTTGGGCTCTATTAGGATCAAACAAGTGCATTTGGGCTCCATTAGGACCAAAGATGTAAAAATTGTCCTAGTTAGGTCCTTCATGACCTAACAAGTCCATATGGGCTCTATTAGGATCAAACAAGTCCTTTGGGGCTCAATTAGGATCAATCAAGTCCATTTGGGCTCCAATAGGACCAAAGAAATCAAATTGGCCCAGTTAGGTCCTATGTGACCTAAAATGTCCACTTGGGCTCTATTAGGATCATACAAGTCCATTTGGGCTCCAATAGGACCAAAGAAGTACAAATTGGCCCAGTTAGGTCCTATATGACATAAAAAGTGTATTTTGGCTCTATTAGGATCAAACAAGTGCATTTGGGCTCCATTAGGACCAAAAAAGTACAAATTGGCCCAGTTAGGTCCTATATAACCTAAAAAGTGCATTTTGGCTCTATTAGGATCAAACAGGTCCATTTGGGCTCCAATAGGACCAAAGAAGTGCAAATTGGCCCAGTTAGGTCCTATATGACCTAAAATGTCCAATTGGGTTCTATTAGGATCATACAAGTCCATTTGGGCTCCAATAGGACCAAAGAAGAACAAATTGGCCCAGTTATGTCCTATATGACTTAAAAAGTGCATTTTGGCTCTATTAGGATCAAACAAGTGCATTTGGGCTCCATTAGGACCAAAGAAGTACAAATTGGCCCAGTTAGGTCCTTTATGACCTAACAAGTCCATTTGGGCTCTATTAGGATCAAACAAATCCATTTGGGCTCCAATAGGTTCAAAGAAGTACAAATTGGCCCAGTTAGGTCCTATTTGACCTAAAAAGTCCATTTGTGCTCTATTAGGATAAAACAAGTCCATTTGGGCTCCAATAGGACCAAAGAAGTACAAATTGGCCCAATTAGGTCCTATACGACCTCAAAAGTGCATTTTGGCTCTATTAGGATCAAACAAGTCCATTTGGGCTCCAATAGGACCAAAGAAGTACAAATTGGCACAGTTAGGTCCTATATGACCTAAAAAGTCCATTAGGACCTACTAGGATCAAACAAGTCCATTTGGGCTCCAATAGGACCAAACAAGTACAAATTGGCCCAGTTAGGTCCTTTATGACCTAACAAGTCCATTTGGGCTCTATTAGGATCAAACAAGTGCATTTGGGCTCCATTAGGACCAAAGATGTACAAATTGGCCTAGTTAGGTCCTTCATGACCTAACAAATCCATATGGGCTCTATTAGGATCAAACAAGTCCATTGGGGCTCTATTAGGATCATACAAGTACATTTGGCCTCCATTAGGACCAAAGAAGTACAAATTGGCCCAGTTAGGTCCTATATTACCTAAAATGTCCAATTGGGCTCTATTAGGATGATACTAGTCCATTTGGGCTCCAATAGGACCAAAGAAGAACAAATTGGCCCAGTTATGTCCTATATGACTTAAAAAGTGCATTTTGGCTCTATTAGGATCAAACAAGTGCATTTGGGCTCCATTAGGACCAAAGAAGTACAAATTGGCTCAGTTAGGTCCTTTATGACCTAACAAGTCCATTTGGGCTCTATTAGGATCAAACAAGTCCATTTCGGCGCCAATAGGTTCAAAGAAGTACAAATTGGCCCAGTTTGGTCCTATTTGACCTAAAAAGTCCATTTGTGCTCTATTAGGATAAAACAAGTCCATTTGGGCTCCAATAGGACCAAAGAAGTACAAATTGGCCCAGTTAGGTCCTATATGACCTAAAAAGTGTATTTTGGCTCTATTGGTATCAAACAAGTCCATTTGGGCTCCAATAGGACCAAAGAAGTACAAATTGGCACAGTTAGGTCCTATATGACCTAAAAAGTCAATTAGGACCTATTAGGATCACACAAGTCCATTTGGGCTCCAATAGGACCAAACAAGTTCAAATTGGCCCAGTTAGGTCCTTTATGACCTAACAAGTCCATTTGGGCTCTATTAGGATCAAACAAGTGCATTTGGTCTCCATTAGGACCAAAGATGTAAAAATTGTCCTAGTTAGGTCCTTCATGACCTAACAAGTCCATATGGGCTCTATTAGGATCAAACAAGTCCTTTGGGGCTCAATTAGGATCAATCAAGTCCATTTGGGCTCCAATAGGACCAAAGAAATCAAATTGGCCCAGTTAGGTCCTATGTGACCTAAAATGTCCACTGGGCTCTATTAGGATCAAACAAGTCCACTTGGGCTCCAATAGGACCAAAGAAGTACAAATTGGCCCAGTTAGGTCCTACATGACCTAAAAAGTGTATTTTGGCTCTATTAGGATCAAACAAGTGCATTTGGGCTCCATTAGGACAATTAAAGTCCAAATTGGCCCAGTTAGGTCCTATATAACCTAAAAAGTGCATTTGGCTCTATTAGGATCAAACAGCCCAATAGGACCAAAGAAGTGCAAATTGGCCCAGTTAGGTCCTATATGACCTAAAATGTCCAATTGGGTTCTATTAGGATCATACAAGTCCATTTGGGCTCCAATAGGACCAAAGAAGAACAAATTGGCCCCGTTATGTCCTATATGACTTAAAAAGTGCATTTTGGCTCTATTAGGATCAAACAAGTGCATTTGGGCTCCATTAGGACCAAAGAAGTACAAATTGGCCCAGTTAGGTCCTTTATGACCTAACAAGTCCATTTGGGCTCTGTTAGGATCAAACATATCCATTTGGGCTCCAATAGGTTCAAAGAAGTACAAATTGGCCCAGTTAGGTCCTATTTGACCTAAAAAGTCCATTTGTGCTCTATTAGGATAAAACAAGTCCATTTGGGCTCCAATAGGACCAAAGAAGTATAAATTGGCCCAATTAGGTCCTATATGACCTAAAAAGTGCATTTTGGCTCTATTAGGATCAAACAAGTCCATTTGGGCTCCAATAGGACCAAAGAAGTACAAATTGGCACAGTTAGGTCCTATATGACCTAAAAAGTCCATTAGGACCTACTAGGATCAAACAAGTCCATTTGGGCTCCAATAGGACCAAACAAGTACAAATTGGCCCAGTTAGGTCCTTTATGACCTAACAAGTCCATTTGGGCTCTATTAGGATCAAACAAGTGCATTTGGGCTCCATTAGGACCAAAGATGTACAAATTGGCCTAGTTAGGTCCTTCATGACCTAACAAATCCATATGGGCTCTATTAGGATCAAACAAGTCCATTGGGGCTCTATTAGGATCATACAAGTACATTTGGCCTCCATTAGGACCAAAGAAGTACAAATTGGCCCAGTTAGGTCCTATATTACCTAAAATGTCCAATTGGGCTCTATTAGGATGATACTAGTCCATTTGGGCTCCAATAGGACCAAAGAAGAACAAATTGGCCCAGTTATGTCCTATATGACTTAAAAAGTGCATTTTGGCTCTATTAGGATCAAACAAGTGCATTTGGGCTCCATTAGGACCAAAGAAGTACAAATTGGCTCAGTTAGGTCCTTTATGACCTAACAAGTCCATTTGGGCTCTATTAGGATCAAACAAGTCCATTTGGGCTCCAATAGGTTCAAAGAAGTACAAATTGGCCCAGTTAGGTCCTATTTGACCTAAAAAGTCCATTTGTGCTCTATTAGGATAAAACAAGTCCATTTGGGCTCCAATAGGACCAAAGAAGTACAAATTGGCCCAGTTAGGTCCTATATGACCTAAAAAGTGTATTTTGGCTCTATTGGGATCAAACATGTCCATTTGGGCTCCAATAGGACCAAAGATGTACAAATTGGCCCAGTTAGGTCCTATATGACCTAAAAAGTCAATTAGGACCTATTAGGATCACACAAGTCCATTTGGGCTCCAATAGTACCAAACAAGTTCAAATTGGCCAGTTAGGTCTTATGCCAGTCTTGGCTTATTAGGATCAAAGGCATTTGGGTCCATTAGGACCAAAGAGTAATGGCTAAAAGTCCATGGCCTATAGCACCCATTAGATCAAACAAGTCATTTGGCTCAATAGGACCAAAGAAATCAAATTGCCCATTAGGTCCTATATGACCTAAAATGTCATTGGGCTCTATTAGGATCATACAAGTCCATTTGGGCTCAATAGGACCAAAGAAGTACAATTGGCCTTAGGTCCTATATGACCTAAAAGTGTATTTTGGCTCTATTAGATCAAACAAGTGCATTTGGGCTCCATTAGACAAAAAGTACAAATTCCATTAGGTCCTATATAACCTAAAAGCATTTTGGCTCTATTAGGATCAAACAGTCCATTTGGCTCCAATAGGACAAAGAAGCAATGATTAGGTCCTATATGACCAAAATGTCAATTGGTTTATTAGGATCAACAAGTCATTTGGGCCAATAGACAAAGAAGAACAAATCATTATGTCTATATGACTTAAAAGTGCATTTTGGCTCTATTAGGATCAAACAAGTCATTGGCCCATAGGACCAAGAAGTACAATTGCCATTAGGTCCTTATGACCTAAAGCATGGCTCTATTAGATCAAACAAGTGCATTTGGCCCATTAGACCAAAGGAAAATTGTCCTATTAGGTCCATAACCTAAAGTCCATGGCCTATAGGCAAGCCCTTAGTCAAACAAGTCCATTTGGCCCAATAGACCAAAGAAATCAAATTGCATTAGGTCCTATATGACCTAAAATGTCCATTGCTCTATTAGGATCATACAAGTCCATTTGGGCTCCAATAGGACCAAGAAGTACAATTGGCCCATTAGGTCCTATATGACCTAAAAGTGTATTTTGGCTCTATTAGGATCAAACAAGTGCATTTGGGCTCCATTAGGACCAAAAAAGTACAAATTGGCCCAGTTAGGTCCTATATAACCTAAAATGTGCATTTTGGCTCTATTAGGATCAAACAGGTCCATTTGGCTCCAATAGGACCAAAGAAGTGCAAATTGGCCCAGTTAGGTCCTATATGACCTAAAATGTCCAATTGGGTTCTATTAGGATCATACAAGTCCATTTGGGCTCCAATAGGACCAAAGAAGAACAAATTGGCCCAGTTATGTCCTATATGACTTAAAAAGTGCATTTTGGCTCTATTAGGATCAAACAAGTGCATTTGGGCTCCATTAGGACCAAAGAAGTACAAATTGGCCCAGTTAGGTCCTTTATGACCTAACAAGTCCATTTGGGCTCTGTTAGGATCAAACAAATCCGTTTGGGCTCCAATAGGTTCAAAGAAGTACAAATTGGCCCAGTTAGGTCCTATTTGACCTAAAAAGTCCATTTGTGCTCTATTAGGATAAAACAAGTCCATTTGGGCTCCAATAGGACCAAAGAAGTATAAATTGGCCCAATTAGGTCCTATATGACCTAAAAAGTGCATTTTGGCTCTATTAGGATCAAACAAGTCCATTTGGGCTCCAATAGGACCAAAGAAGTACAAATTGGCACAGTTAGGTCCTATATGACCTAAAAAGTCCATTAGGACCTACTAGGATCAAACAAGTTCATTTGGGCTCCAATAGGACCAAACAAGTACAAATTGGCCCAGTTAGGTCCTTTATGACCTAACAAGTCCATTTGGGCTCTATTAGGATCAAACAAGTGCATTTGGGCTCCATTAGGACCAAAGATGTACAAATTGGCCTAGTTAGGTCCTTCATGACCTAACAAGTCCATATGGGCTCTATTAGGATCAAACAAGTCCATTGGGGCTCTATTAGGATCAAACAAGTACATTTGGCCTCCATTAGGACCAAAGAAGTACAAATTGGCCCAGTTAGGTCCTATATGACCTAAAATGTCCAATTGGGCTCTATTAGGATCAAAGAAGTCCATTTGGGCTCCAATAGGACCAAAGAAGTATAAATTTGCCCAGTTAGGTCCTATATGACCTAAAATGTCAATTTCGGCTCTATTAGGATCAAACAAGTCCATATGGGGTCCATTAGGACCAAAGTAGTAAAAATTGGCCCAGTTAGGTCCTATATGACCTAAAAAGTCCAATTGGGCTTTATTAGGATCAAACAAGTCCATTTGGGCTCCAATAGGTTCAAAGAAGTACAAATTGGCCCAGTTAGGTCCTATTTGACATAAAAAGTCCATTTGTGGTCTATTAGGATGAAACAAGTCCATTTGGGCTCCAATAGGACCAAAGAAGTACAAATTGGCCCAGTTAGGTCCTATATGACCTAAAAAGAGAATTTTGGCTTTATTCGGATCAAACAAGTCCATTTGGGCTCCAATAGGACCAAAGAAGTACAAAATGGCCCAGTTAGGTCCTATATGACCTAAAATGTCCAGTTGGGCTCTATTAGGATCATACAAGTCCATTTGGGCTCCAATAGGACCAAAGAAGTACAAATTGGCCCAGTTAGGTCCTATATGACCTAAAAAGTGTATTTTGGCTCTATTAAGATCAAACAGGTCCATTTAGGCTCCAATAGGACCAAAGAAGTGCAAATTGGCCCAGTTAGGTCCTATATGACCTAAAATGTTGAGTTGGGCTCTATTAGGATCATACAAGTCCATTTGGGCTCCAATAGGACCAAAGAAGTACAAATTGGCCTAGTTATGTCCTATATGACCTAAAAAGTGCATTTTGGCTCTATTAGGATCAAACAAGTGCATTTGGGCTCCATTAGGACCAAAGAAGTACAAATTGACCCAGTTAGGTCCTTTATGACCTAACAAGTCCATATGGGCTCTATTAGGATCAAACAAGTCCATTTGGGCTCTATTTGGTTCAAACAAGTCTATTTGGGCTCCAATATGACCAAAGAAGTACAAATTGGCCTAGTTAGGTCCTATATGACGTAAAAAGTCCATTTGGTCTCTATTAAGATCGAACAAGTCCATTTGGGCTCCATTAGGACCAAAGATGTACAAATTGGCCCAGTTAGGTCCTATATGACCCCAAAAGTCAATTTTGGCTCTATTAGGATCAAACAAGTCCATTTGGGCTCCAATAGGACCAAAGAAGTACAAATTGGCCCAGATAGGTCCTATATGACCTAAAAAGTCCATTTGGGCTCTATTAGGACCAAATAAGTACAAATTGGCCCAGTTTGGTCATTTATGACCTATCAAGTCCATTTGGGCTCTATTAGGATCAAACAAGTCCATTTGGGCTCCAATAGGACCAAAGAAATACAAATTGGCCCAGTTAGGTCCTATATGACCTAAAAAGTTCGTTTTGGCTCTATTAGGATCCAACAAGTCCATTTGGGCTCCAATAGGACCAAAGAAGTACAAATTGGCCCAATTAGGTCCTATATGACCTAAAATGTCCAGTTAGGCTCTATTGGGATCATACAAGTCCATTTGGGCTCCAACAGGACCAAAGAAGTACAAATTGGCCCAGTTAGGTCCTATATGACCTAAAAAGTGCATTTTGGCTCTATTAGGATCAAACAAGTGCATTTGGGATCCATTAGGACCAAAAAATTATAAATTGGCCCAGTTAGGTCCTATATGACCTAAAAAGTGCATTTTGGCTCTATTAGGATCAAACAGGTCCATTTGGGCTCCAATAGGACTAAAGAAGTGCAAATTCGCCCAGTTAGGTTCTATATGACCTAAAATGTCGAGTTGGGCTCTATTAGGATCATACAAGTTTATTTGGGCTCCAATAGGACCAAAGAAGTACAAATTGGCCTAGTTATGTCCTATATGACCTAAAAAGTGCATTTTGGCTCTATTAGGTTTAAACAAGTGCATTTGGGCTCCATTAGGACCAAAGAAGTACAAATTGGCCCAGTAAGGTCCTTTATGACCTAACAAGTCCATATGGGCTCTATTAGGATCAAACAAGTCCATTTGGGCTCTATTAGGTTCAAACAAGTCTATTTGGGCTCCAATTGGTCCAAAGAACTACAAATTGACCCAGTTAGGTCCTATATGACCTAAAAAGTCCATTTGGGCTCTATTAGGATCAAACAAGTTCATTTGGGCTCCATTAGGACCAAACATGTACAAATTGGCCCAGTTAGGTCCAATATGACCCAAAAAGTCCATTTTGGCTCTATTAGGATCAAACAAGTCCATTTGGGCTCCAATAGGACCAAAGAAGTACAAATTGGCCCAGATAGGTCCTATATGACCTAAAAAGTCCATTTGGGCTCTATTAGGATCAAAAAAGTCCATTTGGGCTCCATTAGGACCAAAGAAGTACAAATTGGCCCATTTAGGTCCTATATGACCTAAAAAGTCCATTTGGGCTCTATTAGGATCGCACAAGTCCATTTGGGCTCCAATAGGACCAAAGAAGTACAAATTGGCCCAGTTAGGTCCTATATGACCTAAAAAGTGCATTTTGGCCTTAATTGGGCTCAAACAAGTCCATTTGGACTCCATTTGGACCAAAGAAGTATAAATTGGCCCAGTTAGGTCCTATATGACCTAAAAAGTGCATTTTGGCTCTATTCGGATCAAACAAGTGCATTTGGGCTCCAATAGGACCAAAGAAGTACAAATTGACCAAGTTAGGTCCTATATGACCTAAAAAGTCCATTTGGGCTCTATTAGGATCAAACAAGTCCATTTGGGTTCCAATAGGACCGAAGAAGTACAAATTGGCCCAGTTAGGTCCTATATGACGTAAAATTTCCAGTTGGGCTCCAATAGGACCAAAGAAGTACAAATTGGCCCAGTTAGTTCCTATATGACCAAAAAAGTCTATTTGGCCTCTATTAGGATCAAACAAGTCCATTTGGGCTCAAATAGGACCAAAGAAGTACAAATTGGCCCAGTTAGGTCCTATATGAACTAAAAAGTCCAGTTAGGTCCTATATGTCCTAAAAAGTCCATTTGGGCTCTATTAGGGTCAAACAAGTCCATTTGGTCTCCATTAGGACCAAAGAAGTACAAATTGGCCCAGTTAGGTCCTATATGACTTAAAAAGTCCATTTGGGCTCTATTAGAATCAAACAAGTCCATTTGGGCTCCAATAGGTTCAAAGAAGTACAAATTGAGCCAGTTAGGTCCTATTTGACCTAAAAAGTCCATTTGTGCTCTATTAGGATAAAACAAGTCCATTTGGGCACCAATACGACCAAAGAAGTACAAATTGGCCCAGTTAGGTCCTATATGACCTAAAGCTGACCTATTAGATCAAACAAGTCCATTTGGGCCATACAAATCATCCTTAGGCTTATGACCAAAAGCCATTAGGACCTATTAGGATCACTCATTTGGGCCCAATAGGACCAAAAGTACAAATTGGCAATTAGTCTTATGACCTAACAAGTCCATTTGGGCTCTATTAGGATCAAACAAGTGCATTTGGGCTCCATTAGGACCAAAGATGTACAAATTGGGCCAGTTAGGTCCTTTATGACCTAACAAGTCCATATGGGCTCTATTAGGATCAAACAAGTCAACTGGGGCTCTATTAGGATCAAACAAGTACATTTGGCCTCCATTAGGACCAAAGAAGTACAAATTGGCCCAGTTAGGTCCTACATGACCTAAAATGTCCAGTTGGGCTCTATTAGGATCAAACAAGTCCATTTGGGCTCCAATAGGAGCAAAGAAGTACAAATTGGTCCAGTTAGGTCCTATATGACCTAAAAAGTCCATTTGGGCTCTATTAGGATCAAACAAGTCCATTTGGGCTCTAATAGGACCAAAGAAGCACAAATTGGCCCAGTTAGGTCCTATTTGACCTAAAAAGTGCGTTTTGGCTCTATTAGGACCCAACAAGTCCATTTGGGCTCCAATAGGACCAAAGAAGTACAAATTGGCCCAGTTAGGTCCTATATGACCTAAAATGTCCAGTTAGGCTCTATTAGGATCATACAAGTCCATTTGGGCTCCAATAGGACCAAAGAAGTACAAATTGGCCCAATTAGGTCCTATATGACCTAAAAAGTGCATTTTGGCTCTATTAGGATCAAACAAGTGCATTTGGGATCCATTTGGACCAAAGAAGTACAAATTGGCCCAGTAAGGTCCTTTATGACCTAACAAGTCCATATGGGCTCTATTAGGATCAAACAAGTCCATTTGGGCTCTATTAGGTTCAAACAAGTCTATTTGGGCTCCAATTGGACCAAAGAAGTACAAATTGACCCAGTTAGGTCCTATATGACCTAAAAAGTCCATTTGGGCTCTATTAGGATCAAACAAGTCCATTTGGGCTCTAATAGGACCAAAGAAGTACAAATTGGCCCAGTTAGGTCCTATATGACCTAAAAAGTGCGTTTTGGCTCTATTAGGATACAACAAGTCCATTTGGGCTCCAATAGGACCAAAGAAGTACAAATTGGCCCAGTTAGGTCCTATATGACCTAAAATGTCCAGTTAGGCTCTATTAGGATCATACAAGTCCATTTGGGCTCCAATAGGACCAAAGAAGAACAAATTGGCCCAATTAGGTCCTTAAGACCTAAAAAGTGCATTTTGGCTCTATTAGGATTAAACAAGTGCATTTGGTCTCCATTAGGACCAAAGAAGTACAAATTGGCCCAGTAAGGTCCTTTATGACCTAACAAGTCCATATGGGCTCTATTAGGATCAAACAAGTCCATTTGGGTTCTATTAGGTTCGAACAAGTCTATTTGGGCTCCAATTGGACCAAAGAAGTACAAATTGACCCAGTTAGGTCCTATATGACCTAAAAAGTCCATTTGGGCTCCATTAGGACCAAAGATGTACAAATTGGCCCAGTTAGCTCCTGTATGACCCAAAAAGTCCATTTTGGCTCTATTAGGATCAAACAAGTCCATTTGGGCTCCAATAGGACCAAAGAAGTACAAATTGACCCAGACAGGTCCTATATGACCTAAAAAATCCATTTGGGCTCTATTAGGATCAAAAAAGTCCATTTGGACTCCATTAGGACAAAAGAAGTACAAATTGACCTAGT
Source organism: Sophora flavescens (assembly GCA_030762895.1). Classification (NCBI taxonomy): domain Eukaryota; kingdom Viridiplantae; phylum Streptophyta; class Magnoliopsida; order Fabales; family Fabaceae; genus Sophora; species Sophora flavescens. The sequence continues at coordinate 5,100,884 of JAUPTC010000010.1, read as the reverse complement.
TAGGTCCTATATGACCTAAAAAGTCCATTTGGTCTCTGTTAGGATCACACAAGTCCATTTGGGCTCCAATAGGACCAAATAAGTACAAATTGGCCCAGTTAGGTCCTATATGACCTAAAAAGTGCATTTTGGCCTTAATTGGGCTCAAACAAGTCCATTTGGACTCCATTTGGACCAAAGAAGTAGAAATTGGCCCAGTTAGGTCCTATATGACCTAAAAAGTGCATTTTGGCTCTATTAGGATCAAACAAGTCCATTTGGACTCCAATAGGACCAAAGAAGTAGAAATTGACCCAGTTAGGTCCTATATGACCTAAAAAGGTCATTTGGGCTCTATTAGGATCAAACAAGTCCATTTGGGCTCCAATAGGACCAAAGAAGTACAAATTCGCCCAGTTAGGTCCTATATGACCTAAAAAGTCCATTTGGGCTCTATTAGGATCAAACAAGTCCATTTGGGCTCCAATAGGACCAAAGAAGTACAAATTGGCCCAGTTAGGTCCTATATGACCTAAAAAGTCCAGTTAGGTCCTATATGTCCTAAAAAGTCCATATAGGCTCAATTATGGGCAAACATGTCCATTTGGTATCCATTAGGACCAAAGAAGAACAAATTGGCCCAGTAGGTCCTATATGACTTAAAAAGTCCATTTGGGCTCTATTAGGAACAAACATGTCCATTTGGGCTCCATTAGGACCAAAGTAGTAAAAATTGACCCAGATTAGGTCCTATATGACCTAAAAAGTCCATTTGGGCTCTATTAGGATCAAACAAGTCCATTTGGGCTCCAATAGGTTCAAAGAAGTACAAATTGGCCCAGTTAGGTCCTATTTGACCTAAAAAGTCCATTTGCGCTCTATTAGGATGAAACAAGTCCATTTGGGCTCCAATGGGACCAAAGAAGTACAAATTGGCCTAGTTAGGTCCTATATGACCTAAAAAGGGTATTTTGGCTCTATTAGGATCAAACAAGTGCATTTGGGCTCCATTAGGAACAAAAAATTACAAATTGGCCCAGATAGGTCCTATATGACCTAAAAAGTGCATTTTGGCTCTATTAGGATCAAACAGGTCCATTTGGGCTCCAATAGGACCAAAGAAGTGCAAATTGGCCCAGTTAGGTCCTATATGACCTAGAATGTCGAGTTGGGCTCTATCAGGATCATACAAGGCCATTTGGGCTCCAATAGGACCAAAGAAGTACAAATTGGCCTAGTTATGTCCTATATGACCTAAAAAGTCCATTTGGGCTCTATTAGGATCAAACAAGTCCATTTGGGCTCCAATAGGACCAAAGAAGTACAAATTGGCCCAGTTAGGTCCTACATGACCTAAAAAGTGCGTTTTGGCTCTATTAGGATCAAACAAGTCCATTTGGGCTCTAATAGGACCAAAGAAGTACAAATTGGCCCAGTTAGGTCCTATATGACCTAAAAAGTGCGTTTTGGCTCTATTAGGATCCAACAAGTCCATTTGGGCTCCAATAGGACCAAAGAAGTACAAATTGGTCCAGTTAGGTCCTATATGACCTAAAATGTCCAGTTAGGCTCTATTAGGATCATACAAGTCCATTAGGGCTCCAATAGGACCAAAGAAGTACAAATTGGCCCAGTTAGGTCCTATATGACCTAAAAAGTGCATTTTGGCTCTATTAGGATCAAACAAGTGCATTTGGGATCCATTAGGACCAAAAAATTATAAATTGGCCCAGTTAGGTCCTATATGACCTAAAAAGTGCATTTTGGCTCTATTAGGATCAAACAGGTCCATTTGGGCTCCAATAGGACCAAAGAAGTACAAATTGACCAGTACAGTCCTATATGACCTAAAAAGTCCATTTGGGCTCTATTAGGATCAAAAAAGTCCATTTGGACTCCATTAGGACAAAAGAAGTACAAATTGACGTAGTTAGGTCCTATATGACCTAAAAAGTCCATTTGGTCTCTGTTAGGATCACACAAGTCCATTTGGGCTCCAATAGGACCAAAGAAGTACAAATTCGCCCAGTTAGGTCCTATATGACCTAAAAAGTGCATTTTGGCCTTAATTGGGCCCAAACAAGTCCATATGGACTCCATTTGGACCAAAGAAGTAGAAATTGGCCCAGTTAGGTCCTATATGACCTAAAAAGTGCATTTTGGCTCTATTAGGATCAAACAAGTCCATTTGGACTCCAATAGGACCAAAGAAGTAGAAATTGACCCAGTTAGGTCCTATATGACCTAAAAAGTCCATTTGGGCTCTATTAGGATCAAACAAGTCCATTTGGGCTCCAATAGGACCAAAGAAGTACAAATTGACCCAGTTAGGTCCTATATGACCTAAAAAGTCCATTTGGGCTCTATTAGGATCAAACAAGTCCATTTGGGCTCCAATAGGACCAAAGAAGTACAAATTGGCCCAGTTAGGTCCTATATGACCTAAAAAGTCCAGTTAGGTCCTATATGTCCTAAAAAGTCCATTTGGGCTCTATTAAGGTCAAACATGTCCATTTGGTATCCATTAGGACCAAAGAAGTACAAATTGGCCCAGTTAGGTCCTATATGACTTAAAAAGTCCATTTGGGCTCTATTAGGAACAAACAAGTCCATTTGGGCTCCATTAGGACCAAAGTAGTAAAAATTGACCCAGTTAGGTCCTATATGATCTAAAAAGTCCATTTGGGCTCTATTAGGATCAAACAAGTCCATTTGGGCTCCAATAGGTTCAAAGAAGTACAAATTGGCCCAGTTAGGTCCTATTTGACCTAAAAAGTCCATTTGCGCTCTATTAGGATGAAACAAGTCCATTTGGGCTCCAATGGGACCAAGGAAGTACAAATTGGCCTAGTTAGGTCCTATATGACCTAAAAAGTGCATTTTGGCTCTATTAGGATCAAACAAGTGCATTTGGGCTCCATTAGGACCAAAAAATTACAAATTGGCCCAGATAGGTCCTATATGACCTAAAAAGTGCATTTTGGCACTATTAGGATCAAACAGGTCCATTTGGGCTCCAATAGGACCAAAGAAGTGCTAATTGGCCCAGTTAGGTCCTATATGACCTAAAATGTCGAGTTGGGCTCTATTAGGATCATACAAGTCCATTTGGGCTCCAATAGGACCAAAGAAGTACAAATTGGCCTAGTTATGCCCTATATGACCTAAAAAGTCCATTTGGGCTCTATTAGGATCAAACAAGTCCATTTGGGCTCTAATAGGACCAAAGAAGTACAAATTGGCCCAGTTAGGTCCTATATGACCTAAAAAGTGCGTTTTGGCTCTATTAGGATCCAACAAGTCCATTTGGGATCCAATAGGACCAAAGAAGTACAAATTGGCCCAGTTAGGTCCTATATGACCTAAAATGTCCAGTTAGGCTCTATTAGGATCATACAAGTCCATTTGGGCTCCAATAGGACCAAAGAAGTACAAATTGGCCCAATTAGGTCCTATATGACCTAAAAAGTGCATTTTGGCTCTATTAGGATCAAACAAGTGCATTTGGGATCCATTAGGACCAAAAAATTATAAATTGGCCCAGTTAGGTCCTATATGACCTAAAAAGTGCATTTTGGCTCTATTAGGATCAAACAGGTCCATTTGGGCTCCAATAGGACCAAAGAAGTGCAAATTGGCCCAGTTAGGTTCTATATGACCTAAAATGTCGAGTTGGGCTCTATTAGGATCTTACAAGTTCATTTGGGCTCCAATAGGACTAAAGAAATACAAATTGGCCTAGTTATGTCCTATATGACCTAAAAAGTGCATTTTGGCTCTATTAGGATTAAACAAGTGCATTTGGTCTCCATTAGGACCAAAGAAGTACAAATTGGCCCAGTAAGGTCCTTTATGACCTAACAAGTCCATATGGGCTCTATTAGGATCAAACAAGTCCATTTGGGCTCTATTAGGTTCAAACAAGTCGATTTGGGCTCCAATTGGACCAAAGAAGTACAAATTGACCCAGTTAGGTCCTATATGACCTAAAAAGTCCATTTGGGCTCTATTAGGATCAAACAAGTCCATTTGGGCTCCAATAGGAGCAAAGAAGTACAAATTGGTCCAGTTAGGTCCTATATGACCTAAAAAGTCCATTTGGGCTCTATTAGGATTAAACAAGTCCATTTGGGCTCTAATAGGACCAAAGAAGTACAAATTGGCCCAGTTAGGTCCTATATGACCTAAAAAGTGCGTTTTGGCTCTATTAGGATCCAACAAGTCCATTTGGGCTCCAATAGGACCAAAGAAGTACAAATTGGTCCAGTTAGGTCCTATATGACCTAAAATGTCCAGTTAGGCTCTATTAGGATCATACAAGTCCATTTGGGCTCCAATAGGACCAAAGAAGTACAAATTGGCCCAGTTAGGTCCTATATGACCTAAAAAGTGCATTTTGGCTCTATTAGGATCAAACAAGTGCATTTGGGATCCATTAGGACCAAAAATTATAAATTGGCCCGATTAGGTCCTATATGACCTAAAAAGTGCATTTTGGCTCTATTAGGATCAAACAGGTCCATTTGGGCTCCAATAGGACCAAAGAAGTACAAATTGACCCAGACAGGTCCTATATGACCTAAAAAGTCCATTTGGGCTCTATTAGGATCAAAAAAGTCCATTTGGACTCCATTAGGACAAAAGAAGTACAAATTGACGTAGTTAGGTCCTATATGACCTAAAAAGTCCATTTGGTCTCTGTTAGGATCACACAAGTCCATTTGGGCTCCAATAGGACCAAAGAAGTACAAATTGGCCCAGTTAGGTCCTATATGACCTAAAAAAGTGCATTTTGGCTCTATTAGGATCAAACAAGTGCATTTGGGATCCATTTGGACCAAAGAAGTACAAATTGGCCCAGTAAGGTCCTTTATGACCTAACAAGTCCATATGGGCTCTATTAGGATCAAACAAGTCCATTTGGGCTCTATTAGGTTCAAACAAGTCTATTTGGGCTCCAATTGGACCAAAGAAGTACAAATTGACCCAGTTAGGTCCTATATGACCTAAAAAGTCCATTTGGGCTCTATTAGGATCAAACAAGTCCATTTGGGCTCTAATAGGACCAAAGAAGTACAAATTGGCCCAGTTAGGTCCTATATGACCTAAAAAGTGCGTTTTGGCTCTATTAGGATACAACAAGTCCATTTGGGCTCCAATAGGACCAAAGAAGTACAAATTGGCCCAGTTAGGTCCTATATGACCTAAAATGTCCAGTTAGGCTCTATTAGGATCATACAAGTCCATTTGGGCTCCAATAGGACCAAAGAAGAACAAATTGGCCCAATTAGGTCCTTAAGACCTAAAAAGTGCATTTTGGCTCTATTAGGATTAAACAAGTGCATTTGGTCTCCATTAGGACCAAAGAAGTACAAATTGGCCCAGTAAGGTCCTTTATGACCTAACAAGTCCATATGGGCTCTATTAGGATCAAACAAGTCCATTTGGGTTCTATTAGGTTCAAACAAGTCTATTTGGGCTCCAATTGGACCAAAGAAGTACAAATTGAACCAGTTAGGTCCTATATGACCTAAAAAGTCCATTTGGGCTCCATTAGGACCAAAGATGTACAAATTGGCCCAGTTAGGTCCTATATGACCCAAAAAGTCCATTTTGGCTCTATTAGGATCAAACAAGTCCATTTGGGCTCCAATAGGACCAAAGAAGTACAAATTGACCAGTAGGGTCCTATATGACCTAAAAAGTCCATTTGGGCTCTATTAGGATCAAAAAAGTCCATTTGGACTCCATTAGGACAAAAGAAGTACAAATTGACCTAGTTAGGTCCTATATGACCTAAAAAGTCCATTTGGTCTCTGTTAGGATCACACAAGTCAATTTGGGCTCCAATAGGACCAAAGAAGTACAAATTAGCCCAGTTAGGTCCTATATGACCTAAAAAGTGCATTTTGGCCTTAATTGGGCTCAAACAAGTCCATTTGGACTCCATTTGGACCAAAGAAGTAGAAATTGGCCCGATTAGGTCCTATATGACCTAAAAAGTGCATTTTGGCTCTATTAGGATCAAACAAGTCCATTTGGACTCCAATAGGACCAAAGAAGTAGAAATTGACCCGATTAGGTCCTATATGACCTAAAAAGGTCATTTGGGCTCTATTAGGATCAAACAAGTCCATTTGGGCTCCAATAGGACCAAAGAAGTACAAATTGGCCAGTTAGGTCCTATATGACCTAAAAAGTCCATTTGGGCTCTATTAGGATCAAACAAGTCCATTTGGGCTCCAATAGGACCAAAGAAGTACAAATTGCCCATTAGGTCCTATATGACCAAAAAGTCCAGTTAGGTCCTATATGTCCTAAAAAGTCCATTTGGGCTCTATTAAGGTCAAACATGTCCATTTGGTATCCATTAGGACCAAAGAAGAACAAATTGGCCCGATTAGGTCCTATATGACTTAAAAAGTCCATTTGGGCTCTATTAGGAACAAACATGTCCATTTCGGCTCAATTAGGACCAAAGTAGTAAAAATTGGCCCAATTAGGTCCTATATGACCTAAAAAGTCCATTTGGGCTCTATTAGGATCAAACAAGTCCTTTTGGGCTCCAATAGGTTCAAAGAAGTACAAATTGGCCCAGATTAGGTCCTATTTGACCTAAAAAGTCCATTTGCGCTCTATTAGGATGAAACAAGTCCATTTGGGCTCCAATGGGACCAAAGAAGTACAAATTGGCCTAGTTAGGTCCTATATGACCTAAAAAGTGTATTTTGGCTCTATTAGGATCAAACAAGTGCATTTGGGCTCCATTAGGAACAAAAATTACAAATTGCTCCGAGAGGTCCTATATGACCTAAAAAGTGCATTTTGGCTCTATTAGGATCAAACATGTCCATTTGGGCTCCAATAGGACCAAAGAAGTGCAAATTGGCCCCAGTTAGGTCCTATATGACCTAAAATGTCTAGTTTGGCTCTATTAGGATCATACAATTACATTTGGGCTCCAATAGGACCAAAGAAGTACAAATTGGCCTAGTTATGTCCTATATGACCTAAAAAGTCCATTTGGGCTCTATTAGGATCAAACAAGTCCATTTGGGCTCCAATAGGACCAAAGAAGTACAAATTGGCCCAGTTAGGTCCTACATGACCTAAAATGTCTAGTTGGGCTCTATTAGGATCAAACAAGTCCATTTGGGCTCCAATAGGACCAAAGAAGTACAAATTGGCCCAGTTGGGTCCTATATGACCTAAAAAGTCCATTTGGGCTCTATTAGGATCAAACAAGTCCATTTGGGCTCTAATAGGACCAAAGAAGTACAAATTCCCGGCCCTTAGGTCCTATATGACCTAAAAAGTGCTTTTGGCTCTATTAGGATCCAACAAGTCCATTTGGGCTCCATTAGGACCAAAGAAGTACAAATTTGTCCATTTAGGTACTATATGACCTAAAATGTCCATTTTGGCTCTATTAGGATCATACAAGTCCATTTGGGCTCCAATAGGACCAAAGAAGTACAAATTGGCCCAGTTAGGTCCTATATGACCTAAAAAGTGCATTTTGGCTCTATTAGGATCAAACAAGTGCATTTGGGATCCATTAGGACCAAAAAGTATAAATTGGCCCAGTTAGGTCCTATATGACCTAAAAAGTGCATTTTGGCTCTATTAGGATCAAACAGGTCCATTTGGGCTCCAATAGGACCAAAGAAGTACAAATTGACCCAGACAGGTCCTATATGACCTAAAAAGTCCATTTGGGCTCTATTAGGATCAAAAAAGTCCATTTGGACTCCATTAGGACAAAAGAAGTACAAATTGACCTAGTTAGGTCCTATATGACCTAAAAAGTCCATTTGGTCTCTGTTAGGATCACACAAGTCCATTTGGGCTCCAATAGGACCAAAGAAGTACAAATTGGCCCAGTTAGGTCTTATATGACCTAAAAAGTGCATTTTGGCTCTATTAGGCTCAAACAAGTCCATTTGGACTCCATTTGGACCAAAGAAGTAGAAATTGGCCCAGTTAGGTCCTATATGACCTAAAAAGTGCATTTTGGCTCTATTAGGATCAAACAAGTCCATTTGGACTCCAATAGGACCAAAGAAGTAGAAATCGACCCAGTTAGGTCCTATATGACCTAAAAAATCCATTTGGGCTCTATTAGGATCAAACAAGTCCATTTGGGCACCAATAGGACCAAAGAAGTACAAATTGGCCCAGTTAGGTCCTATATGACCTAAAAAGTCCATTTGGGCTCTATTAGGATCAAACAAGTCCATTTGGGTCCATAGACCAAAAATCCATTTGGTCCTATATGACCTAAAAGTCCATTTGGGCTCTATTAGGATCAAACAAGTCCATTTGGGCTCCAATAGGATAGAAGTAAAAATTGTCCATTAGGTCCTATATGACCTAAAAAGTCCATTTGGGCTCTATTAGGATCAAACAAGTCCATTTGGGCTCCATTAGGACCAAAGAAGTACAAATTGGCCCAGATTAGGTCCTATATGACCTAAAAGTCCATTTGGCTCCAAAAACCATGCTCTATTAGGATCAAACAAGTCCATTTGGGCTCCAATAGGACCAAAGAAGTACAAATTGCAGATTAGGTCCTATATGACCTAAAAAGTGCATTTGGCTCTATTAGGATCAAACAAGTCCATTTGGGCTCCAATAGGACCAAGAAGTACAAATTGGCCTAGTTAGGTCCTATATGACCTAACAAGTCCATTTGGGCTCAATTAGGATCAAACAAGTACATTTGGGCTCCATTTGGACCAAGAAGTACAAATTGGCCCAGTTAGGTCCTATATGACCTAAAAAGTGCATTTTGGCTCTATTAGGATCAAACAAGTCCATTTGGGCTCCAATAGGACCAAAGAAGTACAAATTGGCCCAGTTAGGTCCTATATGACCTAAAATATCCGGTTGGGCTCTATTAGGATCAAACAAGCCCATTTTGGCTCCAATAGGACCAAAGAAGCACAAATTGGCCCAGTTAGGTCCTATATGACCTAAAATGTCCAGTTGGGCTCTATTAGGATCAAACAAGTCCATTTGGGCTCCAATAGGACTAAAGAAGTACAAATTGGCCCAGTTAGGTCCTATATGACCTAAAAAGTGCATTTTTGCTCTATTAGGATCAAACAAGTCCATTTGGGCTCCAATAGGACCAAAGAAGTACAAATTGGCCCAGTTAGGTCCTATATGACCAAAAAAGTCCATTTGGGCTCTATTAGGGTCAAACAAGTCCATTTGGTCTCCATTAGGACCAAAGAAGTACAAATTGACCCAGTTAGGTCCTTTATGACCTAACAAGTCCATTTGACCTCTATTAGGATCAAACAAGTCCATTTGGGCACCAATTGGACTAAAGAAGTACAAATTGGCCCACTTACGTCCTATATGACCTAAAAAGTGCATTTTGGCTCTATTAGGATCAAACAAGGCCATTTGGGCTCCAATAGGACCAAAGAAGTACAAATTGGCCCAGTTAGGTCCTATATGACCTAAAAAGTCCATTTGGGCTCTATTAGGATCAAACAAGTCCATTTGGGCTCCATTGG
>JAUPTC010000010.1:5015526-5090878 GCA_030762895.1 Sophora flavescens | reverse complement strand
CAAACAAGTCCATTTGGGCTCCATTAGGACCAAAGTAGTAAAAATTGACCCAGTTAGGTCCTATATGATCTAAAAGTCCATTTGGGCTCTATTAGGATCAAACAAGTCCATTTGGGCTCCAATAGGTTCAAAGAAGTACAAATTGGCCCAGTTAGGTCCTATTTGACCTAAAAAGTCCATTTGCGCTCTATTAGGATGAAACAAGTCCATTTGGGCTCCAATGGGACCAAGGAAGTACAAATTGGCCTAGTTAGGTCCTATATGACCTAAAAAGTGCATTTTGGCTCTATTAGGATCAAACAAGTGCATTTGGGCTCCATTAGGACCAAAAAATTACAAATTGGCCCAGATAGGTCCTATATGACCTAAAAAGTGCATTTTGGCACTATTAGGATCAAACAGGTCCATTTGGGCTCCAATGGGACCAAAGAAGTGCTAATTGGCCCAGTTAGGTCCTATATGACCTAAAATGTCGAGTTGGGCTCTATTAGGATCATACAAGTCCATTTGGGCTCCAATAGGACCAAAGAAGTACAAATTGGCCTAGTTATGCCCTATATGACCTAAAAAGTCCATTTGGGCTCTATTAGGATCAAACAAGTCCATTTGGGCTCTAATAGGACCAAAGAAGTACAAATTGGCCCAGTTAGGTCCTATATGACCTAAAAAGTGCGTTTTGGCTCTATTAGGATCCAACAAGTCCATTTGGGATCCAATAGGACCAAAGAAGTACAAATTGGCCCAGTTAGGTCCTATATGACCTAAAATGTCCAGTTAGGCTCTATTAGGATCATACAAGTCCATTTGGGCTCCAATAGGACCAAAGAAGTACAAATTGGCCCAATTAGGTCCTATATGACCTAAAAAGTGCATTTTGGCTCTATTAGGATCAAACAAGTGCATTTGGGATCCATTAGGACCAAAAAATTATAAATTGGCCCAGTTAGGTCCTATATGACCTAAAAAGTGCATTTTGGCTCTATTAGGATCAAACAGGTCCATTTGGGCTCCAATAGGACCAAAGAAGTGCAAATTGGCCCAGTTAGGTTCTATATGACCTAAAATGTCGAGTTGGGCTCTATTAGGATCTTACAAGTTCATTTGGGCTCCAATAGGACTAAAGAAGTACAAATTGGCCTAGTTATGTCCTATATGACCTAAAAAGTGCATTTTGGCTCTATTAGGATTAAACAAGTGCATTTGGTCTCCATTAGGACCAAAGAAGTACAAATTGGCCCAGTAAGGTCCTTTATGACCTAACAAGTCCATATGGGCTCTATTAGGATCAAACAAGTCCATTTGGGCTCCAATTGGACCAAAGAAGTACAAATTGACCCAGTTAGGTCCTATATGACCTAAAAAGTCCATTTGGGCTCTATTAGGATCAAACAAGTCCATTTGGGCTCCAATAGGAGCAAAGAAGTACAAATTGGTCCAGTTAGGTCCTATATGACCTAAAAAGTCCATTTGGGCTCTATTAGGATCAAACAAGTCCATTTGGGCTCTAATAGGACCAAAGAAGTACAAATTGGCCCAGTTAGGTCCTATATGACCTAAAAAGTGCGTTTTGGCTCTATTAGGATCCAACAAGTCCATTTGGGCTCCAATAGGACCAAAGAAGTACAAATTGGTCCAGTTAGGTCCTATATGACCTAAAATGTCCAGTTAGGCTCTATTAGGATCATACAAGTCCATTTGGGCTCCAATAGGACCAAAGAAGTACAAATTGGCCCAGTTAGGTCCTATATGACCTAAAAAGTGCATTTTGGCTCTATTAGGATCAAACAAGTGCATTTGGGATCCATTAGGACCAAAAAATTATAAATTGGCCCAGTTAGGTCCTATATGACCTAAAAAGTGCATTTTGGCTCTATTAGGATCAAACAGGTCCATTTGGGCTCCAATAGGACCAAAGAAGTACAAATTGACCCAGACAGGTCCTATATGACCTAAAAAGTCCATTTGGGCTCTATTAGGATCAAAAAAGTCCATTTGGACTCCATTAGGACAAAAGAAGTACAAATTGACGTAGTTAGGTCCTATATGACCTAAAAAGTCCATTTGGTCTCTGTTAGGATCACACAAGTCCATTTGGGCTCCAATAGGACCAAAGAAGTACAAATTGGCCCAGTTAGGTCCTATATGACCTAAAAAAGTGCATTTTGGCTCTATTAGGATCAAACAAGTGGATTTGGGATCCATTTGGACCAAAGAAGTACAAATTGGCCCAGTAAGGTCCTTTATGACCTAACAAGTCCATATGGGCTCTATTAGGATCAAACAAGTCCATTTGGACTCCAATAGGACCAAAGAAGTACAAATTGACCCAGTTAGGTCCTATATGACCTAAAAAGTCCATTTGGGCTCTATTAGGATCAAACAAGTCCATTTGGGCTCTAATAGGACCAAAGAAGTACAAATTGGCCCAGTTAGGTCCTATATGACCTAAAAAGTGCGTTTTGGCTCTATTAGGATACAACAAGTCCATTTGGGCTCCAATAGGACCAAAGAAGTACAAATTGGCCCAGTTAGGTCCTATATGACCTAAAATGTCCATTTTGGCTCTATTAGGATCATACAAGTCCATTTGGGCTCCAATAGGACCAAAGAAGAACAAATTGGCCCAATTAGGTCCTTAAGACCTAAAAAGTGCATTTTGGCTCTATTAGGATTAAACAAGTGCATTTGGTCTCCATTAGGACCAAAGAAGTACAAATTGGCCCAGTAAGGTCCTTTATGACCTAACAAGTCCATATGGGCTCAATTACGAACAAACAATTACATTGGGGCACTAATATGTACAATCAGTTCTATTTGGGCTCCAATAGGACCAAAGAAGTACAAATTGGCCCAGTTAGGTCCTATATGACCTAAAAAGTCCATTTGGGCTCTTTTAGGATCAAACAAGTCCATTTGGGATCCAATAGGACCAAAGAAGTACAAATTGACCCAGACAGGTCCTATATGACCTAAAAAGTCCATTTGGGCTCTATTAGGATCAAAAAAGTCCATTTGGACTCCATTAGGACAAAAGAAGTACAAATTGACCTAGTTAGGTCCTATATGACCTAAAAATTCCATCTGGTCTCTATTAGGATCACACAAGTCCATTTGGGCTCCAATAGGACCAAATAAGTACAAATTGGCCCAGTTAGGTCCTATATGACCTAAAAAGTGCATTTTGGCTCTATTGGGATCAAACAAGTCCATTTGGGCTCCATTAGGTCCAAAGAAGTACAAATTGGCCCAGTTAGGTCCTATATGACCTAAAAAGTGCATTTTGGCTCTATTAGGATCAAACAAGTCCATTTGGGCTCCAATAGGACCAAAGAAATAGAAATTGACCCAGTTAGGTCCTATATGACCTAAAAGTCCATTTGGGCTCTATTAGGATCAAACAAGTCCATTTGGGCTCCAATAGGACCAAAGAAGTACAAATTGGCACAGTTAGGTCCTATACGACCTAAAAAGTCCATTTGGGCTCTATTAGGATCAAACAAGTCCATTTGGGCTCCAATAGGACCAAAGAAGTACAAATTGGCCCAGTTAGGTCCTATATGACCTAAAAAGTCCATTTGGGCTCTATTAGGGTCAAACATGTCCATTTGGTATCCATTAGGACCAAAGAAGAACAAATTGGCCCAGTTAGGTCCTATATGACCTAAAAAGTCCATTTGGGCTCTATTAGGATCAAACAAGTCCATTTGGGCTCCATTAGGACCAAAGATGTAAAAATTGGCCCAGTTAGGTCCTATATGACCTAAAAAGTCCATTTGGGCTCTATTAGGATCAAACAAATCCATTTGGGCTCCAATAGGACCAAAGAAGTACAAATTGGCCCAGTTAGGTCCTATTTGACCTAAAAAGTCCATTTGTACTCTATTAGGATGAAACAAGTCCATTTGGGCTCCAATAGGATCAAAGAAGTACAAATTGGCCCAGTTAGGTCCTATATGACCTAAAAAGTGCATTTTGGCTCTCTTAGGATCAAACAAGTCCATTTGGGCTCCAATAGGACCAAAAAAATACACATTGGCCCAGTTAGGTCCTATATGACCTAAAAAGTGCATTTTGGCTCTATTAGGATCAAACAAGTCCATTTGGGCTCCAATAGGACCAAAGAAGTACAAATTGGCCCAGTTAGGTCCTATATGACCTAAAATGTCCAGTTGGGCTCTATTAGGATCAAACAAGTCCATTTGGGCTCCAATAGGACCAAAGAAGTACAAATTGGCCTAGTTAGGTCCTATATGACCTAAAAAGTCCATTTGGGCTCTATTAGGATCAAACAAGTCCATTTGGGCTCCAATAGGACCAAAGAAGTACAAATTGGCCCAGTTAGGTCCTATGGGCTCTATTAGGATCAAACAAGTCCATTTGGGCTCCAATAGGAGCAAAGAAGTACAAATTGGCCCAGTTAGGTCCTATATGACCTAAAAAGTCCATTTGGGCTCTATTAGGATCAAACAAGTCCATTTGGGCTCTAATAGGACCAAAGAAGTACAAATTGGCCCAGTTAGGTCCTATATGACCTAAAAAGTGCGTTTTGGCTCTATTAGGATCCAACAAGTCCATTTGGGCTCCAATAGGACCAAAGAAGTACAAATTGGCCGGGCGTAGGTATATGACCTAAAATGTCCATTTGGGCTCTATTAGGATCATACAAGTCCATTTGGGCTCCAATAGGACCAAAGAAGTACAAATTCGCCCAGTTAGGTCCTATATGACCTAAAAAGTGCATTTTGGCTCTATTAGGATCAAACAAGTGCATTTGGGATCCATTAGGACCAAAGAAGTACAAATTGGCCCAGTTAGGTCCTATATGACCTAAAAAGTGCATTTTGGCTCTATTAGGATCAAACAAGTCCATTTGGGCTCCAATAGGACCAAAGAAGTACAAATTGACCCAGACAGGTCCTATATGACCTAAAAAGTCCATTCGGGCTCTATTTGGATCAAAAAAGTCCATTTGGACTCCATTAGGACAAAATAAGTACAAATTGACCTAGTTAGGTCCTATATGACCTAAAAAGTCCATTTGGTCTCTGTTAGGATCACACAAGTCCATTTGGGCTCCAATAGGACCAAAGAAGTACAAATTGGCCCAGTTAGGTCCTATATGACCTAAAAAGTGCATTTTGGCCTTAATTGGGCTCAAACAAGTCCATATGGACTCCATTTGGACCAAAGAAGTAGAAATTGGCCCAGTTAGGTCCTATATGACCTAAAAAGTGCATTTTGGCTCTATTAGGATCAAACAAGTCCATTTGGACTCCAATAGGACCAAAGAAGTAGAAATTGACCCAGTTAGGTCCTATATGACCTAAAAAGTCCATTTGGGCTCTATTAGGATCAAACAAGTCCATTTGGGCTCCAATAGGACCAAAGAAGTACAAATTGACCCAGTTAGGTCCTATATGACCTAAAAAGTCCATTTGGGCTCTATTAGGATCAAACAAGTCCATTTGGGCTCCAATAGGACCAAAGAAGTACAAATTGGCCCAGTTAGGTCCTATATGACCTAAAAAGTCCAGTTAGGTCCTATATGTCCTAAAAAGTCCATTTGGGCTCTATTAAGGTCAAACATGTCCATTTGGTATCCATTAGGACCAAAGAAGTACAAATTGGCCCAGTTAGGTCCTATATGACTTAAAAAGTCCATTTGGCCTCTATTAGGAACAAACAAGTCCATTTGGGCTCCATTAGGACCAAAGTAGTAAAAATTGACCCAGTTAGGTCCTATATGATCTAAAAAGTCCATTTGGCCTCTATTAGGATCAAACAAGTCCATTTGGGCTCCAATAGGTTCAAAGAAGTACAAATTGGCCCAGTTAGGTCCTATTTGACCTAAAAAGTCCATTTGCGCTCTATTAGGATGAAACAAGTCCATTTGGGCTCCAATGGGACCAAGGAAGTACAAATTGGCCTAGTTAGGTCCTATATGACCTAAAAAGTGCATTTTGGCTCTATTAGGATCAAACAAGTGCATTTGGGCTCCATTTGGACCAAAAAATTACAAATTGGCCCAGATAGGTCCTATATGACCTAAAAAGTGCATTTTGGCACTATTAGGATCAAACAGGTCCATTTGGGCTCCAATAGGACCAAAGAAGTGCTAATTGGCCCAGTTAGGTCCTATATGACCTAAAATGTCGAGTTGGGCTCTATTAGGATCATACAAGTCCATTTGGGCTCCAATAGGACCAAAGAAGTACAAATTGGCCTAGTTATGCCCTATATGACCTAAAAAGTCCATTTGGGCTCTATTAGGATCAAACAAGTCCATTTGGGTTCCAATAGGACCAAAGTAGTACAAATTGGCCCAGATAGGTCCTATATGACCTAAAAATTGCGTTTGGGCTCTATTAGGATCAAACAAGTCAATTTGGGATCCAATAGGACCAAAGAAGTACAAATTGGCCCAGTTAGGTCCTATATGACCTAAAATGTCCAGTTGGGCTCTATTAGGATCAAACAAGTCCATTTGGGCTCCAATAGGACCAAAGAAGTACAAATTGGCCCAGTTAGGTCCTATATGACCTAAAAAGTGCATTTTGGCTCTATTAGGATCAAACAAGTCCATTTGGGATCCATTAGTACCAAACAAGTACAAATTGGTCCAGTTAGGTCCTATATGACCTAAAAAGTGCATTTTGGCTCTATTAGGATCAAACAAGTCCATTTGGGCTCCAATAGGACCAAAGAAGTACAAATTGGCCCAGTTAGGTCCTATATGACCTAAAAAGTCCAGTTGGGCTCTATTATGATCAAACAAGTCCATTTGGGCTCCAATAGGACCAAAGAAGTACAAATTGGCCCAGTTAGGTCCTATATGACCTAAAAAGTGCATTTTGGCTCTATTAGGATCAAACAAGTCCATTTGGGCTCCAATAGGACCAAAGAAGTACAAATTGGCCCAGTTAGGTCCTTTATGACCTAACAAGTCCATTTGGGCTCTATTAGGTTCAAACAAGTCCATTTGGGCTCCAATAGGACCAAAGAAGTACAAATTGGCCCAGTTAGGTCCTATAAGACCTAAAAAGTCCATTTGGGCTCTATTAGGATCAAACAAGTCCATTTGGGCTCCAACAGGACCAAAGAAGTACAAATAGGTCCAGATAGGTCCTATATGACCTAAAAAGTCCATTTGGGCTCTATTAGGATCAAACAAGTCTATTTGGGCTCCATTAGGACCAAAGAAGTACAAATTGGCCCAGTTAGGTCCTAAATGACCTAAAATGTCCATTTGGGCTCTATTAGGATCAAACAAGTCCATTTGGGCTCCAATAGGACCAAAGAAGTACAAATTGGCCCAGTTAGGTCCTATATGACCTAAAAAGTCCAGTTTGGCTCTATTAGGATCAAACAAGTCCATTTGGGCTCCATTAGGAGCAAAGAAGTAAATTGGCCTAGTTAGGTCCTATATGACCTAAAAAGTGCATTTGGGCTCTATTAGGATCACACAAGTCCATTTGGGCTCCAATAGGACCAAAGAAGTACAAATTGGCCCAGTTAGGTCCTATATGACCTAAAAAGTGCATTTGGCTCTATTAGGACCAACAAGTGCATTTGGGATCCATTTGGACCAAAGAAGTACAAATTGGCCCAGTAAGGTCCTTTATGACCTAACAAGTCCATATGGGCTCTATTAGGATCAAACAAGTCCATTTGGGCTCTATTAGGTTCAAACAAGACTATTTGGGCTCCAATTGGACCAAAGAAGTACAAATTGACCCAGTTAGGTCCTATATGACCTAAAAAGTCCATTTGGGCTCTATTAGGATCAAACAAGTCCATTTGGGCTCTAATAGGACCAAAGAAGTACAAATTGGCCCAGTTAGGTCCTATATGACCTAAAAAGTGCGTTTTGGCTCTATTAGGATACAACAAGTCCATTTGGGCTCCAATAGGACCAAAGAAGTACAAATTGGCCCAGTTAGGTCCTATATGACCTAAAATGTCCAGTTAGGCTCTATTAGGATCATACAAGTCCATTTGGGCTCCAATAGGACCAAAGAAGAACAAATTGGCCCAATTAGGTCCTTAAGACCTAAAAAGTGCATTTTGGCTCTATTAGGATTAAACAAGTGCATTTGGTCTCCATTAGGACCAAAGAAGTACAAATTGGCCCAGTAAGGTCCTTTATGACCTAACAAGTCCATATGGGCTCTATTAGGATCAAACAAGTCCATTTGGGTTCTATTAGGTTCCAACAAGTCTATTTGGGCTCCAATTGCACCAAAGAAGTACAAATTGAACCAGTTAGGTCCTATATGACCTAAAAAGTCCATTTGGGCTCCATTAGGACCAAAGATGTACAAATTGGCCCAGTTAGGTCCTATATGACCCAAAAAGTCCATTTTGGCTCTATTAGGATCAAACAAGTCCATTTGGGCTCCAATAGGACCAAAGAAGTACAAATTGACCCAGACAGGTCCTATATGACCTAAAAAGTCCATTTGGGCTCTATTAGGATCAAAAAAGTCCATTTGGACTCCATTAGGACAAAAGAAGTACAAATTGACCTAGTTAGGTCCTATATGACCTAAAAAGTCCATTTGGTCTCTGTTAGGATCACACAAGTCCATTTGGGCTCCAATAGGACCAAAGAAGTACAAATTAGCCCAGTTAGGTCCTATATGACCTAAAAAGTGCATTTTGGCCTTAATTGGGCTCAAACAAGTCCATTTGGACTCCATTTGGACCAAAGAAGTAGAAATTGGCCCAGTTAGGTCCTATGTGACCTAAAAAGTGCATTTTGGCTCTATTAGGATCAAACAAGTCCATTTGGACTCCAATAGGACCAAAGAAGTAGAAATTGACCCAGTTAGGTCCTATATGACCTAAAAAGGTCATTTGGGCTCTATTAGGATCAAACAAGTCCATTTGGGCTCCAATAGGACCAAAGAAGTACAAATTCGCCCAGTTAGGTCCTATATGACCTAAAAAGTCCATTTGGGCTCTATTAGGATCAAACAAGTCCATTTGGGCTCCAATAGGACCAAAGAAGTACAAATTGGCCCAGTTAGGTCCTATATGACCTAAAAAGTCCAGTTAGGTCCTATATGTCCTAAAAAGTCCATTTGGGCTCTATTAAGGTCAAACATGTCCATTTGGTATCCATTAGGACCAAAGAAGAACAAATTGGCCCAGTTAGGTCCTATATGACTTAAAAAGTCCATTTGGGCTCTATTAGGAACAAACATGTCCATTTGGGCTCCATTAGGACCAAAGTAGTAAAAATTGACCCAGTTAGGTCCTATATGACCTAAAAAGTCCATTTGGGCTCTATTAGGATCAAACAAGTCCATTTGGGCTCCAATAGGTTCAAAGAAGTACAAATTGGCCCAGTTAGGTCCTATTTGACCTAAAAAGTCCATTTGCGCTCTATTAGGATGAAACAAGTCCATTTGGGCTCCAATGGGACCAAAGAAGTACAAATTGGCCTAGTTAGGTCCTATATGACCTAAAAAGGGTATTTTGGCTCTATTAGGATCAAACAAGTGCATTTGGGCTCCATTAGGAACAAAAAATTACAAATTGGCCCAGATAGGTCCTATATGACCTAAAAAGTGCATTTTGGCTCTATTAGGATCAAACAGGTCCATTTGGGCTCCAATAGGACCAAAGAAGTGCAAATTGGCCCAGTTAGGTCCTATATGACCTAGAATGTCGAGTTGGGCTCTATCAGGATCATACAAGTCCATTTGGGCTCCAATAGGACCAAAGAAGTACAAATTGGCCTAGTTATGTCCTATATGACCTAAAAAGTCCATTTGGGCTCTATTAGGATCAAACAAGTCCATTTGGGCTCCAATAGGACCAAAGAAGTACAAATTGGCCCAGTTAGGTCCTACATGACCTAAAATATCTAGTTGGGCTCTATTAGGATCAAACAAGTCCATTTGGGCTCCAATAGGAGCAAAGAAGTACAAATTGGTCCAGTTAGGTCCTATATGACCTAAAAAGTCCATTTGGGCTCTATTAGGATCAAACAAGTCCATTTGGGCTCTAATAGGACCAAAGAAGTACAAATTGGCCCAGTTAGGTCCTATATGACCTAAAAAGTGCGTTTTGGCTCTATTAGGATCCAACAAGTCCATTTGGGCTCCAATAGGACCAAAGAAGTACAAATTGGTCCAGTTAGGTCCTATATGACCTAAAATGTCCAGTTAGGCTCTATTAGGATCATACAAGTCCATTTGGGCTCCAATAGGACCAAAGAAGTACAAATTGGCCCAGTTAGGTCCTATATGACCTAAAAAGTGCATTTTGGCTCTATTAGGATCAAACAAGTGCATTTGGGATCCATTAGGACCAAAAAATTATAAATTGGCCCAGTTAGGTCCTATATGACCTAAAAAGTGCATTTTGGCTCTATTAGGATCAAACAGGTCCATTTGGGCTCCAATAGGACCAAAGAAGTACAAATTGACCCAGACAGGTCCTATATGACCTAAAAAGTCCATTTGGGCTCTATTAGGATCAAAAAAGTCCATTTGGACTCCATTAGGACAAAAGAAGTACAAATTGACGTAGTTAGGTCCTATATGACCTAAAAAGTCCATTTGGTCTCTGTTAGGATCACACAAGTCCATTTGGGCTCCAATAGGTCCAAAGAAGTACAAATTGGCCCAGTTAGGTCCTATATGACCTAAAAAGTGCATTTTGGCCTTAATTGGGCTCAAACAAGTCCATATGGACTCCATTTGGACCAAAGAAGTAGAAATTGGCCCAGTTAGGTCCTATATGACCTAAAAAGTGCATTTTGGCTCTATTAGGATCAAACAAGTCCATTTGGACTCCAATAGGACCAAAGAAGTAGAAATTGACCCAGTTAGGTCCTATATGACCTAAAAAGTCCATTTGGGCTCTATTAGGATCAAACAAGTCCATTTGGGCTCCAATAGGACCAAAGAAGTACAAATTGGCCCAGTTAGGTCCTATATGACTTAAAAAGTCCATTTGGGCTCTATTAGGAACAAACAAGTCCATTTGGGCTCCATTAGGACCAAAGTAGTAAAAATTGACCCAGTTAGGTCCTATATGATCTAAAAAGTCCATTTGGGCTCTATTAGGATCAAACAAGTCCATTTGGGCTCCAATAGGTTCAAAGAAGTACAAATTGGCCCAGTTAGGTCCTATTTGACCTAAAAAGTCCATTTGCGCTCTATTAGGATGAAACAAGTCCATTTGGGCTCCAATGGGACCAAGGAAGTACAAATTGGCCTAGTTAGGTCCTATATGACCTAAAAAGTGCATTTTGGCTCTATTAGGATCAAACAAGTGCATTTGGGCTCCATTTGGACCAAAAAATTACAAATTGGCCCAGATAGGTCCTATATGACCTAAAAAGTGCATTTTGGCACTATTAGGATCAAACAGGTCCATTTGGGCTCCAATAGGACCAAAGAAGTGCTAATTGGCCCAGTTAGGTCCTATATGACCTAAAATGTCGAGTTGGGCTCTATTAGGATCATACAAGTCCATTTGGGCTCCAATAGGACCAAAGAAGTACAAATTGGCCTAGTTATGCCCTATATGACCTAAAAAGTCCATTTGGGCTCTATTAGGATCAAACAAGTCCATTTGGGCTCTAATAGGACCAAAGAAGTACAAATTGGCCCAGTTAGGTCCTATATGACCTAAAAAGTGCGTTTTGGCTCTATTAGGATCCAACAAGTCCATTTGGGATCCAATAGGACCAAAGAAGTACAAATTGGCCCAGTTAGGTCCTATATGACCTAAAATGTCCAGTTAGGCTCTATTAGGATCATACAAGTCCATTTGGGCTCCAATAGGACCAAAGAAGTACAAATTGGCCCAATTAGGTCCTATATGACCTAAAAAGTGCATTTTGGCTCTATTAGGATCAAACAAGTGCATTTGGGATCCATTAGGACCAAATAATTATAAATTGGCCCAGTTAGGTCCTATATGACCTAAAAAGTGCATTTTGGCTCTATTAGGATCAAACAGGTCCATTTGGGCTCCAATAGGACCAAAGAAGTGCAAATTGGCCCAGTTAGGTTCTATATGACCTAAAATGTCGAGTTGGGCTCTATTAGGATCTTACAAGTTCATTTGGGCTCCAATAGGACTAAAGAAGTACAAATTGGCCTAGTTATGTCCTATATGACCTAAAAAGTGCATTTTGGCTCTATTAGGATTAAACAAGTGCATTTGTTCTCCATTAGGACCAAAGAAGTACAAATTGGCCCAGTAAGGTCCTTTATGACCTAACAAGTCCATATGGGCTCTATTAGGATCAAACAAGTCCATTTGGGCTCTATTAGGTTCAAACAAGTCTATTTGGGCTCCAATTGGACCAAAGAAGTACAAATTGACCCAGTTAGGTCCTATATGACCTAAAAAGTCCATTTGGGCTCTATTAGGATCAAACAAGTCCATTTGGGCTCCATTAGGACCAAAGATGTACAAATTGGCCCAGTTAGGTCCTATATGACCCAAAAAGTCCATTTTGGCTCTATTAGGATCAAACAAGTCCATTTGGGCTCCAATAGGACCAAAGAAGTACAAATTGACCCAGACAGGTCCTATATGACCTAAAAAGTCCATTTGGGCTCTATTAGGATCAAAAAAGTCCATTTGGACTCCATTAGGACAAAAGAAGTACAAATTGACCTAGTTAAGTCCTATATGACCTAAAAAGTCCATTTGGTCTCTGTTAGGATCACACAAGTCCATTTGGGCTCCAATAGGACCAAAGAAGTACAAATTGGCCCAGTTAGGTCCTATATGACCTAAAAAGTGCATTTTGGCCTTAATTGGGCTCAAACAAGTCCTTTTGGACTCCATTTGTACCAAAGAAGTAGAAATTGGCCCAGTTAGGTCCTATATGACCTAAAAAGTGCATTTTGGCTCTATTAGGATCAAACAAGTCCATTTGGACTCCAATAGGACCAAAGAAGTAGAAATTGACCCAGTTAGGTCCTATATGACCTAAAAAGTCCATTTGGGCTCTATTAGGATCAAACAAGTCCATTTGGGATCAATAGGACCAAAGAAGTACAAATTGGCCCAGTTAGGTCCTATATGACCTAACAAGTCCATTTGGGCTCTATTAGGATCAAACAAGTCCATTTGGGCTCCAATAGGACCAAAGAAGTACAAATTGGCCCAGTTAGGTCCTATATGACCTAAAAAGTCCAGTTAGGTCCTATATGTCCTAAAAAGTCCATTTGGGCTCTATTAAGGTCAAACATGTCCATTTGGTATCCATTAGGACCAAAGAAGTACAAATTGGCCCAGTTAGGTCCTATATGACTTAAAAAGTCCATTTGGGCTCTATTAGGAACAAACAAGTCCATTTGGGCTCCATTAGGACCAAAGTAGTAAAAATTGACCCAGTTAGTTCCTATATGACCTAAAAAGTCCATTTGGGCTCTATTAGGATCAAACAAGTCCATTTGGGCACCAATAGGTTCAAAGAAGTACAAATTGGCCCAGTTAGGTCCTATTTGACCTAAAAAGTCCATTTGCGCTCTATTAGGATGAAACAAGTCCATTTGGGCTCCAATGGGACCAAAGAAGTACAAATTGGCCTAGTTAGGTCCTATATGACCTAAAAATTGCATTTTGGCTCTATTAGGATCAAACAAGTGCATTTGGGCTCCATTAGGACCAAAAAATTACAAATTGGCCCAGATAGGTCCTATATGACCTAAAAAGTGCATTTTGGCTCTATTAGGATCAAACAGGTCCATTTGGGCTCCAATAGGACCAAAGAAGTGCAAATTGGCCCATTAGGTCCTATATAACCTAAAATGTCCAGTTGGGCTCTATTAGGATCATACAAGTCCATTTGGGCTCCAATAGGACCAAAGAAGTACAAATTGGCCTAGTTATGTCCTATATGACCTAAAAAGTCCATTTGGGCTCTATTAGGATCAAACAAAAACAAGTCCATATGGGCTCCATTATGAACAAAGTAGTACTAATTGGCCCATTTGGTCCTATATGACCTAAAAAGTCCATTTGGACTCTATTAGAATCAAACAAGTCCATTTGGGCTCCAATAGGACCAAAGAAGTACAAATTGGCCATATAGGTCCTTTATGACCTATAAGTCCATTTTGGCTCTATTAGGATCAAACAAGTCCATTTGGGCTCCATTAGGACCAAAGATGTACAAATTGGCCCACTTAGGTCCAATATGACCTAAAAAGTGCATTTTGGGTCTATTATGATCAAACAAGTCCATTTGGGCTCCAATAGGAAGGACCAAAGAAGTACAAATTGGTCCAGTTAGGTCCTATATGACATAAAAAGTCCATTTGGGCTCTATTAGGATCAAACAAGTCCATTTGGGCTCCAATAGGACCAAAGAAGTACAAATTGTCCCAGTTAGGTCCTATATGACGGAAAAATGCATTTTTGCTCTATTAGGATCAAACAAGTCCATTTGGGCTCCAATAGGACCAAAGAAGTACAAATTGGCCTAGTTAGGTCCTATATGACGGAAAAATGCATTTTGGCTCTATTAGGATCAAACAAGTCCATTTGGGCTCCATTAGGACCAAAGAAGTACAAATTGGCCCAGGTAGGTCTTCTTATTCCATATGACCTAAAAAACAAGTCCATTTGGGCTCTATTAGGTTCAAACAAGTCTATTTGGGCTCAATTGGACCAAAAAGTACAAATTGACCCAGTTAGGTCCTATATGACCTAAAAAGTCCATTTGGGCTCTATTAGGATCAAACAAGTCCATTTGGGCTCCATTAGGACCAAAGATGTACAAATTGGCCCAGTTAGTTAATGACCCAAAAGTCCATTTTGGCTCTATTAGGATCAAACAAGTCCATTTGGGCTCCAATAGGACCAAAGAAGTACAAATTGGCCCAGATAGGTCCTATATGACCTAAAAAGTCCATTTGGGCTCTATTAGGATCAAAAAGTCCATTTGGACTACATTAGGACAAAAGAAGTACAAATTGACCTAGTTAAGTCCTATATGACCTAAAAAGTCCATTTGGTCTCTGTTAGGATCACACAAGTCCATTTGGGCTCCAATAGGACAAAAGAAGTACAAATTGACCCATTCGGTCCTATATGACCTAAAAAGTGTATTTTGGCCTTAATTGGGCTCAAACAAGTCCATTTGGACCAAAGAAGTAGAAATTGGCCCAGTTAGGTCCTATATGACCTAAAAAGTGCATTTTGGCTCTATTAGGATCAAACAAGTCCATTTGGACTACAATAGGACCAAAGAAGTAGAAATTGACCCAGTTAATAGGTCCTATAGGACCTAAAAAGTCCATTTGGGCTCTATTAGGATCAAACAAGTCCATTTGGGCTCAATAGGACCAAAGAAGTACAAATTGGCCCAGTTAGGTCCTATATGACCTAAAAAGTCCATTTGGGCTCTATTAGGATCAAACAAGTCCATTTGGGCTCCAATAGGACCAAAGAAGTACAAATTGGCCCAGTTAGGTCCTATATGACCTAAAAAGTCCAGTTAGGTCCTATATGTCCTAAAAAGTCCATTTGGGCTCTATTAAGGTCAAACATGTCCATTTGGTATCCATTAGGACCAAAGAAGTACAAATTGGCCCAGTTAGGTCCTATATGACTTAAAAAGTCCATTTGGGCTCTATTAGGATCAAACAAGCCCATTTGGGCTCCATTAGGACCAAAGTAGTAAAAATTGACCCAGTTAGGTCCTATATGACCTAAAAAGTTCATTTGGGCTCTATTAGGATCAAACAATTCCATTTGGGCTCCAATAGGTTCAAAGAAGTACAAATTGGCCCAGTTAGGTCCTATTTGACCTAAAAAGTCCATTTGCGCTCTATTAGGATGAAACAAGTCCATTTGGGCTCCAATGGGACCAAAGAAGTACAAATTGGCCTAGTTAGGTCCTATATGACCTAAAAAGTGCATTTTGTCTCTATTAGGATCAAAAAAGTGCATTTGGGCTCCATTAGGACCAAAAAATTACAAATTGGCCCAGTTAGGTCCTATATGACCTAAAAAGTGCAATTTGGCTCTATTAGGATCAAACAGGTCCATTTGGGCACCAATTGGACCAAAGAAGTACAAATTGCCCTAGTTATGTCCTACATGACCTAAAAAGTCCATTTGGGCTCTATTAGGATCAAACAAAAACAAGTCCATTTGGGCTCCATTAGGACCAAAGAAGTACAAATTGGCCTAGTTAGGTCCTATATGACCTAAAAAGTCCATTTGGGCTCTATTAGGATCAAACAAGCATTTGGCCAATAGGACCAAAGAAGTACCAAAGTAGTACTAATTGGCCCTAAGTTTAGGTCCTATATGTCCTAAAAAGTCCATTTAGGCTCTATGAGGCTCAAACAAGTCCATTTGGTCTCCATTAGGACCAAAGAAGTACAAATTGGCCTAGTTAGGTCCTATATGACTTAAAAAGTCCATTTGGGCTCTATTAGGATCCAACAAGTCCATTTGGGCTCCAATAGGTTCAAAGAAGTACAAATTGGCCCAGTTAGGTCCTATTTGCCCTAAAAAGTCCATTTGTGCTCTATTAGGACAAAACAAGTCCATTTGGGCTCCAATAGGACCAAAGAAGTACAAATTGGCCCAGTTAGGTCCTATATGACCTAAAAAGTGCATTTTGGCTCTATTAGGATCAAACAAGTCCATTTGGGCTCCAATAGGACCAAAGAAGTACAAATTGACACAGTTAGGTCCTATATGACCTAAAAAGTCCATTAGGACCTTTTAGGATCAAACAAGTCCTTTTGGGCTCCAATAGGACCAAACAAGTACAAATTGACCCAGTTAGGTCCTATATGACCTAAAAAGTCCATTTGGGCTCTATTAGGATCAAACACGTCCATTTGGGCTCCATTAGGACCAAAGATGTACAAATTGACCCAGTTAGGTCCTATATGACCTAAAAAGTCCATTTGGGCTCTATTAGGATCAAACAAGTCCATTTGGGCTCCACTAGGACCAAAGAAGTACAAATTGGCCCAGTTAGGTCCTAAATGACCTAAAATGTCCAGTTGGGCTCTATTAGGATCAAACAAGTCCATTTGGGCTCCAATAGGACCAAAGAAGTACAAATTGGCCTAGTTAGGTCCTATATGACCTAAAAAGTCCATTTGGGCTCTATTAGGATCAAACAAGTCCATTTGGGCTCTAATAGGACCAAAGAAGTACAAATTGGCCCAGTTAGGTCCTATATGACCTAAAATGTCAATTTCGGCTCTATTAGGATCAAACAAGTCCATTTGGGCTCCATTAGGACCAAAGTAGAAAAAATTGGCCCAGTTAGGTTCTATATGACCTAAAAAGTCCATTTGGGCTCTATTAGGATCAAACAAGTCCATTTGGGCTCAAATAGGTCCAAACAAGTACAAATTGGCCCAGTTACGTCCTATATGACCTAAAATGTCCATTTGTGGTCTATTAGGATGAAACAAGTCCATTTGAGCTCCAATAGGACCAAAGAAATACAAATTGGCCCAATTAGGTCCTATATGACCTAAAAAGTGCATTTTGGCTATATTAGGATCAAAAAAGTCCATTTGGGCTCCAATAGGACCAAAGAAGTTCAAAGTGGCACAGTTAGGTCCTTAATGCCCTAAAATGTCTATTTGGTCTCTATGCTGATCATACAAGTCCATTTGGGCTCCAATAGGACCAAAGAAGTATAAATTGGCCCAGTTAGGTCCTATATGACCTAAAAAGTGTATTTTGGCCTTATTAGGATCAAACAAGTGCATTTGGGCTCCAATAGGTCCAAATTAGTACAAATTGGCCCAGTTAGGTCCTATATGACCTAAAAAGTGCATTTTGGCTCTATTAGGATCAAACAAGTCCATTTGGGCTCCAATAGGACCAAAGAAGTACAAATTGGCCCAGTTAGGTCCTATATGACCTAAAAATTCCAGTTGGGCTCTATTATGATCAAACAAGTCCATTTGGGCTCCAATAGGACCAAAGAAGTACAAATTGGCCCAGTTAGGTCCTATATGACCTAAAAAGTCCATTTTGACTCTATTAGGATCAAACAAGTCCATTTGGGCTCCAATAGGACCAAAGAAGTACAAATTTGCCCAGTTAGGTCCCATATGACCTAAAAAGTCCATTATGGCTAGTTTATGATCAAAAAAGTCCATTTGGGCTCTATTAGGTTCAAACAAGTCCATTTGGGCTCCATTAGGACCAAAGAAGTACAAATTGGCCCAGTTAGGTCCTATATGACCTAAAATGTCCAGTTGCGATCTATTAGGATCAAACAAGTCCATTTGGGCTCCATTAGGACCTAAGACTTAAATACAGTCCTAGTTAGGTCCTATATGATCTAAAAAGTCCATTTGGGCTCTATTAGGATCAAACATGTCCATTTGGGCTCCAAAAGGACCAAAGAAGTACAAATTGGCCCAGTTAGGTCCTATATGACCTAAAAAGTACATTTTTGCTCTATTAGGATCAAACAAGACCATTTGGGCTCCAATAAAGAAGTACAAATTGGTCTGGTTAGGTCCTATATGACCTAAAAAGTCCATTTGGCCTCTTTTTGGATCAAACAAGTCCATTTGGGCTCCATTAGGACCAAAGATGTACAAATTGGCCCAGATTAGGTCCTATATGACCTAAAAAGTCCATTTGGGCTCTATTAGGATCAAACAAGTCCATTTGGGCTCCAATTGGACCAAATAAGTACAAATTGCCCTAGTTACGTCCTATATGACCTAAAAAGTCCATTTGGGCTCTATTAGGATCAAACAAAGTCCATTTGGGCTCCATTAGGACCAAAGACGTACAAATTGGCCCAGTTAGGTCCTATATGAACTAAAAAGTGCATTTGGGCTCTATTAGGATCAAACAAGTCCATTTGGGCTCCAATAGGACCAAAGAAGTACAAATTTGCTCAGTTAGTTCAATTATGACCTAAAATGTCCATTTGGGCTCTATTAGGTTCAAACAAGTCCATTTGGGCTCTATTAGGACCAAAGAAGTACAAATTGGCCCAGTTAGGTCCAATATGACCTAAAAACTGCAATTTGGCGCTATTAGGATGAAACAAGTCCATTTAGGCTCCATAAGGACCAAATAAGTACAAATTGGCCCAGTTAGGTACTATATGAACTAAAAAGTCCATTTTGGCTCTATTAGGATCAAACAAGTCCATTTGGGCTCCAATAGGACCAAAGAAGTACAAATTGGCCCAATTAGGTCCTATAAGACCTAAAAAGTCACATTAGGATCAAACAAGTCCATTTGGGCTCCATTAGGACCAAAGAAGTACAAATTGGCCTAGTTATGTCCTATATGACTTAAAAAGTGCATTTGGGCTCTATTAGGATCAAACAAGACCATTTGGGCTCCATAGGATCAAAGAAGTACAAATTGGCACAGTTAGGTCCTTTTTGACCTAAAAAGTCCATATGGGCTCTATTAGGACAAACAAGTCCATTTGGGCTCTTAGTTCAAAGGACCAAGAAGTACAAATTGGCCCAGTTAGGTCCTATATGACCTAAAAAGTCCATTTGGGCTCTATTAGGATCAAACAAGTCCATTTGGGCTCCATTAGGACCAAAAAGTACAAATTGGCACGATTAGGTCCTATATGACCTAAAAAGTGCATTTGGGTCTTTTAGGATCAAACAAGTCCATTTGGGCTCCACTAGGACCAAAGAAGTACAAATTGGCCCAGTTTGGTCCTATATGACCTAAAAAGTCTATTTGGGCTCTATTAGGATCATACAAGTCCATTTGGGCTCCAATAGGACCAAAGAAGTACAAATTGGCCTAGTTATGTCCTATATGACCTAAAAAGTCCATCTGGGCTCTATTAGGATCAAACAAAAACAAGTCCATTTGGCCTCCATTAGGACCAAAGAAGTACAAATTGGCCCAGTTAGGTCCTATATGACCTAAAAAGTCCATTTGGACTCTATTAGGATCAAACAAGTCCATTTGGGCTCCAATAGGACCAAAGAAGGACAAATTGGCCCAGTTAGGTCCTATATGACCTAAAAAGTCCATTTGGGCTCTATTTGGATCAAACAAGTCCATTTGGGCTCTAATAGGACCAAAGAAGTACAAATTGGCCCAGTTAGGTCCTATATGACCTAAAATGCCAATTTCGGCTCTATTAGGATCAAACAAGTCCATTTGGGCTCCATTAGGACCAAAGTAGTAAAAATTGGCCCAGTTAGGTCCTATATGACCTAAAAAGTCCATTTGGGCTCTATTAGGATCAAACAAGTCCATTTGGGCTCCAATAGGTTTAAACAAGTACAAATTGGCCCAGTTACGTCCTATTTGACCTAAAAAGTCCATTAGTGGTCTATAAGGATGAAACAAGTCCATTTGGGCTCCAATAGGACCAAAGCCGTACAAATTGGCCCAGTTAGGTCCTATATGAACTAAAAAGTGCATTTTCGCTCTATTAGGATCAAACAAGTCCATTTGGGCTCCAATAGGACCAAAGAAGTACAAATTGGCCCAGTTAGGTCCTATATGACCTAAAATGTCCGGTTGGGTTCTATTAGGATCATACAAGTCCATTTGGGCTGCAATAGGACCAAAGAAGTACAAATTGGCCCAGTTAGGTCCTATATGACCTAAAAAGTGTATTTTGGCTCTATTAGGATCAAACAAGTGCATTTGGGCTCCATTAGGACCAAAAAATTACAAATTGTCCCAGTTAGGTCCTATATGACCTAAAAAGTGCATTTTGGCTCTATTAGGATCAAACAGGTCCATTTGTGCTCCAATAGGACCAAAGAAGTGCAAATTGGCCCAGTTAGGTCCTACATGACCTAAAATGTCGAGTTGGGCTCAATTAGGATCATACAAGTTCATTTGGGCTCCAATAGGACCAAAGAAGTACAAATTGGCCTAGTTATGTCCTATATGACCTAAAAAGTGCATTTTGGCTCTATTAGGATCAAACAAGAGCATTTGGGCTCCATTAGGACCAAAGAAGTACAAATTGGCCCAGTTAGGTCCTTTATGACCTAACAAGTCCATATGGGCTCTATTAGGATCAAACAAGTCCATTTGGGCTCTATTAGGTTCAAACAAGTCTATCTGGGCTCCAATAGGACCAAAGAAGTGCAAATTGGCCCAGTTAGGTCCTATATGACCTAAAATGTCGAGTTGGGCTCAATTAGGATCATACAAGTCCATTTGGGCTCCAATAGGACAAAAGAAGTACAAATTGTCCTAGTTATGTCCTATATGACCTAAAAAGTCCATTTGGGCTCTATTAGGATCAAACAAAAACAAGTCCATCTGGGCTCCATTAGGACCAAAGAAGTACTAATTGGCCCAGTTAGGTCCTATATGACCTAAAAAGTCCATTTGGACTCTATTAGGATCAAACAAGTCCATTTGGGCTCCAATAGGACCAAAGAAGTACAAATTGGCCCAGTTAGGTCCTTTATGACCTAACAAGTCCATTTGGCCTCTATTAGGATCAAACAAGTCCATTTGGGCTCCATTAGGACCAAAGATGTACAAATTGGCCCAGTTAGGTCCTATATGACCTAAAAAGTCCATTTGGGCTCTATTAGGATCAAACAAGTCCATTTGGGCTCCAATAGGTTCAAATAAGTACAAATTGGCCCAGTTACGTCCTATTTGACCTAAAAAGTCCATTTGTGGTCTATTAGGATGAAACAAGTCCATTTGGGCTCCAATAGGACCAAAGACGTACAAATTGGCCCAGTTAGGTCCTATATGAACTAAAAAGTGCATTTTGGCTCTATTAGGATCAAACAAGTCCATTTGGGCTCCAATATGACCAAAGAAGTACAAATTGACCCAGTTAGGTCCTATATGACCTAAAATGTCCTGTTGGGCTCTATTAGGATCATACAAGTCCATTTGGGCTGTAATAGGACCAAAGAAGTACAAATTGGCCCAGTTAGGTCCTATATGACCTAAAAAGTGCATTTTGGCTCTATTAGGATCAAACAAGTGCATTTGGGCCCCATTAGGACCAAAAAATTACAAATTGGCCCAGTTAGGTCCTATATGACCTAAAAAGTGCATTTTGGCTCTATTAGGATCAAACAGGTCCATTTGTGCTCCAATAGGACCAAAGAAGTGCAAATTGGCCCAGTTAGGTCCTACATGACCTAAAATGTCGAGTTGGGCTCAATTAGGATCATACAAGTTCATTTGGGCTCCAATAGGACCAAAGAAGTACAAATTGGCCTAGTTATGTCCTATATGACCTAAAAAGTGCATTTTGGTTCTATTAGGATCAAACAAGAGCATTTGGGCTCCATTAGGACCAAAGAAGTACAAATTGGCACAGTTAGGTCCTTTATGACCTAACAAGTCCATATGGGCTCTATTAGGATCAAACAAGTCCATTTGGGCTCTATTAGGTTCAAACAAGTCTATCTGGGCTCCAATAGGACCAAAGAAGTACAAATTGGCCGAGTTAGGTCCTATATGACCTAAAAAGTCCATTTGGGCTCTATTAGGATCAAACAAGTCCATTTGGGCTCCATTAGGACCAAAAAATTACAAATTGGCCCAGTTAGGTCCTATATGACCTAAAAAGTGCATTTTGGGTCTATTAGGATCAAACAGGTCCATTTGGGCTCCAATAGGACCAAAGAAGTGCAAATTGGCCCAGTTAGGTCCTATATTACCTAAAATGTCGAGTTGGGCTCTATTAGGATCATACAAGTCCATTTGGGCTCCAATAGGACCAAAGAAGTACAAATTGGCCTAGTTATGTCCTATATGACCTAAAAAGTCCATTTGGGCTCTATTAGGATCAAACAAAAACAAGTCCATTTGGGCTCCATTAGGACCAAAGAAGTACTAATTGGCCCAGTTAGGTCCTATATGACCTAAAAAGTCCATTTGGACTCTATTAGGATCAAACAAGTCCATTTGGGCTCCAATAGGACCAAAGAAGGACAAATTGGCCCAGTTAGGTCCTATATGACCTAAAAAGTCCATTTGGGCTCTATTTGGATCAAACAAGTCCATTTGGGCTCTAATAGGACCAAAGAAGTACAAATTGGCCCAGTTAGGTCCTATATGACCTAAAATGCCAATTTCGGCTCTATTAAGATCAAACAAGTCCATTTGGGCTCCATTAGGACCAAAGTAGTAAAAATTGGCCCAGTTAGGTCCTATATGACCTAAAAAGTCCATTTGGGCTCTATTAGGATCAAACAAGTCCATTTGGGCTCCAATAGGTTCAAACAAGTACAAATTGGCCCAGTTACGTCCTATTTGACCTAAAAAGTCCATTAGTGGTCTATAAGGATGAAACAAGTCCATTTGGGCTCCAATAGGACCAAAGACGTACAAATTGGCCCAGTTAGGTCCTATATGAACTAAAAAGTGCATTTTCGCTCTATTAGGATCAAACAAGTCCATTTGGGCTCCAATAGGACCAAAGAAGTACAAATTGGCCCAGTTAGGTCCTATATGACCTAAAATGTCCTGTTGGGCTCTATTAGGATCATACAAGTCCATTTGGGCTGCAATAGGACCAAAGAAGTACAAATTGGCCCAGTTAGGTCCTATATGACCTAAAAAGTGCATTTTGGCTCTATTAGGATCAAACAAGTGAATTTGGGCTCCATTAGGATCAAAAAATTACAAATTGGCCCAGTTAGGTCCTATATGACCTAAAAAGTGCATTTTGACTCTATCAGGATCAAACAGGTCCATTTGTGCTCCAATAGGACCAAAGAAGTGCAAATTGGCCCAGTTAGGTCCTATATGACCTAAAATGTCGAGTTGGGCTCTATTAGGATCATACAAGTTTATTTGGGCTCCAATAGGACCAAAGAAGTACAAATTGGCCTAGTTATGTCCTATATGACCTAAAAAGTGCATTTTGGCTCTATTAGGATCAAACAAGAGCATTTGGCTCCATTAGGACCAAAGAAGTACAAATTGGCCCAGTTAGGTCCTTTATGACCTAACACGTCCATATGGGCTCTATTAGGTTCAAACAAGTCTATCTGGGCTCCAATTGGACCAAAGAAGAACAAATTGGCCCAGTTAGGTCCTATATGACCTAAAAAGTCCATTTGGGCTCTATTAGGATCAAACAAGTCCATTTTGGCTCCATTAGGACCAAAAAATTACAAATTGACCCAGTTAGGTCCTATATGACCTAAAAAGTACATTTTGGCTCTATTAGGATCAAACAGGTCCATTTGGGCTCCAATAGGACCAAAGAAGTGCAAATTGGCCCAGTTAGGTCCTATATGACCTAAAATGTCGAGTTGGGCTCTATTAGGATCATACAAGTCCATTTGGGCTCCAATAGGACCAAAGAAGTACAAATTGGCCTAGTTATGTCCTATATGACATAAAAAGTCCATTTGGGCTCTATTAGGATCAAACAAAAACAAGTCCATTTGGGCTCCATTAGGACCAAAGAAGTACTAATTGGCCCAGTTAGGTCCTATATGACCTAAAAAGTCCATTTGGACTCTATTAGGATCAAACAAGTCCATTTGGGCTCCAATAGGACCAAAGAAGTACAAATTGGCACAGTTAGGTCCTTTATGACCTAACAAGTCCATTTGGGCTCTATTAGGATCAAACAAGTCCATTTGGGCTCCATTAGGACCAAAGATGTACAAATTGGCCCAGTTAGGTCCTATATGACCTAAAAAGTCCATTTGGGCTCTATTATGATCAAACAAGTCCATTTGGGCTCCAATAGGACCAAAGAAGTACAAATTGGTCCAGTTAGGTCCTATATGACCTAAAAAGTCCATTTGGGCTCTATTAGGATCAAACAAGTCCATTTGGGCTCCAATAGGACCAAAGAAGTACAAATTGGCCCAGTTTGGTCCTATATGACCTAAAAAGTCCAGTTAGGTCCTATATGTCCTAAAAAGTCCATTTAGGCTCTATGAGGGTCAAACAAGTCCATTTGGTCTCCATTAGGACCAAAGAAGTACAAATTGGCCAAGTTAGGTCCTATATGACAAAAAAAGTCCATTTGGGCTCTATTAGGATCGAACAAGTCCATTTGGGCTCCAATAGGTTCAATGAAGTACAAATTGGCCCAGTTAGGTTCTATTTGACCTAAAAAGTCCATTTGTGCTCTTTTAGGATCAAACAAGTCCATTTGGGCTCCAATAGGACCAAAGAAGTACAAATTGGCCCAGTTAGGTCCTTTATGACCTAAAAAGTCCATTTGGGCTCTATTAGGATTAAACAGGTCCATTTGGGCTCCATTTGGACCAAAGAAGTACCAATTGGGCCAGTTAGGTCCTTTTTGACCTAACAAGTCCATATGGGCTCTATTGGGATCAAACAAGTCCATTGGGGCTCTATTAGGATCAAACAAGTCCATTTGGCCTCCAATAGGCCCAAAGAAGTACAATTTGGCCCAGTTAGGTCCTATATGACCTTAAAAGTCAATTTGGGCTCTGTTAGGATCAAACAAGTCCATTTGGGCTCCAATAGGACCAAAGAAGTAAAAATTGGCATAGTTAGGTCCTTCATGACCTGACAAGTCCATTTGGGCTCTATTAAGACTTGTTTCATCCTATGACCTAACAAGTCCATTTGGGCTCTATTAGGACCAAAGAAGTACAAATTGGCCCAGTTAGGTCCTATATGACCTAAAAAGTCCATTTGGGCTCTATTAGGATCAAACAAGTCCATTTGGGCTCCAATAGGACCAAAGAAGTACAAATTGGCACAGTTAGGTCCTTTATGACCTAACAAGTCCATTTGGGCTCTATTAGGATCAAACAAGTCCGTTTGGGCTCCAATAGGACCAAACAAGTACAAATTGGCCCAGTTAGGTCCTATATGGCCTAAAATGTCCAGTTGGGCTCTACTAGGATCGAACAAGTCCATTTGGGCTCTATTAGGATCAAACAAGTCCATTTGGGCTCTATCAGGACTTGTTTGATCCTATGACCTAACTAGACCATTTGGGCTCTATTAGGACCAAAGAAGTAGAAATTGGCCCTGTTAGGTCCTATATGACCTAAAAAGTCCATTTGGGCTCTATTAGGATCAAACATTTCCATTTGGGCTCCAATAGGACCAAAGAAGTACAAATTGACCCAGTTAGGTCCTATATGACCTAAAATGTCCAGTAGGGCTCTATTAAGATCAAACAAGTCCATTAGGGCTCCAATAGGACCAAAGAAGTACAAATTGGCCCTGTTAGGTCCTATATGACCTAAAAAGTCTATTTGGGCTCTATTAGGATCAAACTAGTCCATTTGGGCTCCAATTGGACCAAAGAAGTACAAATTGGCCCAGTTAGGTCCTTTATGACCTAAAATGTCCATTTGGGCTCTATTAGGATTAAACAGGTCCATTTGGACCAAAGAAGTACCAATTGGGCCAGTTAGGTCCTTTTTGTCCTAACAAGTCCATGTGGGCTCTATTGGGATCAAACAAGTCCATTGGGGCTCTATTAGGATCAAACAAGTCCATTTGGCCGCCAACAGACCCAAAGAAGTACAAATTGGCCCAGTTGGGTCCTATATGACCTAAAAAGTCCATTTGGGCTCTATTAGGATCAAACAAGTCCATTTGGGCTCCAATAGGACCAAAGAAGTAAAAATTGGCACAGTTAGGTCCTTCATGACCTGACAAGTCCATTTGGGCTCTATTAGGACTTGTTTCATCCTATGACCTAACAAGTCCATTTGGGCTCTATTAGGACCAAAGAAGTACAAATTGGCCCAGTTAGGTCCTATATGACCTAAACAGTCCATTTGGGCTCTATTAGGGTCAAACAAGTCCATTTGGGCTCTATTAGGACCAAAGATGTACAAATTGGCCCAATTAGGTCCTATATGACCCAAAAAGTCCATTTTGGCCCATTTGGGCTCCAATAGGACCAAAGAAGTACAAATTGGCCCAGTTAGGTCCTATATGACCTAAAAAGTCCATTTGGGCTCTATTAGGGTCAAACAAGTCCATTTGGGCTCCATTAGGACCAAAGAAGTACAAATTGGCCCAATTAGGTCCTATATGACATAAAAAGTCCATTTGGGCTCTATTAGGATCACACAAGTCCATTTGGGCTCCAATAGGACCAAAGAAGTAGAAATTGGCCGAGTTAGGTCCTATATGACCTAAAAAGTGCATTTTGGCCTTAATTGGGCTCAAACAAGTCCATTTGGGCTCCAATAGGACCAAAGAAGTACAAATTGTCCCAGTTAGGTCCTATATGACCTAAAAAGTCCATTTGGGCTCTATTAGGATCAAACAGTTCCATTTGGCCTCCATTAGGACCAAAGAAGTACAAATTGGCCCAGTTAGGTCCTTTATGACCTAACAAGTCCATATGGGCTCTATTAGGATCAAACAAGTCCATTGGGGCTCTATTAGGTTCAAACAAGTCCATTTGGGCTCCATTAGGACCAAAGAAGTACAAATTGGCCCAATTAGGTCCGATATGACCTAAAAAGTCCATTTGGGCTCCACTAGGACCAAATTAAGGCCTTGTTGGAAAGCTTATTCAGAGGCCCTTAATTTGGTCTAGGGTTAGGTCGGGATTAAAAAGCATAAATAGCAGTTTACAGCCACACAAGCTAGAGAGAGAAGGAAATTAGACAACTTTTACAATCATTGTTTTTGGTTTTACATTATTGGGCTTAATTGGACTTAATTGCTACATATAGTTAATTTTCGGATTTTTCACTCATCCCAGTCTTGTTGCCATGCGCAGAGTATAACTAGAGCTACAGATATCGGATTTTGGTGATCTTGCTGTCCTTAGAAAGATAAGGAAGAGACCTACAATTTCAGGTGACACAAGAATTGTCAATTTATGCCAAAATCAAGGCTAAATTGGGTCCCGACCTTATCCTGACCTAACCCTAGACCAAATTAAGGGTCTCTGAATAAGCTTTCCAACAAGGCCTTAATTTGGTCTAGGGTTAGGTCAGGATTAATAAGCATAAATAGCAGTTTACAGCCGCACAAGCCAGAGAGAGACGGAAATTAGACAACTTTTACAATCATCGTTTTTGCTTTTACATTATTGGGCATAATTGCTAAACATTGTTAATTTTCGGATTTTTCACTCTTCCTGACCTTGTTGCCTTGTGCAGAGCATAACTAGAGCTACAGATATCGGATTTTGATGATCTTGCTGTCCCTAGAAAGATAAGGAAGGGACCTACAATTTCAGGTTCACAAGAATTGTCAAATCATTCCAAAATCAAGGCTAAATTGGGATCTAATAGGACCAAACAAGTCCATTGGGGCTCTATTAGGATCAAACAAGTCCATTTGGGCTCCATTAGGACCAAAGAAGTACAAATTGACCCAATTAGGTCCTATATGACCTAAAAAGTCCATTTGGGCTCCACTAGGATCAAACAAGTCCATTTAGGCTCTATTAGGATCAAACAAGTCCATTTGGGCTCTACTAGGATCAAACAAGTCCATTTGGGCTCCAATAGGACCAAAGAAGTACAAATTGGCCCAGTTAGGTCCTATATGACCTAAAAAGTCCAAATGGACCTATTGGGTACTTTGTAGGTCATAAAGGACCTAACTGGGTGATGTACGTCGTGCGAAGCGCACGTGCGATCCGACAAGTGTACCGGATTGCCGCCAAGTAATAAAAGATATCGATCCCACAGAGACTGAGATCTCGAATCGCAACTAACTTTCAAATTGTTAAATCTGGACTTGTTTAAAATGATTTTTATATTTCGAAATGGTTTTGGATTTTGAATTTAGAGATAAACAGAATCAATAAAACAGAAAACAAATCTTTTTGGTTTTTCAGATCTAAATGGGTTCCTAGGGATTTAGGTTACCACAAGATCGTTTACGTTGCTGACTTGATTACCCTTGTTAATTACCGAAATTGCCTTGAAGGCGAGTTTATCCTCTAATAGCTTAAGCTCCCTCTCGGGTTACAAAAGCCGTGCCCAATTGACCTGACCCCTACTCTCGTGATAGCCGAACTCGGATTGGACCCTTTGCGTTTCGTGACAACTCGTTGATCCTCGAGGGACGGCTTCTAACTCTCGTGATTTCAGTCCCAAGTCTAACTCTATAGATCCGACACCTAAGTTCACCGCTAGGTTCCTCCTTAGTATGTCTAAGTCATGTAAATAAACCTAAGTTCACCGCTAGGTTCCTCCTTAGAATATCTACGTCTCGCGAATAAGCGGCCGCCGAATTTTACGAGTGAAAAACACTAGAAATCCTAAGCTCACCGCTAGGTTCCTCCTTAGAATGTCTACGTCCCGTAAATAAGCGGTCGCCGAATTTTACGAGTGATTAACACACTAGAAATCAGATCTAAAGCAAATCGAAATTAACAAAGATATTACATCAAATTTACAACATAAATCGAGTCTCGGGCATGGCCCCAATCCCTAGAAACTAAACTACTACTCAAGCCTTGCCATGGAGATGACAAGCTTGGTTGATAACATCATGAAAATACAAAATCAGAATCGAGAGGAGGAAGAAGAAGAGAGATCCTAAATCTATCCTAAGTAGTAGCCAATGATGTGTCTGTGTTTTTGTTCTGCCTCTGCCTTGATCCTTATTTATAGAATTGGGAAGTTAGAATCCCAATCTAACTCAAATTCTGATCTAAATCAGTTGCTTCAGGTCCAAGTAATACGCGTCACGGCCGTGATGGTCATCACGGCTAGGCCGTGATGGTCATCACGGCTAGGCCGTGATGGTCATCACGGCAGGCCGGTGGTCAAACTCTAGGCCGGCTCTCGCTTCTCGCTTCGGCAGGCGAGACCATTCTCGCGTCGCCATTTCGAGGTCTTCTTTTTGTGGCCCGTGATCTGAATCACGGGTAGGCCGTGACGGTCTCTGACTTGTGGGGGTTTTTGGTCACGGCCGTGATGGCTATCACGGCCAGGCCGTGACAGACTCTGACTTCAGCCTTGCTTCTTTTTCAGTTTTGCTCGATCATGCCCGTGATGGGCATCACGGCTAGGCCGTGATGGGCTCTGTTTGGCTCATTTTCTTCACTTTTAAAGCTCCATCTTCATCCAAACTTCATCATGGTTGATCCTGAGCATTTTACCCTTGATTTCTGCAAAACAACACCACGAAAACCGCCTTACCCGTTCCAAAGTAAAATTAACTAAAAATCAAATGAAATATGCCTAAACTACATGAAAATGCATGCAAAATGATAGACAAAGATGATGTGAAATCACACTCATCAAATCACCCCAAGCTTAAGATTATGCTTGTCCTCAAGCAATTACCAAGGCCATAAGATAAATCAATCAAAACATGGATAGTGAACCAAGAACCCTAGCAACTTAATCCAAGTAATAGGCATATTCAATAATTCCCCAAGAGATAATCAATTTCAAGTCCAATTAGAAGCTTAGGTTCTAAATCCATATTCTCACTGATTTGGGCACTCATCTCACCTCACTCAAGTGTTTTAGGGTATATGACAATTCGCTCATTTTCCTCAAGGAAAGTACTCTACCATAGGCTTGACTATTAACCAAATCTCTACTTTATTAATGAAAACACGTAAGAATCAAGAGGTCTTTTTCTTTGGTTGTAGCGGGGCCATGGGATTAATTGTTAGGTGGGGAAAACAAGAAAAGGGAATATTCTAGAGGGCTAAACAGAGTATCAAACATCGCAAAGCATGACACCTTCTAAAATACCCTTTTGGGCTTTGACTCACTTTTCCACCTTTTCTTTCTTTCTTTTTTCTTTTCTTGTATTTCTCACTTTCTTTTGTCATTCCCTTCCCCATTTTTTTATTTCATTTTATTTATTTGGAGAAGGGGAGATTTTTAGCTCAAGAGAAATATTTTCTTATTTTTCTTATCCCATACTTTTTCAAACTACCTTTTTACCCTTTTGTAATACTTTAAAAGGTGCCATACCAAGCATTTTTTATCAAAGTAATTCAAGGTACCAAGAAAAGTATTTTATTCTTTTAGGCTCAAAATTGGGCAACTAAGGGGTAGCATTTAGTCATTCAAAGTTCAGATGGCCGGAAAAATACCTAGTGCCTCAATCATTTTCAAAAATGTTTTCAAAAATTTTCAAGTTTCAAAACGGTTTCAAGTCAAGTTCTAGAAAATACAATCCAAGAGGAATTAAAACACTCTAGCACAAGGAATGGGGTAGATTTTGTGAGTACCCCTTTTTGGCTCAAAATCTTACATTTAGTAGTTCAAAAATCAGTGAGAAATACAAATCTAAGGAACCACATGCTAATTATCAACTATCAAAAGATTATCTCAAGAATTTTTATTTTTAGCCTTGTCACAAGAATAAAATGAAAAAAATTGGGTTCAAAAATTCACTATCTCAATTCATTTGGCACCAAGTTCTCACAATTGGATGCATATTCTAAGTGAGGGGCAATCTAGAGAATGTGATCATACCAAACTATGCCTATATGAATGCAATATGAAAAATGCAAAAATGCAGAAATGCATGCAAAAAATACCCCTACCCCAAGCTTAAAACTTACATTGTCTCCAATGTAAATAATCAAGTCGGAGAGAGGAGAAAAATTGGAACAACTTACCGAGGTGGTAGGGGGGTGTTGGCTCACATTTCAATCAAAAACTTGGGTGGAAACTGTATCACGGCCGTGAGGCTCATCATGGGCAGGTCGTGATCAATACTGTCTATGGGAGCTGGCCTGTCACGACCGTGATCTACATCACGGCTAGGCCGTGATGCTCTCTGATCTCAGCATCCTACTCATCACGCCCGTGATGAATATCACGGCTGGGCCGTGATCCTTTCTGGTCTCCTTTATTATCTCATCACGGTCGTGACCACTGTCACGGCCTGGGCTTGATGGTTTCTGACTTCATTAGTCCTTGCTCTTTTCGTCCTTCCTTCCTCTTCAACCTGAAAACACTAGAAAAATCTGATAATTTATGATTTTTGGCCTCTTGATCTTCTCAAATTATTCAAGAGATAAATTCAAAAATAAAAAAGAAAAGGGAAAGAAGACTTGGGTTGCCTCCCAAGAAGCGCTTGTTTACGGTCCCGAGCTTGACCAAACTTCCTTCAATCAACCGGGGTCGACTGGGCGTAGAAGTGCATGAACACTTCTCTTCCATGGGAGTCCTTCAAAGAGCCGATTCTGCTCATATGGCCAATTACGCTTCCGTTTTGCTCTTCTCTCTCGGAGCTTCTTGGCCTTCCTTCCACCCGGCGGAAGTTCTGTTTCTGCATGAACAACAACTCCAAATTCACCACTGCAGGGTGCATCATCAGCCATGCATATCATTGGAGTCGCTTCCATGATGAGCTCTTCCTTCACCACTGGAGACGTTATATCGATCCTGCACACATGCCTCTCAAAAGGAGGGTTATATGAGTTAGTAAATTCAAAATCGACCCTACCTTCCTCTACATTTAGAGAGAGTTTGCCATTCCTTACATCTATTATCGCTCCAAATGGCCAAGAATGGCCTTCCTAAAATGATGGGGAATTTAGAATTCCCTTTCATATCCAATACCAGGAAGTCGGTAGGGATGAAGAATTTCCCTACCTTTAGAGGGACATTCTCTAGTATGCCTAGAGGAGTCCTAGTTGAGCCATCCGAAAATTGTAAGGAGAATTTGAATGGTCTAAACTCTTTCGTTCCCAACCTTTCCAAGATAGTGAGTCCTAGTTGCACTTGTTCAATTGAGCAAGCGATAGAGAAGCTACCTGGGTCTTTCAGTTTAGGAGGCATTTTAGCTTCTATGTCTACTTGCTTTCTCTTGACCAACCTTTGTGGGAAAGGTATCGGGGGTTGGTACGGTGGTGGAGGGACATACTTCGGTTCTGGCTCTTCCTTTTCGCTCGTGTCCTCCTCTGGTTCCACGTCCAAATTCGCTAGAGCCCAAATGGACTTGTTAGGTCATAAAGGACCTAACTGGGCCAATTTGTACTTCTTTGGTCCTATTGGAGCCCAAATGGACTTGTTTGACCCTAATAGAGCCCAAATGGACTTGTTAGGTCATAAAGGACCTAACCGGGCCAATATGTACTTCTTTGGTCCTAATGGAGCCCTAATGGACTTGTTTGACCCTAATAGAGCCCAAATGAACTTGTTTGATCCTAATAGAGCCCAAATGAACTTTTTAGGCCATATAAGAGCTATCTAGGCCAATTTGTACTTCTTTGGTCCTATTGGAGCCCAAATGGACTTGTTTGATCCTAATAGAGCCCAAATGGATTTTTTTGATACTAATAGAGCCCAAATGGACTTGTTAGGTCATATAGGACCTAACTGGGCCAATTTGTACATCTTTGGTCCTATTGGAGCCCAAATGGACTTTTTAGGTCATATAGGACCTAATTGGTCCAATTTGTACTTCTTTGGTCCTAATGGAGCCCAAATGGACTTGTTTGACCCTAATAGAGCCCAAATGTACTTGTTTGATCCTAATAGAGCCCAAATGGACTTGTTAGGTCATAAAGGACCTAACTGGACCAATTTGTACTTCTTTGGTCCTATTGGAGCCCAAGTGTACTTGTTTGATCCTAGTAGAGCCCAAATGGACTTGTTAGGTCATAAAGGGCCTATCTGGGCCAATTTGTACTTCTTTGGTCCTATTGGAGCCCAAATGTACTTGTTTGACCCTAATAGAGCCCAAAAGGACTTGTTTGATCCTAATAGAGCCCAAATGGACATGTTTGATCCTAATAGAGCCCAAATGGACTTTTTAGGTCATATAGGACCTAACTGGGTCAATTTGTACTTCTTTGGTCCAAATGGAGCCCAAGTGGACTTGTTTGACCTTAATAGAGCCCAAATGAACTTGTTTGATCCTAATAGAGCCCAAATGGACTTGTTTGAACATAATAGAGTCCAAATGGACTTGTTTGATCCTAATAGAGCCAAAATGCACTTTTTAGGTCATATAGGACCTAACTGGGCCAATTTGTACTTCTTTGGTCCCATTGGAGCCGAAATGGGCTTGTTTGATCCTAGTAGAGCCCAACTGGACATTTTAGGTCATATAGGACCTAATTGGGCCAATTTGTACTTCTTTGGTCCTATTAGACCCCAAATGGACTTGTTTGTTCCTAATAGAGCCCAAATGGATTTGTTTGATCCTAATAGAGCCCAAATGGACTTGTTAGGTCATATAGGACCTAACTGGGCCAATTTGTACATCTTTGGTCCTATTGGAGCCCAAATGGACTTGTTTGATCCTAATAGAGCCCAAATGGACTTTTTAGGTCATATAGGACCTAATTGGACCAATTTGTACTTCTTTGGTCCTAATGGAGGCCAAATGGACTTGTTTGATCCTAATAGAGCGCCAATGGACTTGTTTGATCCTAATAGAGCCCATATGGACTTGTTAGGTCATAAAGGACCTAATCGGGCCAATTTGTACTTCTTTGGTCCTAATGAAGCCCAAATGGACCTGTTTGATCCTAATAGAGCGCAAATGGACTTTTTAGGTCATAAAGGACTTAACTGGGTCAGTTTGTACTTATTTGGTCCTATTAGATCCCAAATGGACTTGTTTGATCCTAATAGAGCCCAAATGGACTTTTTCGGTCATATAGGACCAAACTGGTCCAATTTGTTCTTCTTTGGTCATAATGGAGTCCAAATGGACTTGTTTGATCCTTATTGAGCCCCAATCAACTTGTTAGAAACTAGTTAGGCCAATTGCCCCGAACGGCCCAATTGTAATTCTTTGGTCCTAATGGAGCCCAAATGGACTTGTTTGATCCTAATAGAGCCCAGATGGACTTGTTACGACCTAGTTGGGCCAATCGCCCGATCGGCCCAAATGGATTTGTTTGATCCTAATAGAGCCCAATTGGACTTTTTAGGTCATATAGGACCAAACTGGGCCAATTTGTACTTCTTTGATCCTATTGGAGCCCAAATGGTCTTGTTTGATCCTAATAGAGCCAAAATGCACTTTTCAGGAAATATAGGACCTAACAGGGCCAATTTGTACTACTTTGGTCCTATTGGAGCCAAAATGGACTTGTTTGATCCTAATAGAGCACAAATGGACTTGTTAGGTCATAAAGGACCTAACTGGGCAAATTTGTACTTCTTTGGTCCTAATGGAGCCAAAATGGACTTGTTTAATCCTAAAAGAGTCAAAAGTCACTTTTTAGGTCATATAGGACCTAACTGGGCCAATTTGTACTTCTTTGGTCCTAATGGAGCCCAAATGGACTTGTTTAACCCTAATAGAGTACAAATGGACTTGTTTGATCCTAATAGAGGCCAAATGGACTTTTTAGGTCATATAGGACCTAACTGGGCCAATTTGTACTTCTTTGGTCCTATTGGAGCCCAAATGGACTTGTTTGATCCAAATAGAGCCAAAATGCACTTTTTTGGTCATATAGAACCTAACTGGGCCAATTTGTACTTCTTTGGTCCTATTGGAGCCCAAATGGACTTGTTTGATCCTAATAGAGCCCAAATGGACTTTTTAGGTCATATAGGACCTATCTGGGCCAATTTGTACTTCTTTGGTCCTATTGGAGCCCA
This sequence comes from Sophora flavescens, assembly GCA_030762895.1. Taxonomy (NCBI): domain Eukaryota; kingdom Viridiplantae; phylum Streptophyta; class Magnoliopsida; order Fabales; family Fabaceae; genus Sophora; species Sophora flavescens. The sequence continues at coordinate 5,055,440 of JAUPTC010000010.1, read as the reverse complement.
AATGGACTTGTTTGATCCTAATAGTGCCAAAATGCACTTTTTAGGTCATATATGACCTAAGTGGGCCAATTTGTACTTCTTTGATCCTAATGGAGGCCAAATGTACTTGTTTGATCCTAATAGAGCCCAAATGGACTTGTTTGATCCTAGTGGAGCCCAACTTGACATTTTAGGTCATATAGGACCAAACTGGGCCAATTTGTACTTCTTTGGTCCTAATGGTGCCCAAATGGACTTGTTTGACCCTAATAGAGCCCAAATGGACTTGTTTGATCCTAATAGACCCCAAATGGACTTGTTAGGTCATAAAGGACCTAACTGTGCCAATTTGTACTTCTTTGGTCCTATTAGATCCCAAATGGACTTGTTTGATCCTAATAGAGCCCAAATGGACTTTTTAGGTCATATAGGACCTAACTGGGTCAATTTTTACTTCTTTGGACCTATTGGAGCCCAAATGGACTTGTTTGATCCTAATAGAGCCCAAAGGTACTTTTTGGACCTAATTGGGCCAATTGCCCCGAACGGCCCAATTGTAATTCTTTGGCCCTAATGGAGCCCAAATGGACTTGTTTGAACCCAATAGAGCCCAAATGGACTTTTTAGGTCATATAGGACCTAACTGGGCCAATTTGTACTTCTTTGGTCCTATTGGAGCCCAAATGGTCTTGTTTGATCCTAATAGAGCCAAAATGCACTTTTCAGGAAATATAGGACCTAACAGGGCCAATTTGTACTACTTTGGTCCTATTGGAGCCAAAATGGACTTGTTTGATCCTAATAGAGCCCAAATGGACTTGTTAGGTCATAAAGGACCTAACTGGGCAAATTTGTACTTCTTTGGTCCTAATGGAGCCAAAATGGACTTGTTTAATCCTAATAGAGTCAAAAGTCACTTTTTAGGTCATATAGGACCTAACTGGGCCAATTTGTACTTCTTTGGTCCTAATGGAGCCCAAATGGACTTGTTTAACCCTAATAGAGTCCAAATGGACTTGTTTGATCCTAATAGAGGCCAAATGGACTTTTTAGGTCATATAGGACCTAACTGGGCCAATTTGTACTTCTTTGGTCCTATTGGAGCCCAAATGGACTTGTTTGATCCAAATAGAGCCAAAATGCACTTTTTCGGTCATATAGAACCTAACTGGGCCAATTTGTACTTCTTTGGTCCTATTGGAGCCCAAATGGACTTGTTTGATCCTAATAGAGCCCAAATGGACTTTTTAGGTCATATAGGACCTATCTGGGCCAATTTGTACTTCTTTGGTCCTATTTGAGCCCAAATGGACTTGTTTGATCCTCATAGTGCCAAAATGCACTTTTTAGGTCATATATGACCTAAGTGGGCCAATTTGTACTTCTTTGATCCTAATGGAGGCCAAATGTACTTGTTTGATCCTAATAGAGCCCAAATCGACTTGTTTGATCCTAGTGGAGCCCAAATGGACTTTTTAGGTCATATAGGACCAAACTGGGCCAATTTGTACTTCTTTGGTCCTAATGGTGCCCAAATGGACTTGTTTGACCCTAATAGAGCCCAAATGGACTTGTTTGATCCTAATAGACCCCAAATGGACTTGTTAGGTCATAAAGGACCTAACTGTGCCAATTTGTACTTCTTTGGTCCTATTAGATCCCAAATGGACTTGTTTGATCCTAATAGAGCCCAAATGGACTTTTTAGGTCATATAGGACCTAACTGGGTCAATTTTTACTTCTTTGGACCTATTGGAGCCCAAATGGACTTGTTTGATCCTAATAGAGCCCAAAGGTACTTTTTGGCCCTAATTGGGCCAATTGCCCCGAACGGCCCAATTGTAATTCTTTGGCCCTAATGGAGCCCAAATGGACTTGTTTGAACCCAATAGAGCCCAAATGGACTTTTTAGGTCATATAGGACCTAATCTGGGCCAATTTGTACTTCTTTGGTCCTATTGGAGCCCAAATGGTCTTGTTTGATCCTAATAGAGCCAAAATGCACTTTTCAGGAAATATAGGACCTAACAGGGCCAATTTGTACTACTTTGGTCCTATTGGAGCCAAAATGGACTTGTTTGATCCTAATAGAGCCCAAATGGACTTGTTAGGTCATAAAGGACCTAACTGGGCAAATTTGTACTTCTTTGGTCCTAATGGAGCCAAAATGGACTTGTTTAATCCTAATAGAGTCAAAAGTCACTTTTTAGGTCATATAGGACCTAACTGGGCCAATTTGTACTTCTTTGGTCCTAATGGAGCCCAAATGGACTTGTTTAACCCTAATAGAGTCCAAATGGACTTGTTTGATCCTAATAGAGGCCAAATGGACTTTTTAGGTCATATAGGACCTAACTGGGCCAATTTGTACTTCTTTGGTCCTATTGGAGCCCAAATGGACTTGTTTGATCCAAATAGAGCCAAAATGCACTTTTTTGGTCATATAGAACCTAACTGGGCCAATTTGTACTTCTTTGGTCCTATTGGAGCCCAAATGGTTTTGTTTGATCCTAGTAGAGCCCAACTGGACATTTTAGGTCATAAAGGACCTAACTGGGCCAATTTGTCCTTCCTTGGTCCTATTGGAGCCCAAATGGACTTGTTTGATCCAAATAGAGCCAAAATGCACTTTTTAGGTCATATAGGACCTAACTGGGCCAAATTGTACTTCTTTGGTCCTTTTGGAGCCCAAATGGACTTGTTTGATCCTAATAGAGCCCCAAATGGACTTTTTAGGTCATATAGAACCTAACTGAGCCAATTTGTATTTCTTTGGTCCTAATGGAGCCCAAATGGACTTTTTTGACCCTAATAGAGCCCAAATGGACTTGTTTGATCCTAATAGAGCCCAAATGGACTTGTTAGGTCATAAAGGACCTAACTGTGCCAATTTGTACTTCTTTGGTCCTATTAGATCCCAAATGGACTTGTTTGATCCTAATAGAGCCCAAATGGACTTTTCAGGTCATATAGGACCTAACTGGGCTAATTTTTACTTCTTTGGACCTATTGGATCCCAAATGGACTTGTTTGATCCTAATAGAGCTCAAATGTACTTTTTGGACCTAATTGGGCCAATTCCCCCGAACGGCCCAATTGTAATTCTTTGGCCCTAATGGAGCCCAAATGGACTTGTTTGAACCCAATAGAGCCCAAATGGACTTTTTAGGTCATATAGGACCTAACTGGGCCAATTTGTACTTCTTTGGTCCTATTGGAGCCCAAATGGTCTTGTTTGATCCTAATAGAGCCCAACTGGACATTTTAGGTCATATAGGACCTAACTGGGCCAATTTGTCCTTCTTTGGTCCAATTGGAGCCCAAATGGACTTGTTTGATCCTAATAGAGCCAAAATGCACTTTTTAGGTCATATAGGACCTAACTGGGCCAATTTGTACTTCATTGGTCCTTTTGGAGCCCAAATGGACTTGTTTGATCCTAATAGAGCCCCAAATGGACTTTTTAGGTCATATAGAACCTAACATGGTCAATTTGTATTTCTTTGGTCCTAATGGAGCCCAAATGGACTTGTTTGACCCTAATAGAGCCCAAATGGACTTGTTTGATCCTAATAGAGTCCAAATGGACTTTTTAGGTCATATAGGACCTAACTGGGCCAATTTGTACTTCTTTGGTCCTAATGGAGCCCAAATGGACTTGTTTGACCCTAATAGAGCCCAAATGGACTTGTTTGATCCTAATAGAGCCCAAATGGACGTTTTAGGTCATATAGGACCTATATGGGCCAATTTGTACTTCTTTGGTCCTACTGGAGGCCAAATGGACTTGTTTGATCCTAATAGAGCCAAAATACACTTTTTAGGTCATATAGGAACTAACTGGGCCTATTTGTACTTGTTTGGTCCTATTGGAGCCCAAATGGACTTGTTTGATCCTAATAGAGCCCAAATGGACTTTTTAGGTCATATAGGACCTATCTGGGCCAATTTGTACTTCTTTGGTCCTATTGGAGCCCAAATGGACTTGTTTGATCCTAATAGAGCCAAAATGCACTTTTTAGGTCATATATGACCTAAGTGGGCCAATTTGTACTTCTTTGATCCTAATGGAGGCCAAATGTACTAGTTTGATCCTAATAGAGCCCAAATCGACTTGTTTGATCCTAGTGGGGCCCAAATGGACTTTTTAGGTCATATAGGACCAAACTGGGCCAATTTGTACTTCTTTGGTCCTAATGGAGCCCAAATGGACTTGTTTGACCCTAATAGAGCCCAAATGGACTTGTTTGATCCTAATAGACCCCAAATGGACTTGTTAGGTCATAAAGGACCTAACTGTGCCAATTTGTACTTCTTTGGTCCTATTAGATCCCAAATGGACTTGTTTGATCCTAATAGAGCCCAAATGGACTTTTTAGGTCATATAGGACCTAACTGGGTCAATTTTTACTTCTTTGGACCTATTGGAGCCCAAATGGACTTGGTTGATCCTAATAGAGCCCAAAGGTACTTTTTGGACCTAATTGGGCCAATTGCCCCGAACGGCCCAATTGTAATTCTTTGGCCCTAAAGGAGCCCAAATGGACTTGTTTGAACCCAATAGAGCCCAAATGGACTTTTTAGGTCATATAGGACCTAACTTGGCCAATTTGTACTTCTTTGGTCCTATTGGAGCCCAAATGGTTTTGTTTGATCCTAATAGAGCCCAACTGGACATTTTAGGTCATAAAGGACCTAACTGGGCCAATTTGTCCTTCTTTGGTCCTATTGGAGCCTAAATGGACTTGTTTGATCCTAATAGAGCCAAAATGCACTTTTTAGATCATATAGGACCTAACTGGGCCAATTTGTACTTCTTTGGTCCTTTTGGAGCCCAAATGGACTTGTTTGATCCTAATAGAGCCCCAAATGGACTTTTTAGGTCATATAGAACCTAACTGGGCCAATTTGTATTTCTTTGGTCCTAATGGAGCCCAAATGGACTTGTTTGACCCTAATAGAGCCCAAATGGACTTGTTTGATCCTAATAGAGCCCAAATGGACTTGTTAGGTCATAAAGGACCTAACTGTGCCAATTTGTACTTCTTTGGTCCTATTAGATCCCAAATGGACTTGTTTGATCCTAATAGAGCCCAAATGGACTTTTCAGGTCATATAGGACCTAACTGGGCCAATTTTTACTTCTTTGGACCTATTGGATCCCAAATGGACTTGTTTGATCCTAATAGAGCTCAAATGTACTTTTTGGACCTAATTGGGCCAATTCCCCCGAACGGCCCAATTGTAATTCTTTGGCCCTAATGGAGCCCAAATGGACTTGTTTGAACCCAATAGAGCCCAAATGGACTTTTTAGGTCATATAGGACCTAATCTGGGCCAATTTGTACTTCTTTGGTCCTATTGGAGCCCAAATGGTCTTGTTAGATCCTAATAGAGCCCAACTGGACATTTTAGGTCATATAGGACCTAACTGGGCCAATTTGTCCTTCTTTGGTCCAATTGGAGCCCAAATGGACTTGTTTGATCCTAATAGAGCCAAAATGCACTTTTTAGGTCATATAGGACCTAACTGGGCCAATTTGTACTTCATTGGTCCTTTTGGAGCCCAAATGGATTTGTTTGATCCTAATAGAGCCCCAAATGGACTTTTTAGGTCATATAGAACCTAACATGGTCAATTTGTATTTCTTTGGTCCTAATGGAGCCCAAATGGACTTGTTTGACCCTAATAGAGCCCAAATGGACTTGTTTGATCCTAATAGAGTCCAAATGGACTTGTTAGGTCATAAAGGACCTAACTGGGCCAATTTGTACTTCTTTGGTCCTAATGGATCCCAAATGGCCTTGTATGGCCCTAATAAAGCCCAAATGGACTTGTTTGATCCTAATAGATCCCAAATGGACTTGTTTGATCCTAATAGAGCCAAAAGGCACTTTTTAGGTCATATAGCACCTAACCGGGCCAATTTGTACTTCTTTGGTCTTATTGGAGCCCAAATGGACTTGTTTGATCCTAATAGAGCCCAAATGGACTTTTTAGGTCATATAGGACCTATCTTGGCCAATTTTTTCTTCTTTGGTCCTATTGGAGCCCAAATGGACTTGTTGGATCCTAATAGAGCCAAAATGCACTTTTTAGGTCATATAGGACCTAACTGGGCCAATTTGTACTTCTTTGGTCCTAATGGAGCCCAAATGGACTTGTTTGACCCTAATAGAGTCCAAATGGACTTGTTTGATCCTAATAGAGCCCAAATGGACGTTTTAGGTCATATAGGACCTATATGGGCCAATTTGTACTTCTTTGGTCCTACTGGAGGCCAAATGGACTTGTTTGATCCTAATAGAGCCAAAATGCACTTTTTAGGTCATATAGGAACTAACTGGGCCTATTTGTACTTGTTTGGTCCTATTGGAGCCCAAATGGACTTGTTTGATCCTAATAGAGCCCTAATGGACTTTTTAGGTCATATAGGACCTATCTGGGCCAATTTGTACTTCTTTCGTCCTACTGGAGCCCAAATGGACTTGTTTGATCCTAATAGAGCCCAAATGGACTTGTGTGATCCTTGTAGTTCCCAAATGGGCTTGTTTGATCCTAATAGAGCCCAACTGGACATTTTAGGTCATATAGGACCTAACTGGGTCAATTTGTACTTCTTTGGTCCTAATGGAGCCCAAATGGACTTCTTTGACCCTAATAGAGCCCAAATGGACTTGTTTGATCCTAATAGAGCCCAAATGGACTTTTTAGGTCATATAGGACCTAACTGGCCCCATTTGTACTTCTTTGGTCCTAATGGAGCCCAAATGGACTTGTTTGATCCTAATATAGCCCAACTGGACATTTTAGGTCATATAGGACCTAACTGGGTCAATTTGTACTTCTTTGGTCCTAATGGAGCCCAAATGGACTTCTTTGACCCTAATAGAGCCCAAATGGACTTGTTTGATCCTAATAGAGCCCAAATGGACTTTTTAGGTCATATAGGACCTAACTGGCCCCATTTGTACTTCTTTGGTCCTAATGGAGCCCAAATGGACTTGTTTGATCCTAATATAGCCCAAATGGACTTGTGTGATCCTAGTGCAGCCCAAATGGACTTGTTTGATCCTAATAGAGCCCAAATGGACTTGTTTGATCCTAGTGGAGCCCAAATGGACTTTTTAGGTCATATAGGACCCAACCGGGCCAATTTGTACTTCTTTGGTCCTAATGGAGCCCAAATGGAATTGTTTGACCCTAATACAGCCCAAATGAACTTGTTTGATCCTAATAGAGCCCAAATGGACTTTTTAGGTCATATAGGACCTAATTGGGCCAATTTGTATTTCTTTGGTCCTAATGGAGCCCAAATGGACTTGTTTGATCCTAATAGAGCCCAAATGGACTTGTGTGATCCTAGTAGTTCCCAAATGGGCTTGTTTGATCCTAATAGAGCCCAAATGGACTTTTTAGGTCAAAAAGGACCTAACTGGACCAATTTGTACTTCTTTGGTCCTAATGGAGCCCAAATGGACTTGTTTGATCCTAATAGAGCCCAAATGGACTTGTGTGATCCTTGTAGTTCCCAAATGGGCATGTTTGATCCTAATAGAGCCCAAATGGACTTTTTAGGTCAAAAAGTACCTAACTGGACCAATTTGTACTTCTTTGGTCCTATTGGAGCCCAAATGGACTTGTTTGATCCTAATAGAGCCCAAATGGACTTGTTTGATCCTAATAGAGCCCAACTGGACATTTTAGGTCATATAGGACCTAACTGGGCCAATTTGTACTTCTTTGGTCCTATTGAAGCCCAAATGGACTTGTTTGATCCTAATAGAGCCAAAATGCACTTTTTAGGTCATATGGGACCTAACTGGGCCAATTTGTACTTCTTTGGTCCTATTGGAGCCCAAATGGACTTGTTTGATCCTAATAGAGCCCGAATGGACTTTTAAGGTCATATAGGACCTAATTGGGCCAATTTGTACTTCTTTGGTCATAATGGAGCCCAAATGGACTTGTTTGATCCTAATAGAGCCCAAATGGACTTGTGTATTCCTAGTAGTTCCCAAATGGGCTTGTTTGATCCTAATAGAGCCCAAATGGACTTTTTAGGTCAAAAAGGACCTAACTGGACCAATTTGTACTTCTTTGGTCCCATTGGAGCCCAAATGGACTTGTTTGATCCTAATAGAGCCCAACTGGACATTTTAGGTCATATAGGACCTAACTGGGCCAATTTGTACTTCTTTGGTCCTATTGGAGCCCAAATGGACTTGTTTGATCCTAATAGTGCCAAAATACACTTTTTAGGTCATATAGGACCTAACTGGGCCAATTTGTACTTCTTTGGTCCTTTTGGAGCCCAAATGGACTTGTTTGATCCTAATAGAGCCCAAATGGACTTTTTAGGTCATATAGAACCTAACTGGGCCAATTTGTATTTCTTTGGTCCTAATGGAGCCCAAATGGACTTGTTTGACCCTAATAGAGCCCAAATGGACTTGTTTGTTCCTAATAGAGCCCAAATGGACTTTTTAGGTCATAAAGGACCTAACTGTGCCAATTTGTACTTCTTTGGTCCTATTAGATCCCAAATGGACTTGTTTGATCCTAATAGAGCCCAAATGGACTTTTCAGGTCATATAGGACCTTACTGGGCCAATTTTTACTTCTTTGGACCTATTGGATCCCAAATGGACTTGTTTGATCCTAATAGAGCTCAAATGTACTTTTTGGACCTAATTGGGCCAATTCCCCCGAACGGCCCAATTGTAATTCTTTGGCCCTAATGGAGCCCAAATGGACTTGTTTGAACCCAATAGAGCCCAAATGGACTTTTTAGGTCATATAGGACCTAACTGGGCCAATTTGTACTTCTTTGGTCCTATTGGAGCCCAAATGGTCTTGTTTGATCCTAATAGAGCCCAACTGGACATTTTAGGTCATATAGGACCTAACTGGGCCAATTTGTCCTTCTTTGGTCCAATTGGAGCCCAAATGGACTTGTTTGATCCTAATAGAGCCAAAATGCACTTTTTAGGTCATATAGGACCTAACTGGGCCAATTTGTACTTCATTGGTCCTTTTGGAGCCCAAATGGACTTGTTTGATCCTAATAGAGCCCCAAAATGACTTTTTAGGTCATATAGAACCTAACATGGTCAATTTGTATTTCTTTGGTCCTAATGGAGCCCAAATGGACTTGTTTGACCCTAATAGAGCCCAAATGGACTTGTTTGATCCTAATAGAGTCCAAATGGACTTGTTAGGTCATAAAGGACCTAACTGGGCCAATTTGTACTTCTTTGGTCCTAATGGATCCCAAATGGACTTGTTTGGCCCTAATAAAGCCCAAATGGACTTGTTTGATCCTAATAGATCCCAAATGGACTTGTTTGATCCTAATAGAGCCAAAAGGCACTTTTTAGGTCATATAGGACCTAACCGGGTCAATTTGTACTTCTTTGGTCTTATTGGAGCCCAAATGGACTTGTTTGATCCTAATAGAGCCCAAATGGACTTTTTAGGTCATATAGGACCTATCTTGGCCAATTTGTACTTCTTTGGTCCTATTGGAGCCCAAATGGACTTGTTGGATCCTAATAGAGCCAAAATGCACTTTTTAGGTCATATAGGACCTAACTGGGCCAATTTGTACTTCTTTGGTCCTAATGGAGCCCAAATGGACTTGTTTGACCCTAATAGAGCCCAAATGGACTTGTTTGATCCTAATAGAGCCCAAATGGACGTTTTAGGTCATATAGGACCTATATGGGCCAATTTGTACTTCTTTGGTCCTACTGGAGGCCAAATGGACTTGTTTGATCCTAATAGAGCCAAAATGCACTTTTTAGGTCATATAGGAACTAACTGGGCCTATTTGTACTTGTTTGGTCCTATTGGAGCCCAAATGGACTTGTTTGATCCTAATAGAGCCCTAATGGACTTTTTAGGTCATATAGGACCTATCTGGGCCAATTTGTACTTCTTTGGTCCTACTGGAGCCCAAATGGACTTGTTTGATCCTAATAGAGCCCAAATGGACTTGTGTGATCCTTGTAGTTCCCAAATGGGCTTGTTTGATCCTAATAGAGCCCAAACGGACTTTTTTGGTCAAAAAGGACCTAACTGGACCAATTTGAACTTCTTTGGTCCTATTGGCGCCCAAATGGACTTGTTTGATCCTAATAGAGCCCAACTGGACATTTTAGGTCATATAGGACCTAACTGGGTCAATTTGTACTTCTTTGGTCCTAGTGGAGCCCAAATGGACTTCTTTGACCCTAATAGAGCCCAAATGGACTTTTTAGGTCATATAGGACCTAATTGGGTCAATTTGTATTTCTTTGGTCCTATTGGAGCCCAAATGGACTTGTTTGATGCTAATAGAGCCCAAATGGACTTTTTAGGTCATATAGGACCTAATTGGGCCAATTTGTACTTCTTTGGTCCTAATGGAGCCCAAATGGACTTGTTTGATCCTAATAGAGCCCAAATGGACTTTTTAGGTCATATAGGACCTAACTGGGCCAATTTGTACTTCTTTGGTCCTAATGGAGCCCAAATGGACTTGTTTGACCCTAATAGAGCCCAAATGGACTTGTTTGATCCTAATAGGGCCCAAATGGACTTGTTTGATCCTAGTGGAGCCCAAATGGACTTTTTAGGTCATATAGGACCTAATCGGGCCAATTTGTACTTCTTTGGTCCTAATGGAGCCCAAATGGACTTGTTTGACCCTAATAGAGCCCAAATGGACTTGTTTGATCCTAATAGAGCCCAAATGGACTTTTTAGGTCATATAGGACCTAACTGGCCCCATTTGTACTTCTTTGGTCCTAATGGAGCCCAAATGGACTTGTTTGATCCTAATATAGCCCAAATGGACTTGTGTGATCCTAGTGCAGCCCAAATGGACTTGTTTGATCCTAATAGAGCCCAAATGGACTTGTTTGATCCTAGTGGAGCCCAAATGGACTTTTTAGGTCATTTAGGACCCAACTGGGACAATTTGTACTTCTTTGGTCCTAATTGAGCCCAAATGGAATTGTTTGACCCTAATACAACCCAAATGAACTTGTTTGATCCTAATAGAGCCCAAATGGACTTTTTAGGTCATATAGGATCTAATTGGGCCAATTTGTACTTCTTTGGTCCTAATGGAGCCCAAATGGACTTGTTTGATCCTAATAGAGCCCAAATAGACTTGTGTGATCCTAGTAGTTCCCAAATGGGCTTGTTTCATCCTAATAGAGCCCAAATGGACTTTTTAGGTCAAAAAGGACCTAACTGGACCAATTTGTGCTTCTTTGGTCCTAATGGAGCCCAAATGGACTTGTTTGATCCTAATAGAGCCCAAATGGACTTGTGTGATCCTAGTAGTTCCCAAATGGGCATGTTTGATCCTAATAGAGCCCAAATGGACTTTTTAGGTCAAAAAGTACCTAACTGGACCAATTTGTACTTCTTTGGTCCTATTGGAGCCCAAATGGACTTGTTTGATCCTAATAGAGCCCAAATGGACTTGTTTGATCCTAATAGAGCCCAACTGGACATTTTAGGTCATATAGGACCTAACTGGGCCAATTTGTACTTCTTTGGTCCTAATGGAGCCCAAATGGACTTGTTTGATCCTAATAGAGCCCAAATGGACTTTTTAGGTCATATAGGACCTAACTGGGCCAATTTGTACTTCTTTGGTCCTAATGGAGCCCAAATGGACTTGTTTGACCCTAATAGAGCCCAAATGGACTTGTTTGATCCTAATAGGGCCCAAATGGACTTGTTTGATCCTAGTGGAGCCCAAATGGACTTTTTAGGTCATATAGGACCTAACTGGGCCAATTTGTACTTCTTTGGTCCTAATGGAGCCCAAATGGACTTGTTTGACCCTAATAGAGCCCAAATGGACTTGTTTGATCCTAATAGAGCCCAACTGGACATTTTAGGTCATATAGGACCTAACTGGGCCAATTTGTACTTCTTTGGTCCTATTGGAGCCCAAATGGACTTGTTTGATCCTAATAGTGCCAAAATACACTTTTTAGGTCATATAGGACCTAACTGGGCCAATTTGTACTTCTTTGGTCCTTTTGGAGCCCAAATGGACTTGTTTGATCCTAATAGAGCCCAAATGGACTTTTTAGGTCATATAGAATCTAACTGGGCCAATTTGTATTTCTTTGGTCCTAATGGAGCCCAAATGGACTTGTTTGACCCTAATAGAGCCCAAATGGACTTGTTTGATCCTAATAGAGCCCAAATGGACTTGTTAGGTCATAAAGGACCTAACTGTGCCAATTTGTACTTCTTTGGTCCTATTAGATCCCAAATGGACTTGTTTGATCCTAATAGAGCCCAAATGGACTTTTCAGGTCATATAGGACCTTACTGGGCCAATTTTTACTTCTTTGGACCTATTGGATCCCAAATGGACTTGTTTGATCCTAATAGAACTCAAATGTACTTTTTGGACCTAATTGGGCCAATTCCCCCGAACGGCCCAATTGTAATTCTTTGGCCCTAATGGAGCCCAAATGGACTTGTTTGAACCCAATAGAGCCCAAATGGACTTTTTAGGTCATATAGGACCTAACTGGGCCAATTTGTACTTCTTTGGTCCTATTGGAGCCCAAATGGTCTTGTTAGATCCTAATAGAGCCCAACTGGACATTTTAGGTCATATAGGACCTAACTGGGCCAATTTGTCCTTCTTTGGTCCAATTGGAGCCCAAATGGACTTGTTTGATCCTAATAGAGCCAAAATGCACTTTTTAGGTCATATAGGACCTAACTGGGCCAATTTGTACTTCATTGGTCCTTTTGGAGCCCAAATGGACTTGTTTGATCCTAATAGAGCCCCAAATGGACTTTTTAGGTCATATAGAACCTAACATGGTCAATTTGTATTTCTTTGGTCCTAATGGAGCCCAAATGGACTTGTTTGACCCTAATAGAACCCAAATGGACTTGTTTGATCCTAATAGAGTCCAAATGGACTTGTTAGGTCATAAAGGACCTAACTGGGCCAATTTGTACTTCTTTGGTCCTAATGGATCCCAAATGGACTTGTTTGGCCCTAATAAAGCCCAAATGGACTTGTTTGATCCTAATAGATCCCAAATGGACTTGTTTGATCCTAATAGAGCCAAAAGGCACTTTTTAGGTCATATAGGACCTAACCGGGTCAATTTGTACTTCTTTGGTCTTATTGGAGCCCAAATGGACTTGTTTGATCCTAATAGAGCCCAAATGGACTTTTTAGGTCATATAGGACCTATCTGGGCCAATTTGTACTTCTTTGGTCCTATTGGAGCCCAAATGTACTTGTTTGATCGTAATAGGGCCAAAATGCACTTTTTAGGTCATATAGGACCTACTGGGCCAATTTGTACATCTTTGGTCCTAATGGAGCCCAAATGGACTTGTTTGACCCTAATATAGCCCAAATGGACTTGTTTGATCCTAATAGAGCCCAAATGGACGTTTTAGGTCATATAGGACCTATATGGGCCAATTTGTACTTCTTTGGTCCTAATGGAGCCCAAATGGACTTGTTTGATCCTAATTGAGCCAAAATGCACTTTTTGGGTCATATAGGATCTAAGTGGGCCTATTTGTACTTGTTTGGTCCTATTGGAGCCCAAATGGACTTGTTTGATCCTAATAGAGCCCTTATGGACTTTTTAGGTCATATAGGTCCTATCTGGGCCAATTTGTACTTCTTTGGTCCTACTTGGAGCCCAAATGGACTTGTTTGATCCTAATAGAGCCCAAATGGACTTGTGTGATCCTTGTAGTTCCCAAATGGGCTTGTTTGATCCTAATAGAGCCCAAACGGACTTTTTTGGTCAAAAAGGACCTAATGGACCAATTTGAACTTCTTTGGTCCTATTGGAGCCCAAATGGACTTGTTTGATCCTAATAGAGCCCAACTGGACATTTTAGGTCATATAGGACCTAACTGGGTCAATTTGTACTTCTTTGGTCCTAGTGGAGCCCAAATGGACTTCTTTGACCCTAATAGAGCCCAAATGGACTTTTTAGGTCATATAGGACCTAATTGGGTCAATTTGTACTTCTTTGGTCCTATTGGAGCCCAAATGGACTTGTTTGATGCTAATAGAGCCCAAATGGACTTTTTAGGTCATATAGGACCTAATTGGGCCAATTTGTACTTCTTTGGTCCTAATGGAGCCCAAATGGACTTGTTTGATCCTAATAGAGCCCAAATGGACTTTTTAGGTCATATAGGACCTAATTGGGCCAATTTGTACTTCTTTGGTCCTAATGGAGCCCAAATGGACTTGTTTGACCCTAATAGAGCCCAAATGGACTTGTTTGATCCTAATAGGGCCCAAATGGACTTGTTTGATCCTAGTGGAGCCCAAATGGACTTTTTAGGTCATATAGGACCTAACTGGGCCAATTTGTACTTCTTTGGTCCTAATGGAGCCCAAATGGACTTGTTTGACCCTAATAGAGCCCAAATGGACTTGTTTGATCCTAATAGAGCCCAAATGGACTTTTTAGGTCATATAGGACCTAACTGGCCCCATTTGTACTTCTTTGGTCCTAATGGAGCCCAAATGGACTTGTTTGATCCTAATATAGCCCAAATGGACTTGTGTGATCCTAGTGCAGCCCAAATGGACTTGTTTGATCCTAATAGAGCCCAAATGGACTTGTTTGATCCTAGTGGAGCCCAAATGGACTTTTTAGGTCATTTAGGACCCAACTGGGACAATTTGTACTTCTTTGGTCCTAATTGAGCCCAAATGGAATTGTTTGACCCTAATACAACCCAAATGAACTTGTTTGATCCTAATAGAGCCCAAATGGACTTTTTAGGTCATATAGGACCTAATTGGGCCAATTTGTACTTCTTTGGTCCTAATGGAGCCCAAATGGACTTGTTTGATCCTAATAGAGCCCAAATAGACTTGTGTGATCCTAGTAGTTCCCAAATGGGCTTGTTTCATCCTAATAGAGCCCAAATGGACTTTTTAGGTCAAAAAGGACCTAACTGGACCAATTTGTGCTTCTTTGGTCCTAATGGAGCCCAAATGGACTTGTTTGATCCTAATAGAGCCCAAATGGACTTGTGTGATCCTAGTAGTTCCCAAATGGGCATGTTTGATCCTAATAGAGCCCAAATGGACTTTTTAGGTCAAAAAGTACCTAACTGGACCAATTTGTACTTCTTTGGTCCTATTGGAGCCCAAATGGACTTGTTTGATCCTAATAGAGCCCAAATGGACTTGTTTGATCCTAATAGAGCCCAACTGGACATTTTAGGTCATATAGGACCTAACTGGGCCAATTTGTACTTCTTTGGTCCTAATGGAGCCCAAATGGACTTGTTTGATCCTAATAGAGCCCAAATGGACTTTTTAGGTCATATAGGACCTAACTGGGCCAATTTGTACTTCTTTGGTCCTAATGGAGCCCAAATGGACTTGTTTGACCCTAATAGAGCCCAAATGGACTTGTTTGATCCTAATAGGGCCCAAATGGACTTGTTTGATCCTAGTGGAGCCCAAATGGACGTTTTAGGTCATATAGGACCTAACTGGGCCAATTTGTACTTCTTTGGTCCTAATGGAGCCCAAATGGACTTGTTTGACCCTAATAGAGCCCAAATGGACTTGTTTGATCCTAATAGAGCCCAAATGGACTTTTTAGGTCATATAGGACCCAACTGGCCCCATTTGTACTTCTTTGGTCCTAATGGAGCCCAAATGGACTTGTTTGATCCTAATATAGCCCAAATGGACTTGTGTGATCCTAGTGCAGCCCAAATGGACTTGTTTGATCCTAATAGAGCCCAAATGGACTTGTTTGATCCTAGTGGAGCCCAAATGGACTTTTTAGGTCATTTAGGACCCAACTGGGACAATTTGTACTTCTTTGGTCCTAATTGAGCCCAAATGGAATTGTTTGACCCTAATACAACCCAAATGAACTTGTTTGATCCTAATAGAGCCCAAATGGACTTTTTAGGTCATATAGGACCTAATTGGGCCAATTTGTACTTCTTTGGTCCTAATGGAGCCCAAATGGACTTGTTTGATCCTAATAGAGCCCAAATAGACTTGTGTGATCCTAGTAGTTCCCAAATGGGCTTGTTTCATCCTAATAGAGCCCAAATGGACTTTTTAGGTCAAAAAGGACCTAACTGGACCAATTTGTGCTTCTTTGGTCCTAATGGAGCCCAAATGGACTTGTTTGATCCTAATAGAGCCCAAATGGACTTGTGTGATCCTAGTAGTTCCCAAATTGGCATGTTTGATCCTAATAGAGCCCAAATGGACTTTTTAGGTCAAAAAGTACCTAACTGGACCAATTTGTACTTCTTTGGTCCTATTGGAGCCCAAATGGCCTTGTTTGATCCTAATAGAGCCCAAATGGACTTGTTTGATCCTAATAGAGCCCAACTGGACATTTTAGGTCATATAGGACCTAACTGGGCCAATTTGTACTTCTTTGGTCCTATTGGAGCCCAAATGGACTTGTTTGATCCTAATAGAGCCAAAATGCACTTTTTAGGTCATATGGGACCTAACTGGGCCAATTTGTACTTCTTTGGTCCTATTGGAGCCCAAATGGACTTGTTTGATCCTAATAGAGCCCGAATGGACTTTTAAGGTCATATAGGACCTAATTGGGCCAATTTGTACTTCTTTGGTCCTAATGGAGCCCAAATGGACTTGTTTGATCCTAATAGAGCCCAAATGGACTTGTGTATTCCTAGTAGTTCCCAAATGGGCTTGTTTGATCCTAATAGAGCCCAAATGGACTTTTTAGGTCAAAAAGGACCTAACTGGACCAATTTGTACTTCTTTGGTCCCATTGGAGCCCAAATGGACTTGTTTGATCCTAATAGAGCCCAACTGGACATTTTAGGTCATATAGGACCTAACTGGGCCAATTTGTACTTCTTTGGTCCTATTGGAGCCCAAATGGACTTGTTTGATCCTAATAGAGCCAAAATGCACTTTTTAGGTCATATAGGAACTAACTGGGCCTATTTGTACTTGTTTGGTCCTATTGGAGCCCAAATGGACTTGTTTGATCCTAATAGAGCCCTAATGGACTTTTTAGGTCATATAGGACCTATCTGGGCCAATTTGTACTTCTTTGGTCCTACTGGAGCCCAAATGGACTTGTTTGATCCTAATAGAGCCCAAATGGACTTGTGTGATCCTTGTAGTTCCCAAATGGGCTTGTTTGATCCTAATAGAGCCCAAACGGACTTTTTTGGTAAAAAAGGACCTAACTGGACCAATTTGAACTTCTTTGGTCCTATTGGAGCCCAAATGGACTTGTTTGATCCTAGTAGAGCCCAAATGGACTTGTTAGGTCATAAAGGACCTAACTGGGCCAATTTGTACTTCTTTGGTCCTAATGGAGCCCAAATGGACTTGTTTGACCCTAATAGAGCCCAAATGGACTTGTTTGATCCAAATGGAGCCCAAATTGACTTGTTAGGTCATAAAGGACCTAATTGGGCCAATTTGTACTTCTTTGGTCCTAATGTAGCCCAAATGGACTTGTTTGATCCTAATATAGTCCAAATGGATTTTTTAGGTCATAAAGGACCTAACTGGGACAATTTGTGCTTCTTTGGTCCTATTGGAGCCCAAATGGACTTGTTTGATCCTAATAGATTCCAAATGGAGCATTTAGGTCATATAGCACCTAACTGGGCCAATTTGTACTTCTTTGGTCCTATTGGAGCCCAAATGGACTTGTTTGACCCTAATGGAGCCCAAATGTACTTGTTTGATCCTAGTAGAGCCCAAATGGACTTGTTAGGTCATAAAGGACCTAACGGGGCCAATTTGTACTTCTTTGGTCCTGTTGGAGCCAAGATGGACTTGTTTGATCCAAATAGAGCCCAAATGGACTTTTATGGTTATAAAGGACCTAACTGGGTCACTTTGTACTTCTTTGGTCCTATTAGATCCCAAATGGACTTGTTTGATCCTAATAGAGCCCAAATGGACTTTTTAGGTCATATAGGACCTAACTGGGCCAATTTGTACTTCTTTAGTCCGAATGGAGCCCAAATGGACTTGTTTGATCCTAATAGAGCCCAAATCGACTTGTTTGGAACAAATTGGGGCAATTGCCCCGAACGGCCCAATTGTAATTCTTTGGTCCTAATTGTGCCGAAATTGACTTGTTTGAACCTAATAGAGCCCAAATGGACTTTTTAGGTCATAAAGGACCTAACTGGGTCAATTTGTACTTCTTTTGTCCTATTAGATCCCAAATGGACTTGTTTGATCCTAATAGAACCCAAATTGACTTTTTAGGTCATATAGGACCTAACTGGGCCAATTTTACATCTTTGGTCCAAATGGACTTGTTTGATCCTTATTGAGCCCCAATCGACTTGTTAGGACCTAGTTAGGCCAATTGCCCCGAACGGCCCAATTGTAATTCTTTGGTCCTAATGGAGCCCAAATGGACTTGTTTGATCCTAATAGAGCCCAAAACGACTTGGTAGGACCTAATTGGGACCATTGCCCCGATCGGCTCAATTGTACTTCTTTGGTCCTAATTGATCACAAATGGACTTTTTAGGTCATATAGGACCTAACTGGGCCAATTTGTACTTCTTTGGTCCTAATGGAGCCAAAATGGACTTGTTTGATCCTAATATAGCCAAAATGCACTTTTTAGGTCATATAGGACCTAACTGGGCTAATTTGTTCTTCTTTGGTCCTAATGGAGCCCAAATGCACTTGTATGATCAAAATAAAGCCCAAATCGACTTTTTAGGACCTAATTGGGCCCATTGCCCCGATCGGCCCAATTGTACTTCCTTGGTCCTATTGGAGCCCAAATGGGCTTGTTTGATCCTAATAGAGCCCAAATGGACTTTTTAGGTTAAAAAGGACCTAACTGGGCCAATTTGTACTACTTCGGTCCTATTGGAGCCAAAATGGACTTGTTTGAACCTAATAGAGCCCAAATGGACTTTTTAAGTCATATAGGACCTAACTGGGCCAATTTGTACATCTTTGGTCCTAATGTAGCCCAAATGGACTTGTTTGATCCTAGTAGAGCCCAAATGGACTTTTTAGGTCATATAGGACCTAATTGGGCCAATTTGTATTTCTTTGGTCCTAATGGAGCCCAAATGGACTTGTTTGACCCTAATATTGCCCAAATGGACTTGTTTGATCCTAATAGAGCCCAAATGGACTTGTTAGGTCATAAAGGACCTAATTGGGCCAATTTGTACTTCTTTGGTCCAAATGGAGTCCAAATGGACTTGTTTGATCCTAATAGAGCCCAAATCGACGTGTTAGGACCTATATGACCTAAGTGGGACAATTTGTACTTCTTTGGTCCTAATGGAGGCCAAATGGAATTGTTTCTTCCTAATAGAGTCCAAGTGGACTTGTTTGAACCTAATAGAGCCCAAATGGACTTTTTAGGTCATATAAGACCTAACTGTGCCAATTTCTACTTCTTTGGTCCTATTGGAGCCCAAATGGACTTGTTTGATCCTAATTGAGTCAAAATGCACTTTTTAGGTCATATAGGACCTAACGGGGCCAATTTGTACTTCTTTGGTCCAATTGGAGCCCAAATGGACTTGTTTGATCCTAATAGAGCCCAAATGGACGTTTTAGGTCATATAGGACCTAACTGGGCCAATTTGTACTTCTTCTAATAGAGCCAAAATGCTCTTTTTAGGCCATATAGGACCTAACTGGGCCAATTTGTACTTCTTTGGTCCTAATGGAGCCCAAATGGACTTGTTTGATCCTAATAGAGCCCAAATGGACTTGTTTGATCCTAATATAGCCCAAATGGACTTGTTAGGTCATTAAGGACCTAACTGTGCCAATTTGTACTTCTTTGGTCCTATTGGAGCCCAAATGGACTTGTTTGATCCTAATAGAGCCCAAATGGACTTTTAGGTCATATACGACCTAATTGGGCCAATTTGTACTTCTTTGGTCCTAATGGAGCCCAAATGGACTTGTTTGATCCTAATAGAGCCCCAAATGGACTTTTTAGGTCATATAGAACCTAACTGGGCCAATTTGTATTTCCTTGGTCCTAATGGAGCCCAAATGGACTTGTTAGGTCATAAAGGACCTAACTGTGCCAATTTGTACTTCTTTGGTCCTATTAGATCCCATATGGACTTGTTTGATCCTAATAGAGCCCAAATGGACTTTTCAGGTCATATAGGACCAAACTGGGCCAATTTTTACTTCTTTGGACCTATTGGATCCCAAATGGACTTGTTTGATCCTAATAGAGCTCAAATGTACTTTTTGGACCTAATTGGGCCAATTCCCCCGAACGGCCCAATTGTAATTCTTTGGCCCTAATGGAGCCCAAATGGACTTGTTTGAACCCAATAGAGCCCAAATGGATTTTTTAGGTCATATAGGACCTAACTGGGCCAATTTGTACTTCTTTGGTCCTATTGGAGCCCAAATGGTCTTGTTTGATCCTAATAGAGCCCAACTGGACATTTTAGGTCATATATGACCTAACTGGGCCAATTTGTCCTTCTTTGGTCCAATTGGAGCCCAAATGGACTTGTTTGATCCTAATAGAGCCAAAATGCACTTTTTAGGTCATATAGGACCTAACTGGGCCAATTTGTACTTCATTGGTCCTTTTGGAGCCAAAATGGACTTTTTTGATCCTAATAGAGCCCCAAATGGACTTTTTAGGTCATATAGAACCTAACTGGGTCAATTTGTATTTCTTTGGTCCTAATGGAGCCCAAATGGACTTGTTTGACCCTAATAGAGCCCAAATGGACTTGTTTGATCCTAATAGAGCCCAAATGGACTTTTTAGGTCATATAGGACCTATCTGGGCCAATTTGTACTTCTTTGGTCCTATTGGAGCCCAAATGGACTTCTTTGACCCTAATAGAGCCCAAATGGACTTGTGTGATCCTAGTAGTTACCAAATGGGCTTGTTTGATCCTAATAGAGCCCAAACGGACTTTTTAGGTCAAAAAGGACCTAACTGGACCAATTTGTACTTCTTTGGTCCTATTGGAGCCCAAATGGGCTTGTTTGATCCTAATAGAGCCCAACTGGACATTTTAGGTCATATAGGACCTAACTGGGTCAATTTGTACTTCTTTGGTCCTAATGGAGCCCAAATGGACTTCTTTGACCCTAATAGAGCCCAAATGGACTTTTTAGGTCATATAGGACCTAACCGGGCCAATTTGTACTTCTTTGGTCCTATTGGAACCCAAATGGACTTGTTTGATGCTAATAGAGCCCAAATGGACTTTTTAGGTCATATAGGACCTAATTGGGCCAATTTGTACTTCTTTGGTCCTAATGGAGCCCAAATGGACTTGTTTGATCCTAATAGAGCCCAAATGGACTTTTTAGGTCATATAGGACCTAACTGGGCCAATTTGTACTTCTTTGGTCCTAATGGAGCCCAAATGGACTTGTTTGACCCTAATAGAGCCCAAATGGACTTGTTTGATCCTAATAGAGCCCAAATGGACTTGTTTGATCCTAGTGGAGCCCAAATGGACTTTTTAGATCATATAGGACCCAACTGGGCCAATTTGTACTTCTTTAGTCCTAATGGAGCCCAAATGGACTTGTTTGACCCTAATAGAGCCCAAATGGACTTGTTTGATCCTAATAGAGCCCAAATGGACTTTTTAGGTCATATAGGACCTAATTGGGCCAATTTGTACTTCTTTGGTCCTAATGGAGCCCAAATGGACTTGTTTGATCCTAATAGAGCCCAAATGGACTTGTGTGATCCTAGTAGTTCCCAAATGGGCTTGTTTGATCCTAATAGAGCCCAAAAGGACTTTTTAGGTCAAAAAGGACCTAACTGGACCAATTTGTACTTCTTTGGTCCTAATGGAGCCCAAATGGACTTGTTCGATCCTAATAGAGCCCAAATGGACTTGTGTGATCCTAGTAGTTGCCAAATGGACTTGTTTGATCCTAATAGAGCCCAAATGGACTTTTTAG
Organism: Sophora flavescens; assembly: GCA_030762895.1. Classification (NCBI taxonomy): domain Eukaryota; kingdom Viridiplantae; phylum Streptophyta; class Magnoliopsida; order Fabales; family Fabaceae; genus Sophora; species Sophora flavescens. The sequence goes on along the minus strand of JAUPTC010000010.1, from coordinate 5,033,507 downwards.
GTCAAAAAGTACCTAACTGGACCAATTTGTACTTCTTTGGTCCTATTGGAGCCCAAATGGACTTGTTTGATCCTAATAGAGCCCAAATGGACTTGTTTGATCCTAATAGAGCCCAACTGGACATTTTAGGTCATATAGGACCTAACTGGGCCAATTTGTACTTCTTTGGTCCTATTAGAGCCCAAATGGACTTGTTTGACCCTAATAGAGCCCAAATGGACTTGTTTGATCCTAATAGAGCCCAAATGGACTTTTTAGGTCATATAGGACCTAACTGGCCCCATTTGTACTTCATTGGTCCTAATGGAGCCCAAATGGACTTGTTTGATCCTAATAGAGCCCAAATGGACTTGTGTGATCCTAGTACAGCCCAAATGGACTTGTTTGATCCAAATAGAGCCCAAATGGACTTGTTTGATCCTAGTGGAGCCCAAATGGACTTTTTAGGTCATATAGGACCCAACTGGGCCAATTTGTACTTCTTTGGTCCTAATGGAGCCCAAATGGAATTGTTTGACCCTAATAGAGCCCAAATGAACTTGTTTGATCCTAATAGAGCCCAAATGGACTTTTTAGGTCATATAGGACCTAATTGGGCCAATTTGTACTTCTTTGGTCCTAATGGAGCCCAAATGGACTTGTTTGATCCTAATAGAGCCCAAATGGACTTGTGTGATCCTAGTAGTTCCCAAATGGGCTTGTTTGATCCTAATAGAGCCCAAATGGACTTTTTAGGTCAAAAAGGACCTAACTGGACCAATTTGTACTTCTTTGGTCCTAATGGAGCCCAAATGGACTTGTTTGATCCTAATAGAGCCCAAATGGACTTGTGTATTCCTAGTAGTTCCCAAATGGGCTTGTTTGATCCTAATAGAGCCCAAATGGACTTTTTAGGTCAAAAAGGACCTAACTAGACCAATTTGTACTTCTTTGGTCCCATTGGAGCCCAAATGGACTTGTTTGATCCTAATAGAGCCCCACTGGACATTTTAGGTCATATAGGATCTAACTGGGCCAATTTGTACTTCTTTGGTCCTATTGGAGACCAACTGGACTTGTTTGATCCTAATAGTGCCAAAATGCACTTTTTAGGTCATATAGGACCTAACTGGGCCAATTTGTACTTCTTTGGTCCTATTGGAGCCCAAATGGACTTGTTTGATCCTAGTAGAGCCCAAATGGACTTGTTAGGTCATAAAGGACCTAACTGGGCCAATTTGTACTTCTTTGGTCCTAATGGAGCCCAAATGGACTTGTTTGACCCTAATAGAGCCCAAATGGACTTGTTTGATCCAAATGGAGCCCAAATTGACTTGTTAGGTCATAAAGGACCTAATTGGGCCAATTTGTACTTCTTTGGTCCTAATGTAGCCCAAATGGACTTGTTTGATCCTAATAGAGCCCAAATGGACTTTTTAGGTCATAAAGGACCTAACTGGGACAATTTGTGCTTCTTTGGTCCTATTGGAGCCCAAATGGACTTGTTTGATCCTAATAGATTCCAAATGGAGCATTTAGGTCATATAGCACCTAACTGGGCCAATTGGTACTTCTTTGGTCCTAATGGAGCCCAAATGGACTTGTTTGACCCTAATGGAGCCCAAATGGACTTGTTTGATCCTAGTAGAGCCCAAATGGACTTGTTAGGTCATAAAGGACCTAACGGGGCCAATTTGTACTTCTTTGGTCCTGTTGGAGCCAAGATGGACTTGTTTTATCCAAATAGAGCCCAAATGGACTTTTATGGTTATAAAGGACCTAACTGGGTCACTTTGTACTTCTTTGGTCCTATTAGATCCCAAATGGACTTGTTTGATCCTAATAGAGCCCAAATGGACTTTTTAGGTCATATAGGACCTAACTGGGCCAATTTGTACTTCTTTAGTCCGAATGGAGCCCAAATGGACTTGTTTGATCCTAATAGAGCCCAAATCGACTTGTTTGGAACAAATTGGGGCAATTGCCCCGAACGACCCAATTGTAATTCTTTGGTCCTAATTGTGCCGAAATTGACTTGTTTGAACCTAATAGAGCCCAAATGGACTTTTTAGGTCATAAAGGACCTAACTGGGTCAATTTGTACTTCTTTTGTCCTATTAGATCCCAAATGGACTTGTTTGATCCTAATAGAACCCAAATTGACTTTTTAGGTCATATAGGACCTAACTGGGCCAATTTTACATCTTTGGTCCAAATGGACTTGTTTGATCCTTATTGAGCCCCAATCTACTTGTTAGGACCTAGTTAGGCCAATTGCCCCGAACGGCCCAATTGTAATTCTTTGGTCTTAATGGAGCCCAAATGCACTTGTTTGCTCCTAATAGAGCCCAAAACGACTTGTTAGGACCTAATTGGGACCATTGCCCCGATCGGCTCAATTGTACTTCTTTGGTCCTAATTGCTCACAAATGGACTTTTTAGGTCATATAGGACCTAACTGGGCCAATTTGTACTTCTTTGGTCCTAATGGAGCCAAAATGGACTTGTTTGATCCTAATATAGCCAAAATGCACTTTTTAGGTCATATAGGACCTAACTGGGCTAATTTGTACTTCTTTGGTCCTAATGGAGCCCAAATGCACTTGTATGATCAAAATAAAGCCCAAATCGACTTTTTAGGACCTAATTGGGCCCATTGCCCCGATCGGCCCAATTGTACTTCTTTGGTCCTATTGGCGCCCAAATGGACTTGTTTGACCCTAATAGAGCCCAAATGGACTTTTTAGGTCATATAGGACCTAACTGGGCCAATTTGTACTTCTTTGGTCCTATTGGGCCCAAATGGACTTGTTTGATCCTAGTAGAGCCCAAATGGACGTTTTAGGTCATATAGGACCTAATTGGGCCAATTTGTATTTCTTTGGTCCTAATGGAGCCCAAATGGACTTGTTTGACCCTAATATTGCCCAAATGGACTTGTTTGATCCTAATAGAGCCCAAATGGACTTGTTAGGTCATAAAGGACCTAATTGGGCCAATTTGTACTTCTTTGGTCCAAATGGAGTCCAAATGGACTTGTTTGATCCTAATAGAGCCCAAATCGACTTGTTAGGACCTATATGACCTAAGTGGGACAATTTGTACTTCTTTGGTCCTAATGGAGGCCAAATGGAATTGTTTCTTCCTAATAGAGTCCAAATGGACTTGTTTGAACCTAATAGAGCCCAAATGGACTTTTTAGGTCATATAAGACCTAATCGGGCCAATTTCAACTTCTTTGGTCCTATTGGAGCCCAAATGGACTTGTTTGATCCTAATTGAGTCAAAATGCACTTTTTAGGTCATATAGGACCTAACGGTGCCAATTCGTACTTCTTTGGTCCTATTGGAGCCCAAATGGACTTGTTTGATCCTAATAGAGCCCAAATGGACGTTTTAGGTCATATAGGACCTAACTGGGCCAATTTGTACTTCTTCTAATAGAGCCAAAATGCTCTTTTTAGGTCATATAGGACCTAACTGGGCCAATTTGTACTTCTTTGGTCCTAATGGAGCCCAAATGGACTTGTTTGATCCTAATAGAGCCCAAATGGACTTGTTTGATCCTAATAGAGCCCAAATGGACTTGTTAGGTCATTAAGGACCTAACTGTGCCAATTTGTACTTCTTTGGTCCTATTGGAGCCCAAATGGACTTGTTTGATCCTAATAGAGCCCAAAAGGACTTTTAGGTCATATAGGACCTAATTGGGCCAATTTGTACTTCTTTGGTCCTAATGGAGCCCAAATGGACTTGTTTGATCCTAATAGAGCCCAAATGGACTTGTTTGATCCTAATAGAGCCCAAATGGACTTGTTAGGTCATTAAGGACCTAACTGTGCCAATTTGTACTTCTTTGGTTCTATTGGAGCTCAAATGGACTTGTTTGATCCTAATAGAGCCCAACTGGACATTTTAGGTCATATAGGAACTAACTGGGCCAATTTGTACTTCTTTGGTCCTATTGGAGCCCAAATGGACTTGTTTGATCCTAATAGAGCCAAAATTTACTTTTTATATCATATAGGACCTAACTGGGCCAATCTGTACTTCTTTGGTCCTATTGGAGCCCAAATGGACATGTTTAATCCTAATAGAACCCAAATGGACTTTTTAGGTCATATAGGACCTAATTGAGCCAATTTGTACTTCTTTGGTCCTAATGGAGCCCAAATGGACTTGTTTGATCCTAATAGAGCCCAAATGGACTTGTGTGATCCTAGTAGAGCCCAAATGGACTTGTTAGGTCATAAAGGACGTAACTGGGCCAATTTGTACTTCTTTTGTCCTAATGGAGACCAAATGGACTTGTTTGATCCTAATAGAGCCCAAATGGACTTTTTAGGTCATATAGGACCTAACTGGGCCAATTTGTACTGCTTCGGTCCTATTGGTGCCAAAACGGACTTGTTTGAACCAAATAGAGCCCAAATGGACATTTTAGGTCATATAGGACCTAACTGGGCTAATTTGTACTTCTTTGGTCCTATTGGAGACCAAATGGACTTGTTTGATCCTAATAGAGCCCAAGTGGACCTTTTAGGTCATATAGGACCTAACAGGGCCAATTTGTACTTCTTTGGTCCTATTGGAGCCCAAATGGACTTGTTTGATCCTAATAGAGCCCAAATGGACTTTTTAGGTCATATAGGACCTAACTGGGCCAATTTGTACTTCTTTGGTCCTACTGGGCCCAAATGGACTTGTTTGATCCTAGTAGAGCCCAAATGGACTTTTTAGGTCATATAGGACCTAATTGGGCCAATTTGTACTTCTTTGGTCCTAATGGAGCCCAAATGGACTTGTTTGATCCTAATAGAGCCCAAATGGACTTGTTTGATCCTAATAGAGCCCAAATGGACTTGTTAGGTCATTAAGGACCTAACTGTGCCAATTTGTACTTCTTTGGTCCTATTGGAGCCCAAATGGACTTGTTTGATCCTAATAGAGCCCAAATGGACTTTTAGGTCATATAGGACGTAATTGGGCCAATTTGTACTTCTTTGGTCCTAATGGAGCCAAAATGGACTTGTTTGATCCTAATAGAGCCCAAATGGACTTGTGTGATCCTAGTAGAGCCCAAATGGACATGTTTCATCATAAAGGACCTAACTGGACCAATTTGTACTTCTTTGGTTCTATTGGAGCCCAAATGGACTTGTTTGATCCTAATAGAGCCCAACTGGACATTTTAGGTCATATAGGAACTAACTGGGCCAATTTGTACTTCTTTGGTCCTATTGGAGCCCAAATGGACTTGTTTGATCCTAATAGAGCCCAAATGGATTTTTAAGGTCATATAGGACCTAACTGGGCCAATTTGTACTTCTTTGGTCCTATTGGAGACCAAATGGACTTGTTTGATCATAATAGAGCCAAAATGGACTTTTCATGTCATATAGGACCTAACTGGGCCAATTTGCACTTCTTTGGTCCTATTGGAGCCCAAATGGACTTTTTTGATCCTAGTATAGCCGAAATAGACTTTTTAGGTCATATAGGACCTAATTGGGCCAATTTGTACTTCTTTGGTCCTAATGGAGCCAAAATGGACTTGTTTGATCCTAATAGAGCCCAAATGGACTTGTGTGATCCTAGTAGAGCCCAAATGGACTTGTTAGGTCATAAAGGACCTAACTGGGTCAATTTGTACTACTTCGGTCCTATTGGAGCCAAAACGGACTTGTTTGAACCTAATAGAGCCCAAATGGACTTTTTAGGTCATATAGGACCTAACTGGGCCAATTTGTACATCTTTGGTCCTAATGGAGCCCAAATGGACTTGTTTGATCCTAATAGAGCCCAACTAGACATTTTAGGTCATATAGGACCTAACTGGGCCAATTTGTACTTCTTTGGTCCTATTGGAGACCAAATGGACTTGTTTGACCCTAATAGAACCCAAATGGACTTGTTTGATCCTAATATATCCCAAATGGACTTGTTAGGTCATAAAGGACCTAACTGTGCCAATTTGTACTTCTTTGGTCCTATTAGATCCCAAATGGACTTGTTTGATCCTAATAGAGCCCAAATGGACTTTTCAGGTCATATAGGACCAAACTGGGCCAATTTTTACTTCTTTGGACCTATTGGATCCCAAATGGACTTGTTTGATCCTAATAGAGCTCAAATGTACTTTTTGGACCTAATTGGGCCAATTCCCCCGAACGGCCCAATTGTAATTCTTTGGCCCTAATGGAGCCCAAATGGACTTGTTTGAACCCAATAGAGCCCAAATTGATTTTTTAGGTCATATAGGACCTAACTGGGCCAATTTGTACTTCTTTGGTCCTATTGGAGCCCAAATGGTCTTGTTTGATCCTAATAGAGCCCAACTGGACATTTTAGGTCATATATGACCTAACTGGGCCAATTTGTCCTTCTTTGGTCCAATTGGAGCCCAAATGGACTTGTTTGATCCTAATAGAGCCAAAATGCACTTTTTAGGTCATATAGGACCTAACTGGGCCAATTTGTACTACTTCGGTCCTATTGGTGCCAAAACGGACTTGTTTGAACCAAATAGAGCCCAAATGGACATTTTAGGTCATATAGGACCTAACTGGGCTAATTTGTACTTCTTTGGTCCTATTGGAGACCAAATGGACTTGTTTGATCCTAATAAAGCCCAAGTGGACCTTTTAGGTCATATAGGACCTAACAGGGCCAATTTGTACTTCTTTGGTCCTATTGGAGCCCAAATGGACTTGTTTGATCCTAATAGAGCCCAAATGGACTTTTTAGGTCATATAGGACCTAACTGGGCCAATTTGTACTTCTTTGGTCCTACTGGGCCCAAATGGACTTGTTTGATCCTAGTAGAGCCCAAATGGACTTTTTAGGTCATATAGGACCTAATTGGGCCAATTTGTACTTCTTTGGTCCTAATGGAGCCCAAATGGACTTGTTTGATCCTAATAGAGCCCAAATGGACTTGTTTGATCCTAATAGAGCCCAAATGGACTTGTTAGGTCATTAAGGACCTAACTGTGCCAATTTGTACTTCTTTGGTCCTATTGGAGCCCAAATGGACTTGTTTAATCCTAATAGAGCCCAAATGGACTTTTAGGTCATATAGGACCTAATTGGGCCAATTTGTACTTCTTTGGTCCTAATGGAGCCAAAATGGACTTGTTTGATCCTAATAGAGCCCAAATGGACTTGTGTGATCCTAGTAGAGCCCAAATGGACATGTTTGGTCATAAAGGACCTAACTGGACCAATTTGTACTTCTTTGGTTCTATTGGAGCCCAAATGGACTTGTTTGATCCTAATAGAGCCCAACTGGACATTTTAGGTCATATAGGAACTAACTGGGCCAATTTGTACTTCTTTGGTCCTATTGGAGCCCAAATGGACTTGTTTGATCCTAATAGAGCCCAAATGGATTTTTTAGGTCATATAGGACCTAACTGGGCCAATTTGTACTTCTTTGGTCCTATTGGAGACCAAATGGACTTGTTTGATCATAATAGAGCCAAAATGGACTTTTCATGTCATATAGGACCTAACTGGGCCAATTTGCACTTCTTTGGTCCTATTGGAGCCCAAATGGACTTTTTTGATCCTAGTATAGCCGAAATAGACTTTTTAGGTCATATAGGACCTAATTGGGCCAATTTGTACTTCTTTGGTCCTAATGGAGCCAAAATGGACTTGTTTGATCCTAATAGAGCCCAAATGGACTTGTGTGATCCTAGTAGAGCCCAAATGGACTTGTTAGGTCATAAAGGACCTAACTGGGTCAATTTGTACTACTTCGGTCCTATTGGAGCCAAAACGGACTTGTTTGAACCTAATAGAGCCCAAATGGACTTTTTAGGTCATATAGGACCTAACTGGGCCAATTTGTACATCTTTGGTCCTAATGGAGCCCAAATGGACTTGTTTGATCCTAATAGAGCCCAACTAGACATTTTAGGTCATATAGGACCTAACTGGGCCAATTTTTACTTCTTTGGTCCTATTGGAGACCAAATGGACTTGTTTGATCCTAATAGAGCCCAAATGGACTTTTTAGGTCATATAGGACCTAACGGGGCCAATTTGTACTTCTTTGGTCCTATTGGGCCCAAATGGACTTGTTTGATCCTAGTAGAGCCCAAATGGACCTTTTAGGTCATATAGGACCTAATTGGGCCAATTTGTACTTCTTTGGTCCTAATGGAGCCCAAATGGACTTGTTTGATCCTAATAGAGCCCAAATGGACTTGTGTGATCCTAGTAGAGCCCAAATGGACTTGTTAGGTCATAAAGGACGTAACTGGGCCAATTTGTACTTCTTTTGTCCTAATGGAGACCAAATGGACTTGTTTGATCCTAATACAGCCCAATTGGTCATTTTAGGTCATATAGGACCTAACTGGGCCAATTTGTACTTCTTTGGTCCTATTGGAGACCAAATGGACTTGTTTGATCATAATAGAGCCAAAATGGACTTTTCAGGTCATATAGGACCTAACTGGGCCAATTTGCACTTCTTTGGTCCTATTGGAGCCCAAATGGACTTTTTTGATCTTAGTAGAGCCCAAATGGACTTTTTAGGTCATATAGGACCTAATTGGGCCAATTTGTACTTCTTTGGTCCTAATGGAGCCCAAATGGACTTGTTTGATCCTAATAGAGCCCAAATGGACTTGTGTGATCCTAGTAGAGCCCAAATGGATGTGTTAGGTCATAAAGGACCTAACAGGGCCAATTTGTACTACTTCGGTCCTATTGGAGCCAAAATGGACTTGTTTGAACCTAATAGAGCCCAAATGGACTTTTTAGGTCATATAGGACCTAACTGGGCCAATTTGTACATCTTTGGTCCTAATGGAGCCCAAATGGACTTGTTTGATCCTAATAGAGCCCAACTGGACATTTTAGGTCATATAGGACCTAACTGGGCCAATTTATACTTCTTTGGTCCTATTGGAGACCAAATGGACTTGTTTGATCCTAATAGAGCCCAAATGGACTTTTTAGGTCATATAGGACCTAACTGGGCCAATTTGTACTTCTTTGGTCCTATTGGGCCCAAATGGACTTGTTTGATCCTAGTAGAGCCCAAATGGACTTTTTAGGTCATATAGGACCTAATTGGGCCAATTTGTACTTCTTTGGTCCTAATGGAGCCCAAATGGACTTGTTTGATCCTAATAGAGCCCAAATGGACTTGTGTGATCCTAGTAGAGCCCAAATGGACATGTTTGGTCATAAAGGACCTAACTGGACCAATTTGTACTTCTTTGGTTCTATTGGAGCCCAAATGGACTTGTTTGATCCTAATAGAGCCCAACTGGACATTTTAGGTCATATAGGAACTAACTGGGCCAATTTGTACTTCTTTGGTCCTATTGGGCCCAAATGGACTTGTTTGATCCTAGTAGAGCCCAAATGGACTTTTTAGGTCATATAGGACCTAATTGGGCCAATTTGTACTTCTTTGGTCCTAATGGAGCCCAAATGGACTTGTTTGATCCTAATAGAGCCCAAATGGACTTGTGTGATCCTAGTAGAGCCCAAATGGACATGTTTGGTCATAAAGGACCTAACTGGACCAATTTGTACTTCTTTGGTCCTATTGGAGCCCAAATGGACTTGTTTGATCCTAATAGAGCCCAACTAGACATTTTAGGTCATATAGGACCTAACTGGGCCAATTTGTACTTCTTTGGTCCTATTGGAGACCAAATGGACTTGTTTGACCCTAATAGAACCCAAATGGACTTGTTTGATCCTAATATATCCCAAATGGACTTGTTAGGTCATAAAGGACCTAACTGTGCCAATTTGTACTTCTTTGGTCCTATTAGATCCCAAATGGACTTGTTTGATCCTAATAGAGCCCAAATGGACTTTTCAGGTCATATAGGACCAAACTGGGCCAATTTTTACTTCTTTGGACCTATTGGATCCCAAATGGACTTGTTTGATCCTAATAGAGCTCAAATGTACTTTTTGGACCTAATTGGGCCAATTCCCCCGAACGGCCCAATTGTAATTCTTTGGCCCTAATGGAGCCCAGATGGACTTGTTTGAACCCAATAGAGCCCAAATGGATTTTTTAGGTCATATAGGACCTAACTGGGCCAATTTGTACTTCTTTGGTCCTATTGGAGCCCAAATGGTCTTGTTTGATCCTAATAGAGCCCAACTGGACATTTTAGGTCATATATGACCTAACTGGGCCAATTTGTCCTTCTTTGGTCCAATTGGAGCCCAAATGGACTTGTTTGATCCTAATAGAGCCAAAATGCACTTTTTAGGTCATATAGGACCTAACTGGGCCAATTTGTACTACTTCGGTCCTATTGGTGCCAAAACGGACTTGTTTGAACCAAATAGAGCCCAAATGGACATTTTAGGTCATATAGGACCTAACTGGGCTAATTTGTACTTCTTTGGTCCTATTGGAGACCAAATGGACTTGTTTGATCCTAATAGAGCCCAAGTGGACCTTTTAGGTCATATAGGACCTAACAGGGCCAATTTGTACTTCTTTGGTCCTATTGGAGCCCAAATGGACTTGTTTGATCCTAATAGAGCCCAAATGGACTTTTTAGGTCATATAGGACCTAACTGGGCCAATTTGTACTTCTTTGGTCCTACTGGGCCCAAATGGACTTGTTTGATCCTAGTAGAGCCCAAATGGACTTTTTAGGTCATATAGGACCTAATTGGGCCAATTTGTACTTCTTTGGTCCTAATGGAGCCCAAATGGACTTGTTTGATCCTAATAGAGCCCAAATGGACTTGTTTGATCCTAATAGAGCCCAAATGGACTTGTTAGGTCATTAAGGACCTAACTGTGCCAATTTGTACTTCTTTGGTCCTATTGGAGCCCAAATGGACTTGTTTGATCCTAATAGAGCCCAAATGGACTTTTAGGTCATATAGGACCTAATTGGGCCAATTTGTACTTCTTTGGTCCTAATGGAGCCCAAATGGACTTGTTTGATCCTAATAGAGCCCAAATGGACTTGTGTGATCCTAGTAGAGCCCAAATGGACATGTTTGGTCATAAAGGACCTAACTGGACCAATTTGTACTTCTTTGGTTCTATTGGAGCCCAAATGAACTTGTTTGATCCAAATAGAGCCCAACTGGACATTTTAGGTCATATAGGAACTAACTGGGCCAATTTGTACTTCTTTGGTCCTATTGGAGCCCAAATGGACTTGTTTGATCCTAATAGAGCCCAAATGGATTTTTTAGGTCATATAGGACCTAACTGGGCCAATTTGTACTTCTTTGGTCCTATTGGAGACCAAATGGACTTGTTTGATCATAATAGAGCCAAAATGGACTTTTCATGTCATATAGAACCTAACTGGGCCAATTTGCACTTCTTTGGTCCTATTGGAGCCCAAATGGACTTTTTTGATCCTAGTATAGCCGAAATAGACTTTTTAGGTCATATAGGACCTAATTGGGCCAATTTGTACTTCTTTGGTCCTAATGGAGCCAAAATGGACTTGTTTGATCCTAATAGAGCCCAAATGGACTTGTGTGATCCTAGTAGAGCCCAAATGGACTTGTTAGGTCATAAAGGACCTAACTGGGTCAATTTGTACTACTTCGGTCCTATTGGAGCCAAAACGGACTTGTTTGAACCTAATAGAGCCCAAATGGACTTTTTAGGTCATATAGGACCTAACTGGGCCAATTTGAACATCTTTGGTCCTAATGGAGCCCAAATGGACTTGTTTGATCCTAATAGAGCCCAACTAGACATTTTAGGTCATATAGGACCTAACTGGGCCAATTTGTACTTCTTTGGTCCTATTGGAGACCAAATGGACTAGTTTGATCCTAATAGAGCCCAAATGGACTTTTTAGGTCATATAGGACCTAACTGGGCCAATTTGTACTTCTTTGGTCCTATTGGGCCCAAATGGACTTGTTTGATCCTAGTAGAGCCCAAATGGACTTTTTAGGTCATATAGGACCTAATTGGGCCAATTTGTACTTCTTTGGTCCTAATGGAGCCCAAATGGACTTGTTTGATCCTAATAGAGCCCAAATGGACTTGTGTGATCCTAGTAGAGCCCAAATGGACTTGTTAGGTCATAAAGGACGTAACTGGGCCAATTTGTACTTCTTTTGTCCTAATGGAGACCAAATGGACTTGTTTGATCCTAATACATTATTTGGTCATTTTAGGTCATATAGGACCTAATCTGGGCCAATTTGTACTTCTTTGGTCCTATTGGAGACCAAATGGACTTGTTTGATCATAATAGAGCCAAAATGGACTTTTCGGGTCATATAGGACCTAAGCTGGGCCAATTTGCACTTCTTTGGTCCTATTGGAGCCCAAATGGACTTTTTTGATCCTAGTAGAGCCCAAATGGACTTTTTAGGTCATATAGGACCTAATTGGGCCAATTTGTACTTCTTTGGTCCTAATGGAGCCCAAATGGACTGGTATGATCCAAATAGTGACCAAATGGACATGTGTGATCATAGTAATGCCCAAATGGATGTGTTAGGTCATAAAGGACCTAACGAGGGCCAATTTGTACTACTTCGGTCCTATTGGAGCCAAAATGGACTTGTTTGAACCTAATAGAGCCCAAATGGACTTTTTAGGTCATATAGGACCTAATGGGCCAATTTGTACATCTTTGGTCCTAATGGAGCCCAAATGGACTTGTTTGATCCTAATAGAGCCCAATTTGGACATTTTAGGTCATATAGGACCTAACTGGGCCAATTTATACTTCTTTGGTCCCATTGGAGACCAAATGGACTTGTTTGATCCTAATAGAGCCCAAATGGACTTTTTAGGTCATATAGGACCTAACTGGGCCAATTTGTACTTCTTTGGTCCTATTGGGCCCAAATGGACTTGTTTGATCCTAGTAGAGCCCAAATGGACTTTTTAGGTCATATAGGACCTAATTGGGCCAATTTGTACTTCTTTGGTCCTAATGGAGCCCAAATGGACTTGTTTGATCCTAATAGAGCCCAAATGGACTTGTGTGATCCTAGTAGAGCCCAAATGGACATGTTTGGTCATAAAGGACCTAACTGGACCAATTTGTACTTCTTTGGTTCTATTGGAGCCCAAATGGACTTGTTTGATCCTAATAGAGCCCAACTGGACATTTTAGGTCATATAGGAACTAACTGGGCCAATTTGTACTTCTTTGGTCCTATTGGAGCCCAAATGGACTTGTTTGATCCTAATAGAGCCAAAATTTACTTTTTAAGTCATATAGGACCTAACTGGGCCAATCTGTACTTCTTTGGTCCTATTGGAGCCCAAATGGACATGTTTAATCCTAATAGAGCCCAAATGGACTTTTTAGGTCAAATAGGACCAAACTTGGCCAATTTGTACTTCTTTGGTCCTATTGGAGCCCAAATGGACTTGTTTGATCCTAATACAGCCCATTTGGTCATTTTAGGTCATATAGGACCTAATCGGGCCAATTTGTACTTCTTTGGTCCTATTGGAGACCAAATGGACTTGTTTGATCATAATAGAGCCAAAATGGACTTTTCAGGTCATATAGGACCTAACTGGGCCAATTTGCACTTCTTTGGTCCTATTGGAGCCCAAATGGACTTTTTTGATCCTAGTAGAGCCCAAATGGACTTTTTAGGTCATATAGGACCTAATTGGGCCAATTTGTACTTCTTTGGTCCTAATGGAGCCCAAATGGACTTGTTTGATCCTAATAGAGCCCAAATGGACTTGTGTGATCCTAGTAGAGCCCAAATGGACGTGTTAGGTCATAAAGGACCTAACTGGGCCAATTTGTACTACTTCGGTCCTATTGGAGCCAAAATGGACTTGTTTGAACCTAATAGAGCCCAAATGGACATTTTAGGTCATATAGGACCTAACTGGGCCAATTTGTACATCTTTGGTCCTAATGGAGCCCAAATGGACTTGTTTGATCCTAATAGAGCCCAACTGGACATTTTAGGTCATATAGGACCTAACTGGGCCAATTTGTACTTCTTTGGTCCTATTGGAGACCAAATGGACTTGTTTGATCCTAATAGAGCCCAAGTGGACTTTTTAGGTCATATAGGACCTAACAGGACCAATTTGTACTTCTTTGGTCCTATTGGAGCCCAAATGGACTTGTTTGATCCTAATAGAGCCCAAATGGACTTTTTAGGTCATATAGGACCTAACTGGGCCAATTTGTACTTCTTTGGTCCTACTGGGCCCAAATGGACTTGTTTGATCCTAGTAGAGCCCAAATGGACTTTTTAGGTCATATAGGACCTAATTGGGCCAATTTGTACTTCTTTGGTCCTAATGGAGCCCAAATGGACCTGTTTGATCCTAATAGAGCCCAAATGGACTTGTTTGATCCTAATAGAGCCCAAATGGACTTGTTAGGTCATTAAGGACCTTACTGTGCCAATTTGTACTTCTTTGGTCCTATTGGAGCCCAAATGGACTTGTTTGATCCTAATAGAGCCCAAATGGACTTTTAGGTCATATAGGACCTAATTGGGCCAATTTGTACTTCTTTGGTCCTAATGGAGCCCAAATGGACTTGTTTGATCCTAATAGAGCCCAAATGAACTTGTGTGATCCTAGTAGAGCCCAAATGGACATGTTTGGTCATAAAGGACCTAACTGGACCAATTTGTACTTCTTTGGTTCTATTGGAGCCCAAATGGACTTGTTTGATCCTAATAGAGCCCAACTGGACATTTTAGGTCATATAGGAACTAACTGGGCCAATTTGTACTTCTTTGGTCCTATTGGAGCCCAAATGGACTTGTTTGATCCTAATAGAGCCAAAATTTACTTTTTAAGTCATATAGGACCTAACTAGGCCAATCTGTACTTCTTTGGTCCTATTGGAGCCCAAATGGACATGTTTAATCCTAATAGAGCCCAAATGGACTTTTTAGGTCATATAGGACCAAACTGGGTCAATTTGTACTTCTTTGGTCCTATTGGAGCCCAAATGGACTTGTTTGATCCTAATACAGCCCAACTGGTCATTTTAGGTCATATAGGACCTAACTGGGCCAATTTGTACTTCTTTGGTCCTATTGGAGACCAAATGGACTTGTTTGATCATAATAGAGCCAAAATGGACTTTTCAGGTCATATAGGACCTAACTGGGCCAATTTGCACTTCTTTGGTCCTATTGGAGCCCAAATGGACTTTTTTGATCCTAGTAGAGCCCAAATGGACTTTTTAGGTCATATAGGACCTAATTGGGCCAATTTGTACTTCTTTGGTCCTAATGGAGCCCAAATGGACTTGTTTGATCCTAATAGAGCCCAAATGGACTTGTGTGATCCTAGTAGAGCCCAAATGGACTTGTTAGGTCATAAAGGACCTAACTGGGCCAATTTGTACTACTTCGGTCCTATTGGAGCCAAAATGGACTTGTTTGAACCTAATAGAGCCCAAATGGACTTTTTAGGTCATATAGGACCTAACTGGGCCAATTTGTACATCTTTGGTCCTAATGGAGCCCAAATGGACTTGTTTGATCCTAATAGAGCCCAACTGGACATTTTAGGTCATATAGGACCTAACTGGGCCAATTTGTACTTCTTTGGTCCTATTGGAGACCAAATGGACTTGTTTGATCCTAATAGAGCCCAAATCGACTTTTTAGGTCATATAGGACCTAACTGGGCCAATTTGTACTTCTTTGGTCCTACTGGGCCCAAATGGACTTGTTTGATCCTAGTAGAGCCCAAATGGACTTTTTAGGTCATATAGGACCTAATTGGGCCAATTTGTACTTCTTTGGTCCTAATGGAGCCCAAATGGACCTGTTTGATCCTAATAGAGCCCAAATGGACTTGTTTGATCCAAATAGAGCCCAAATGGACTTGTTAGGTCATTAAGGACCTTACTGTGCCAATTTGTACTTCTTTGGTCCTATTGGAGCCCAAATGGACTTGTTTGATCCTAATAGAGCCCAAATGGACTTTTAGGTCATATAGGACCTAATTGGGCCAATTTGTACTTCTTTGGTCCTAATGGAGCCCAAATGGACTTGTTTGATCCTAATAGAGCCCAAATGGACTTGTGTGATCCTAGTAGAGCCCAAATGGACATGTTTGGTCATAAAGGACCTAACTGGACCAATTTGTACTTCTTTGGTTCTATTGGAGCCCAAATGGACTTGTTTGATCCTAATAGAGCCCAACTGGACATTTTAGGTCATATAGGAACTAACTGGGCCAATTTGTACTTCTTTGGTCCTATTGGAGCCCAAATGGACTTGTTTGATCCTAATAGAGCCAAAATTTACTTTTTAAGTCATATAGGACCTAACTGGGCCAATCTGTACTTCTTTGGTCCTATTGGAGCCCAAATGGACATGTTTAATCCTAATAGAGCCCAAATGGACTTTTTAGGTCATATAGGACCAAACTGGGCCAATTTGTACTTCTTTGGTCCTATTGGAGCCCAAATGGACTTGTTTGATCCTAATACAGCCCAACTGGTCATTTTAGGTCATATAGGACCTAACTGGGCCAATTTGTACTTCTTTGGTCCTATTGGAGACCAAATGGACTTGTTTGATCATAATAGAGCCAAAATGGACTTTTCAGGTCATATAGGACCTAACTGGGCCAATTTGCACTTCTTTGGTCCTATTGGAGCCCAAATGGACTTTTTTGATCCTAGTAGAGCCCAAATGGACTTTTTAGGTCATATAGGACCTAATTGGGCCAATTTGTACTTCTTTGGTCCTAATGGAGCCCAAATGGACTTGTTTGATCCTAATAGAGCCCAAATGGACTTGTGTGATCCTAGTAGAGCCCAAATGGACGTGTTAGGTCATAAAGGACCTAACTGGGCCAATTTGTACTACTTCGGTCCTATTGGAGCCAAAATGGACTTGTTTGAACCTAATAGAGCCCAAATGGACTTTTTAGGTCATATAGGACCTAACTGGGCCAATTTGTACATCTTTGGTCCTAATGGAGCCCAAATGGACTTGTTTGATCCTAATAGAGCCCAACTGGACATTTTAGGTCATATAGGACCTAACTGGGCCAATTTGTACTTCTTTGGTCCTATTGGAGACCAAATGGACTTGTTTGATCCTAATAGAGCCCAAATGGACTTTTTAGGTCATATAGGACCTAACTGGGCCAATTTGTACTTCTTTGGTCCTATTGGGCCCAAATGGACTTGTTTGATCCTAGTAGAGCCCAAATGGACTTTTTAGGTCATATAGGACCTAATTGGGCCAATTTGTACTTCTTTGGTCCTAATGGAGCCCAAATGGACTTGTTTGATCCTAATAGAGCCCAAATGGAATTGTGTGATCCTAGTAGAGCCCATATGGACTTGTTAGGTCATAAAGGACGTAACTGGGCCAATTTGTACTTCTTTTGTCCTAATGGAGACCAAATGGACTTGTTTGATCCAAATAGAGCCCAAATGGACTTTTTAGGTCATATAGGACCTAACTGGGCCAATTTGTACTTCTATGGTCCTATTGGAGCCCAAATGGACTTGTTTGATCCTAATAGTGCCCAACTGGACATTTTAGGTCATATAGGACCTAACTGGGCTAATTTGTACTTCTTTGGTCCTATTGGAGACCAAATGGACTTGTTTGATCCTAATAGAGCCCAAATGGACTTTTTAGGTCATATAGGACCTAACAGGGCCAATTTGTACTTCTTTGGTCCTATTGGAGCCCAAATGGACTTGTTTGATCCTAATAGAGCCCAAATGGACTTTTTAGTTCATATAGGACCTAACTGGGCCAATTTGTACTTCTTTGGTCCTACTGGGCCCAAATGGACTTGTTTGATCCTAGTAGAGCCCAAATGGACTTTTTAGGTCATATAGGACCTAATTGGGCCAATTTGTACTTCTTTGGTCCTAATGGAGCCCAAATGGACTTGTTTGATCCTAATAGAGCCCAAATGGACTTGTGTGATCCTAGTAGAGCCCAAATGGACGTGTTAGGTCATAAAGGACGTAACTGGGCCAATTTGTACTTCTTTTGTCCTAATGAAGACCAAATGGACTTGTTTAATCCTAATA
>JAUPTC010000010.1:4970186-5015026 GCA_030762895.1 Sophora flavescens | reverse complement strand
ATGGACTTGTAAAGTCATAAAGGACCAAACTGGGCCAATTTTTACTTCTTTGGTCCTGATGGAGCCCAAATGGACTTGTTTGACCCTAATAGAGCCCAAATGTACTTGTTTGATCCTAATAAAGCCCAAATCGACTGTTTAGGACCTAATTTGGCCCATTGCCCCGATCGGACCAAAGAAGTACAAATTGGCCCAGTTAGGTCCTATATGACCTTATTGGGCCCATTGCCCCGATAGAGCACGAATGCACTTTTTAGGTCATATAGGACCTAACTGGGCCAATTTGTACTTCTTTGTTCCTATTGGAACCCAAAAAGACTTGTTTGATCCTAATAGAGCCCAAATGGACTTTTTAGGTCAAGAAGGTCCTAACTGGCCAATTTGTACATCTTTGGTCCTATTGGAGCCCAAATGGACTTGTTTGATCCTAATAGAGCCCAACTGGACATTTTAGGTCATATAGGACCTAACTGGGCCAATTTGTACTTCTTTTGTCCTAATGGACCCCAAATGGACTTGTTTGACCCTAATAGAGCCCAAACGGACTTGTTTGATCCTAATAGAGCCCAAATGGACTTGTTAGGTGATAAAGGACCTAACTGTGCCAATTTGTACTTCTTTGGTCCTGTTGGAGTCCAAATGGACTTGTTTGATCCTAATAAAGCCCAAATGGACTTTTTAGGTCATATAAGACCTAATTGGGCCAATTTGTACTTCTTTGGTCCTAATGGAGCTCAAATGGATTTGTTTGACCCTAATAGAGCCCAAATGGACTTGTTTGATCCTAATAGAGCCCAAATGGACTTGTTAGGTCATAAAGGACCAAAGAAGTACAAATTAGCCCAGTTAGGTCCTTTATGACCTAACAAGTCCATTTGGGCTCTACTAGGATTAAACAAGTCCATTTGGGCTCTATTAGGATCAAACAGGTCCATTGGGGCTCTACTAGGATCACACGAGTCCATTTGGCTCTATTAGGATCAAACAAGTCCATTTGGGCTCCATTAGGACCAAAGAAGTACTAATTGGCCCTATTAGGTCCTATATGACCTAAAAAGTCCATTTGGGCTCTATTAGGATCAAACAAGTCCATTTGGGCTCCAATAGGACCAAAGAAGTACAAATTGGCACAGTTAGGTCCTTTATGACCTAACAAGTCCATTTGGGCTCTATTAGGATCAAACAAGTCCATTTGGGCTCCAATAGGACCAAAGAAGTACAAATTGGCCCAGTTAGGTCCTATATGACCTAAAAAGTGCATTCGTGCTCTATCGGGGCAATGGGCCCAATAACGTCATATAGGACCTAACTGGGCCAATTTGTACTTCTTTGGTCCGATTGGGATCCAAATGGACTTGTTTGATCCTAATAGAGCCCAAATGGACTTTTTAGGTAATATAGGACCTAACTGGGCCAATTTGTACTTCTTTGGTCCTAATGGAGCCCAAATGGACTTGTTTGACCCTAATGGAGCCCAAATGGACTTGTTTGATCCCAATAGAGCCCAAATGGACTTGTTTGATCCTAATAGAGAACAAAAAGGACCTAACTGTGCCAATTTGTACTTCTTTGGTCCTATTGGAGCCCAAATGGACTTGTTTGATCCTAATAGAGCCCAAATGGACTTTTTAGGTCATATAGGACCTAATTGGGCCAGTTTGTACTTCTTTAGTCCTAATGGAGCCCAAAGGACTTGTTTGACCCTAATAGAGCCCAAATGGACTTGTTTGATCCTAATAGAGCCCAAATGGACTTGTTAGGTCATAAAGGACCTAACTGTGCCAATTTGTACTTCGTTGGTCCTATTGGAGCCCAAATGGACTTGTTTGATCCTAATAGATCCCAGATGGACTTTTTTGGTCATATAGGACCTAATTGGGGCAATTTGTACTTCTTTGGTCCTAATGGAGCCCAAATGGACTTGTTTGACCCTAATAGAGCACAAATGGACTTGTTTGATCCTAATAGAGCCCAAATGGACTTGTTAGGTCATAAAGGACCTAACTGTGCCAATTTGTACTTCTTTGGTCCTATTGGAGCCCAAATGGACTTGTTTGAACCTAATAGAACCCAAATGGACTTTTTAGGTCATATAGGACCTAACTGGGCCAATATGTACATCTTTGGTCCTAATGGAGCCCAAATGGACTTGTGTGATCCTAATAGAGCCCAAATGGATTTTTTAGGTCATATTGGACCTAACTGGGCCAATTTGTACTTCTTTGGTCCTATTGGAGCCCAAATGGACTTGTTTGATCCTAATAGAGCCCAACTGGACATTTTAGGTCATATAGGACCTAACTGGGCCAATTTGTACTTATTTGGTCCTATTGGAGCCCAAATGGACTTGTTTGATCCTAATAGAGTCCAAATGGACTTGTTTGATCCTAGTAGAGCCCAAATGGACTTGTTTGATCCTAATAGAGCCCAAATGACCTTATTAGGTCATAAAGGACCTAACTGGGCCAATTTGTACTTCTTTGTTCCTGATGGAGCCCAAATGGATTTGTTTGACCCTAATAGAGCCCAAATGTACTTGTTTGATCCTAATAAATCCCAAATCGACTTGTTAGGTCCTAATTGGGCCCATTGACCCGATGGGCCCAATTGTACTTCTTTGGTCCTATTGGAGCCAAAATGGACTTGTTAGAACCTAAAAGAGCCCAAATGGACTTTTTAGGTAAAAAAGGACCTAACTGGGTCAATTTGTACTTCTTTGGTCCTATTGGAGCCAAAATGGACTTGTTTGAACCTAATAGAGCCCAGATGGACTTTTTAGGTCATATAGGACCTAACTGGGCCAATTTGTACTTCTTTGGGCTCCAATAGGACGAAAAATTCCAGTTAAGTCCTATATGACCTAAAAAGTCCATTTGGGCTCTATTAGGATCAAACAAGTCCATTTGGGATACAATAGGACCAAAGAAGTACAAATTGGCCCAGTTAGGTCCTATATGACCTAAAATGTCAATTTCGGCTCTATTAGGATCAAACAAGTCCATTTGGGCTCCATTAGGACCCAAAAAGTACAAATTCCCCCAAATAGATCGTATATGACCTAAAAAGTCCATTTGGGCTCTATTAGGATGAAACAAGTCCATTTGGGCTCCAATAGGACCAAAGAAGTAGAAATTGGCCTAGTTAGGTCCTATATGACCTAAAAAGTGCCTTTTGGCTCTATACTATATGACCTAAAAAGTCCATTTGGGCTCTATTAGGATCAAACAACTCCATTTGGGCTCCACTAGGACCAAAGAAGTACAAATTGGACCACTTAGGTCCTATATGACCTAAAAAGTCCATTTGGGCTCTATTAGGATCAAACAAGTCTATTTGGGCTCTATTAGGGTCAAACAAGTCCATTTGTGCTCCACTAGGACCAAAGAAGTACAAATTGGCCCAGTTAGGTCCCATAAGACCTAAAAAGTGCAGTTTGGCTCTATTAGGATCAAACAAGTCCAATTGGGCTCCAATAGGACCAAAGAAGTACAAATTGGTCCAGTTAGGTCCTATATGACCTAAAAAGTGCATTTTGGCTCTATTAGGATCAAACAAGTCCATTTGGGCTCCAATAGGACCAAAGAAGTACAAATTGGCCCAGTTAGGTCCTATATGACCTGAAAAGTCCATTTTGGCTCTATTATGATCAAACAAGTCCATTTGGTCTCCAATAGGACCAAAGAAGTACAAATTGGCCCAGTTAGGTCCTATATGACCTAAAATGACCAGTTGGGCTGTATTAGGATCAAACAAGTCCATTTGGGCTCCAATAGAACCAAAGAAGTACAAATTGGTCCAGTTAGGTCCTTTATGACCAAACATGTCCATTTGGGCTCTACTAGGATCACACAAGTCCATTTGGGCTCTATTAGGATCAAACAAGTCCATTTGGGCTCCATTAGGACCAAAGAAGTACAAATTGGCCCAATTAGGTCCTATATGACCTAAAAGTCCATTTGGGCTCTATTAGGATCAAACAAGTCCATTTGGGCTCCAATAGGACCAAAGAAGTACAAATTGGCACAGTAAGGTCCTTAATGACCTAATAAGTCCATTTGGGCTCTATTAGGATCAAACAAGTCCATTTGGGCTCTATTAGGATCAAACAGGTCCATTTGGGCTCCATTAGGACCAAAGAAGTACAAATTGGCCCAATTAGGTCCTATATGACCTAAAAAGTCCATTTGGGCTCTACTAGGATCAAACAAGTCCATTTGGGCCCAGTAGGACCAAAGAAGTACAAATTGGCCCAGTTAGGTCCTATATGACCTAAAAAGTCCATTTGGGCTCTATTAGGATCAAACAAGTCCATTTGGGCTCCAATAGGACCAAAGAAGTACAAATTGGCCCTGTTAGGTCCTATATGACCTAAAAAGTCCACTTGGGCTCTATTAGGATCAAACAAGTCCATTTGGTCTCCAATAGGACCAAAGAAGTACAAATTAGCCCAGTTAGGTCCTATATGACCTAAAATGTCCATTTGGGCTCTATTAGGTTCAAACAAGTCCGTTTTGGCTCCAATAGGACCGAAGTAGTACAAATTGGCCCAGTTAGGTCCTATATGACCTAAAAAGTCCATTTGGGCTCTATTAGGATCAAACAAGTCCATTTGGTCTCCATTAGGACAAAAGAAGTACAAATTGGCCCAGTTACGTCCTTTATGACCTAACAAGTCCATTTGGGCTCTACTAGGATCACACAAGTCCATTTGGGCTCTATTAGGATCAAACAAGTCCATTTGGGCTCCATTAGGACCAAAGAAGTACAAATTGGCCCAATTAGGTCCTATATGACCTAAAAAGTCCATTTGGGCTCTACTAGGATCAAACAAGTCCATTTGGCCTCCAATAGGACCAAAGAAGTACAAATTGGCCCAGTTAGGTCCTATATGACCTAAAATGTCTAGTTGGGCTCTATTAGGATCAAACAAGTTCATTTGGGCTCCATTAGGACCAAAGATGTACAAATTGGCCCAGTTAGGTCCTATATGACCTAAAAAGTCCATTTGGGCTCTATTAGGTTCAAACAAGTCCGTTTTGGCTCCAATAGGACCGAAGTAGTACAAATTGACCCAGTTAGGTCCTTTATGACCTAACAAGTCCATTTGGGCTCTACTAGGATCACACAAGTCCATTTGGGCTCTATTAGGATCAAACAAGTCCATTTTGGCTCCATTAGGACCAAAGAAGTACAAATTGGCCCAATTAGGTCCTATATGACCTAAAAAGTCTATTTGGCTCTACTAGGATCAAAAAAGTCCATTTGGGCTCCAATAGGACCAAAGAAGTGCAAATTGGCCCAGTTAGGTCCTATATGACATGAAAAGTCCATTTTGGCTCTATTATGATCAAACAAGTCCATTTGGTCTCCAATAGGACCAAAGAAGTACAAATTGGCCCAGTTAGGTCCTATATGACCTAAAAAGTCCATTTGGGCTCTATTAGGATCAAACATGACCATTTGGTCTCCAATAGGACCAAAGAAGTATAAATTGGCCCAGTTAGGTCCTATATGACCTAAAATGTCCAGCTGGGCTCTATTAGGATCAAACAAGTCCATTTGGTCTCCAATAGGACCAAAGAAGTACAAATTGGCCCAGTTAGGTCCTATATGACCTAAAATGTCTAGTTGGGCTCTATTAGGATCAAACAAGTCCATTTGGGCTCCATTAGGACCAAAGATGTACAAATTGGCCCAGTTAGGTCCTATATGACCTAAAAAGTCCATTTGGGCTCTATTAGGTTCAAACAAGTCCGTTTTGGCTCCAATAGGACCGAAGTAGTACAAATTGACCCAGTTAGGTCCTTTATGACCTAACAAGTCCATTTGGGCTCTACTAGGATCACACAAGTCCATTTGGGCTCTATTAGGATCAAACAAGTCCATTTTGGCTCCATTAGGACCAAAGAAGTACAAATTGGCCCAATTAGGTCCTATATGACCTAAAAAGTCTATTTGGGCTCTACTAGGATCAAAAAAGTCCATTTGGGCTCCAATAGGACCAAAGAAGTGCAAATTGGCCCAGTTAGGTCCTATATGACATGAAAAGTCCATTTTGGCTCTATTATGATCAAACAAGTCCATTTGGTCTCCAATAGGACCAAAGAAGTACAAATTGGCCCAGTTAGGTCCTATATGACCTAAAAAGTCCATTTGGGCTCTATTAGGATCAAACAAGACCATTTGGTCTCCAATAGGACCAAAGAAGTATAAATTGGCCCAGTTAGGTCCTATATGACCTAAAATGTCCAGTTGGGCTCTATTAGGATCAAACAAGTCCATTTGGGCTCCATTAGGACCAAAGATGTACAAATTGGCCCAGTTAGGTCCTATATGACCTAAAAAGTCCATTTGGGCTCTATTAGGTTCAAACAAGTCCATTTTGGCTCCAATAGGACCGAAGTAGTACAAATTGGTCCTGTTAGGTCCTTTATGACCTAACACGTCCATTTGGGCTCTACTAGGATCACACAAGTCCATTTGGGCTCTATTAGGATCAAACAAGTCCATTTGGGCTCCATTAGGACCAAAGAAGTACAAATTGGCCCAATTAGGTCCTATATGACCTAAAAAGTCCATTTGGGCTCTACTAGGATCAAAAAAGTCCATTTGGGCTCCAATAGGACCAAAGAAGTTTAAATTGGCCCAGTTAGGTCCTATATGACCTGAAAAGTCCATTTTGGCTCTATTATGATCAAACAAGTCCATTTGGTCTCCAATAGGACCAAAGAAGTACAAATTGGCCCAGTTAGGTCCTATATGACCTAAAATGACCAGTTGGGCTGTATTAGGATCAAACAAGTCCATTTGGTCTCCATTAGGACAAAAGAAGTACAAATTGGCCCAGTTACGTCCTTTATGACCTAACAAGTCCATTTGGGCTCTACTAGGATCACACAAGTCCATTTGGGCTCTACTAGGATCAAACAAGTCCATTTGGGCCCAATAGGACCAAAGAAGTACAAATTGGCCCAGTTAGGTCCTATATGACCTAAAAAGTCCATTTGGGCTCTATTAGGATCAAACAAGTCCATTTGGTCTCCAATAGGACCAAAGAAGTACAAATTGGCCCAGTTAGGTCCTATATGACCTAAAATGTCTAGTTGGGCTCTATTAGGATCAAACAAGTCCATTTGGGCTGCATTAGGACCAAAGATGTACAAATTGGCCCAGTTAGGTCCTATATGACCTAAAAAGTCCATTTGGGCTCTATTAGGTTCAAACAAGTCCGTTTTGGCTCCAATAGGACCGAAGTAGTACAAATTGACCCAGTTAGGTCCTTTATGACCTAACAAGTCCATTTGGGCTCTACTAGGATCACACAAGTCCATTTGGGCTCTATTAGGATCAAACAAGTCCATTTTGGCTCCATTAGGACCAAAGAAGTACAAATTGGCCCAATTAGGTCCTATATGACCTAAAAAGTCTATTTCGGCTCTACTAGGATCAAAAAAGTCCATTTGGGCTCCAGTAGGACCAAAGAAGTGCAAATTGGCCCAGTTAGGTCCTATATGACATGAAAAGTCCATTTTGGCTCTATTATGATCAAACAAGTCCATTTGGTCTCCAATAGGACCAAAGAAGTACAAATTGGCCCAGTTAGGTCCTATATGACCTAAAAAGTCCATTTGGGCTCTATTAGGATCAAACAAGTCCATTTGGGCTCCAATAGGACCAAAGAAGTACAAATTGACCCAGTTAGGTCCTTTATGACCTAACAAGTCCATTTGGGCTCTACTAGGATCACACAAGTCCATTTGGGCTCTATTAGGATCAAACAAGTCCATTTGGGCTCCATTAGGACCAAAGAAGTACAAATTGGCCCAATTAGGTCCTATATGACCTAAAAAGTCCATTTGGGCTCTACTAGTATCAAAAAAGTCCATTTGGGCTCCAATAGGACCAAAGAAGTGCAAATTGGCCCAGTTAGGTCCTATATGACCTGAAAAGTCCATTTTGGCTCTATTATGATCAAACAAGTCCATTTGGTCTCCAATAGGACCAAAGAAGTACAAATTGGCCCAGTTAGGTCCTATATGACCTAAAATGACCAGTTGGGCTGTATTAGGATCAAACAAGTCCATTTGGGCTCCAATAGGACCAAATAAGTACAAATTGGCCCAGTTTGGTCCTATATGACCTAAAAAGTCCATTTGGGCTCTATTAGGATTAAACATGTCCATTTGGGCTCCAATAGGACCAAAGAAGTACAGATTGGCCCAGTTAGGTCCTATATGACTTAAAAAGTAAATTTTGGCTCTATTAGGATCAAACAAGTCCATTTGGGCTCCAATAGGACCAAAGAAGTACAAATTGGCCCAGTTAGTTCCTATATGACCTAAAATGTCCAGTTGGGCTCTATTAGGATCAAACAAGTCCATTTGGGCTCCAATAGAACCAAAGAAGTACAAATTGGTCCAGTTAGGTCCTTTATGACCAAACATGTCCATTTGGGCTCTACTAGGATCACACAAGTCCATTTGGGCTCTATTAGGATCAAACAAGTCCATTTGGGCTCCATTAGGACCAAAGAAGTACAAATTGGCCCAATTAGGTCCTATATGACCTAAAAGTCCATTTGGGCTCTATTAGGATCAAACAAGTCCATTTGGGCTCCAATAGGACCAAAGAAGTACAAATTGGCACAGTAAGGTCCTTAATGACCTAATAAGTCCATTTGGGCTCTATTAGGATCAAACAAGTCCATTTGGGCTCTATTAGGATCAAACAGGTCCATTTGGGCTCCATTAGGACCAAAGAAGTACAAATTGGCCCAATTAGGTCCTATATGACCTAAAAAGTCCATTTGGGCTCTACTAGGATCAAACAAGTCCATTTGGGCCCAGTAGGACCAAAGAAGTACAAATTGGCCCAGTTAGGTCCTATATGACCTAAAAAGTCCATTTGGGCTCTATTAGGATCAAACAAGTCCATTTGGGCTCCAATAGGACCAAAGAAGTACAAATTGGCCCTGTTAGGTCCTATATGACCTAAAAAGTCCACTTGGGCTCTATTAGGATCAAACAAGTCCATTTGGTCTCCAATAGGACCAAAGAAGTACAAATTAGCCCAGTTAGGTCCTATATGACCTAAAATGTCCATTTGGGCTCTATTAGGTTCAAACAAGTCCGTTTTGGCTCCAATAGGACCGAAGTAGTACAAATTGGCCCAGTTAGGTCCTATATGACCTAAAAAGTCCATTTGGGCTCTATTAGGATCAAACAAGTCCATTTGGTCTCCATTAGGACAAAAGAAGTACAAATTGGCCCAGTTACGTCCTTTATGACCTAACAAGTCCATTTGGGCTCTACTAGGATCACACAAGTCCATTTGGGCTCTATTAGGATCAAACAAGTCCATTTGGGCTCCATTAGGACCAAAGAAGTACAAATTGGCCCAATTAGGTCCTATATGACCTAAAAAGTCCATTTGGGCTCTACTAGGATCAAACAAGTCCATTTGGCCTCCAATAGGACCAAAGAAGTACAAATTGGACCAGTTAGGTCCTATATGACCTAAAATGTCTAGTTGGGCTCTATTAGGATCAAACAAGTCCATTTGGGCTCCATTAGGACCAAAGATGTACAAATTGGCCCAGTTAGGTCCTATATGACCTAAAAAGTCCATTTGGGCTCTATTAGGTTCAAACAAGTCCGTTTTGGCTCCAATAGGACCGAAGTAGTACAAATTGACCCAGTTAGGTCCTTTATGACCTAACAAGTCCATTTGGGCTCTACTAGGATCACACAAGTCCATTTGGGCTCTATTAGGATCAAACAAGTCCATTTGGGCTCCATTAGGACCAAAGAAGTACAAATTGGCCCAATTAGGTCCTATATGACCTAAAAAGTCCATTTGGGCTCTACTAGTATCAAAAAAGTCCATTTGGGCTCCAATAGGACCAAAGAAGTGCAAATTGGCCCAGTTAGGTCCTATATGACCTGAAAAGTCCATTTTGGCTCTATTATGATCAAACAAGTCCATTTGGTCTCCAATAGGACCAAAGAAGTACAAATTGGCCCAGTTAGGTCCTATATGACCTAAAATGACCAGTTGGGCTGTATTAGGATCAAACAAGTCCATTTGGGCTCCAATAGGACCAAAGAAGTACAAATTGGCCCAGTTTGGTCCTATATGACCTAAAAAGTCCATTTGGGCTCTATTAGGATTAAACATGTCCATTTGGGCTCCAATAGGACCAAAGAAGTACAGATTGGCCCAGTTAGGTCCTATATGACTTAAAAAGTAAATTTTGGCTCTATTAGGATCAAACAAGTCCATTTGGGCTCCAATAGGACCAAAGAAGTACAAATTGGCCCAGTTAGTTCCTATATGACCTAAAATGTCCAGTTGGGCTCTATTAGGATCAAACAAGTCCATTTGGGCTCCAATAGAACCAAAGAAGTACAAATTGGTCCAGTTAGGTCCTTTATGACCAAACATGTCCATTTGGGCTCTACTAGGATCACACAAGTCCATTTGGGCTCTATTAGGATCAAACAAGTCCATTTGGGCTCCATTAGGACCAAAGAAGTACAAATTGGCCCAATTAGGTCCTATATGACCTAAAAGTCCATTTGGGCTCTATTAGGATCAAACAAGTCCATTTGGGCTCCAATAGGACCAAAGAAGTACAACTTGGCACAAGAAGGTCCTTAATGACCTAATAAGTCCATTTGGGCTCTATTAGGATCAAACAAGTCCATTTGGGCTCTATTAGGATCAAACAGGTCCATTTGGGCTCCATTAGGACCAAAGAAGTACAAATTGGCCCAATTAGGTCCTATATGACCTAAAAAGTCCATTTGGGCTCTACTAGGATCAAACAAGTCCATTTGGGCCCAGTAGGACCAAAGAAGTACAAATTGGCCCAGATTAGGTCCTATATGACCTAAAAAGTCCATTTGGGCTCTATTAGGATCAAACAAGTCCATTTGGGCTCCAATAGGACCAAAGAAGTACAAATTGGCCCTGTTAGGTCCTATATGACCTAAAAAGTCCACTTGGGCTCTATTAGGATCAAACAAGTCCATTTGGTCTCCAATAGGACCAAAGAAGTACAAATTAGCCCAGTTAGGTCCTATATGACCTAAAATGTCCATTTGGGCTCTATTAGGTTCAAACAAGTCCGTTTTGGCTCCAATAGGACCGAAGTAGTACAAATTGGCCCAGTTAGGTCCTATATGACCTAAAAAGTCCATTTGGGCTCTATTAGGATCAAACAAGTCCATTTGGTCTCCATTAGGACAAAAGAAGTACAAATTGGCCCAGTTACGTCCTTTATGACCTAACAAGTCCATTTGGGCTCTACTAGGATCACACAAGTCCATTTGGGCTCTATTAGGATCAAACAAGTCCATTTGGGCTCCATTAGGACCAAAGAAGTACAAATTGGCCCAATTAGGTCCTATATGACCTAAAAAGTCCATTTGGGCTCTACTAGGATCAAACAAGTCCATTTGGCCTCCAATAGGACCAAAGAAGTACAAATTGGCCCAGTTAGGTCCTATATGACCTAAAATGTCTAGTTGGGCTCTATTAGGATCAAACAAGTCCATTTGGGCTCCATTAGGACCAAATATGTACAAATTGGCCCAGTTAGGTCCTATATGACCTAAAAAGTCCATTTGGGCTCTATTAGGTTCAAACAAGTCCGTTTTGGCTCCAATAGGACCGAAGTAGTACAAATTGACCCAGTTAGGTCCTTTATGACCTAACAAGTCCATTTGGGCTCTACTAGGATCACACAAGTCCATTTGGGCTCTATTAGGATCAAACAAGTCCATTTGGGCTCCATTAGGACCAAAGAAGTACAAATTGGCCCAATTAGGTCCTATATGACCTAAAAAGTCCATTTGGGCTCTACTAGGATCAAAAAAGTCCATTTGGGCTCCAATAGGACCAAAGAAGTTTAAATTGGCCCAGTTAGGTCCTATATGACCTGAAAAGTCCATTTTGGCTCTATTATGATCAAACAAGTCCATTTGGTCTCCAATAGGACCAAAGAAGTACAAATTGGCCCAGTTAGGTCCTATATGACCTAAAATGACCAGTTGGGCGGTATTAGGATCAAACAAGTCCATTTGGTCTCCATTAGGACAAAAGAAGTACAAATTGGCCCAGTTACGTCCTTTATGACCTAACAAGTCCATTTGGGCTCTACTAGGATCACACAAGTCCATTTGGGCTCTACTAGGATCAAACAAGTCCATTTGGGCCCAATAGGACCAAAGAAGTACAAATTGGCCCAGTTAGGTCCTATATGACCTAAAAAGTCCATTTGGGCTCTATTAGGATCAAACAAGTCCATTTGGTCTCCAATAGGACCAAAGAAGTACAAATTGGCCCAGTTAGGTCCTATATGACCTAAAATGTCTAGTTGGGCTCTATTAGGATCAAACAAGTCCATTTGGGCTCCATTAGGACCAAAGATGTACAAATTGGCCCAGTTAGGTCCTATATGACCTAAAAAGTCCATTTGGGCTCTATTAGGTTCAAACAAGTCCGTTTTGGCTCCAATAGGACCGAAGTAGTACAAATTGACCCAGTTAGGTCCTTTATGACCTAACAAGTCCATTTGGGCTCTACTAGGATCACACAAGTCCATTTGGGCTCTATTAGGATCAAACAAGTCCATTTTGGCTCCATTAGGACCAAAGAAGTACAAATTGGCCCAATTAGGTCCTATATGACCTAAAAAGTCTATTTCGGCTCTACTAGGATCAAAAAAGTCCATTTGGGCTCCAGTAGGACCAAAGAAGTGCAAATTGGCCCAGTTAGGTCCTATATGACATGAAAAGTCCATTTTGGCTCTATTATGATCAAACAAGTCCATTTGGTCTCCAATAGGACCAAAGAAGTACAAATTGGCCCAGTTAGGTCCTATATGACCTAAAAAGTCCATTTGGGCTCTATTAGGATCAAACAAGTCCATTTGGGCTCCAATAGGACCAAAGAAGTACAAATTGGCCCAGTTAGTTCCTATATGACCTAAAATGTCCAGTTGGGCTCTATTAGGATCAAACAAGTCCATTTGGGCTCCAATAGAACCAAAGAAGTACAAATTGGTCCAGTTAGGTCCTTTATGACCAAACATGTCCATTTGGGCTCTATTAGGATCAAACAAGTCCATTTGGGCTCTATTAGGATCAAACAAGTCCATTTGGGCTCCATTAGGACCAAAGAAGTACAAATTGGCCCAATTAGGTCCTATATGACCTAAAAAGTCCATTTGGGCTCTACTAGGATCAAACAAGTCCATTTGGGCCCAGTAGGACCAAAGAAGTACAAATTGGCCCAGTTAGGTCCTATATGACCTAAAAGGTCCACTTGGGCTCTATTAGGATCAAACAAGTCCATTTGGTCTCCAATAGGACCAAAGAAGTACAAATTGGCCCTGTTAGGTCCTATATGACCTAAAAGGTCCACTTGGGCTCTATTAGGATCAAACAAGTCCATTTGGTCTCCAATAGGACCAAAGAAGTACAAATTAGCCCAGTTAGGTCCTATATGACCTAAAATGTCCATTTGGGCTCTATTAGGTTCAAACAAGTCCGTTTTGGCACCAATAGGACCGAAGTAGTACAAATTGGCCCAGTTAGGTCCTAAATGACCTAAAAAGTCCATTTGGGCTCTATTAGGATCAAACAAGTCCATTTGGTCTCCATTAGGACAAAAGAAGTACAAATTGGCCCAGTTACGTCCTTTATGACCTAACAAGTCCATTTGGGCTCTACTAGGATCACACAAGTCCATTTGGGCTCTATTAGGATCAAACAAGTCCATTTGGGCTCCATTAGGACCATAGAAGTACAAATTGGCCCAATTAGGTCCTATATGACCTAAAAAGTCCATTTGGGTTCTATTAGGATTAAACATGTCCATTTGGGCTCCAATAGGACCAAAGAAGTACAGATTGGCCCAGTTAGGTCCTATATGACATAAAAAGTAAATTTTGGCTCTATTAGGATCAAACAAGTCCATTTGGGCTCCAATAGGACCAAAGAAGTACAAATTGGCCCAGTTAGTTCCTATATGACCTAAAATGTCCAGTTGGGCTCTATTAGGATCAAACAAGTCCATTTGAGCTCCAATAGAACCAAAGAAGTACAAATTGGCCCAGTTAGGTCTTTTATGACCAAACATGTCCATTTGGGCTCTACTAGGATCACACAAGTCCATTTGGGCTCTATTAGGATCAAACAAGTCCATTTGGGCTCCATTAGGACCAAAGAAGTACAAATTGGCCCAATTAGGTCCTATATGACCTAAAAGTCCATTTGGGCTCTATTAGGATCAAACAAGTCCATTTGGGCTCCAATAGGACCAAAGAAGTACAAATTGGCACAGTTAGGTCCTTAATGACCTAACAAGTCCATTTGGGCTCTATTAGGATCAAACAAGTCCATTTGGGCTCTATTAGGATCAAACAAGTCCATTTGGGCTCCATTAGGACCAAAGAAGTACAAATTGGCCCAGTTAGGTCCTATATGACCTAAAAAGAGCATTTTGGCACTATTAGAAGAAGTACAAATTGGCCCAGTTAGGTCCTATATGACCTAAAACGTCCATTTGGGCTCTATTAGGATCAAACAAGTCCATTTGGGCTCCAATAGGACCAAAGAAGTACGAATTGGCACCGTTAGGTCCTATATGACCTAAAAAGTGCATTTTGACTCAATTAGGATCAAACAAGTCCATTTGGGCTCCAATAGGACCAAAGAAGTTGAAATTGGCCCAGTTAGGTCTTATATGACCTAAAAAGTCCATTTGGGCTCTATTAGGTTCAAACAAGTCCATTTGGACTCTATTAGGAAGAAACAATTCCATTTGGCCTCCATTAGGACCAAAGAAGTACAAATTGTCCCACTTAGGTCATATAGGTCCTAACAAGTCGATTTGGGCTCTATTAGGATCAAACAAGTCCATTTGGACTCCATTTGGACCAAAGAAGTACAAATTGGCCCAATTAGGTCCTTTATGACCTAACAAGTCCATTTGGGCTCTATTAGGATCAAACAAGTCCATTTGGGCAATATTAGGGTCAAACAAGTCCATTTGGGCTCCATTAGGACCAAAGAAATACAAATTGGCCCAATTAGGTCCTATATGACCTAAAACGTCCATTTGGGCTCTACTAGGATCAAACAAGTCCATTTGGGCCCAATAGGACCAAAGAAGTACAAATTGGCCCAGTTAGGTCCTATATGACCTAAAAAGTCCATTTGGGCTCTATTAGGGTCAAACAAGTCCATTTGGGCGCCAATAGGACCAAAGAAGTACAATTGGGCCGATCGGGGCAATGGGCCCAATTAGGTCCTAAAAAGTCGATTTGGGCTTTATTTTGATCATACAAGTGCATTTGGGCTCCATTAGGACCAAAGAAGTACAAATTAGCCCAGTTAGGTCCTATATGACCTAAAAAGTGCATTTTGGCTATATTAGGATCAAACAAGTCCATTTTGGCTCCATTAGGACCAAAGAAGTACAAATTGGCCCAGTTAGGTCCTATATGACCTAAAAAGTCCATTTGTGAGCAATTAGGACCAAAGAAGTACAATTGAGCCGATCGGGGCAATGGTCCCAATTAGGTCCTAACAAGTCGTTTTGGGCTCTATTAGGATCAAACAAGTCCATTTGGGCTCCATTAAGACCAAAGAATTACAATTGGGCCGTTCGGGGCAATTGGCCTAACTAGGTCCTAACAAGTAGATTGGGGCTCAATAAGGATCAAACAAGTCCATTTGGACCAAAGATGTAAAATTGGCCCAGTTAGGTCCTATATGACCTAAAAAGTCAATTTGGGTTCTATTAGGATCAAACAAGTCCATTTGGGATCTAATAGGACAAAAGAAGTACAAATTGACCCAGTTAGGTCCTTTATGACCTAAAAAGTCCATTTGGGCTCTATTAGGTTCAAACAAGTCAATTTCGGCACAATTAGGACCAAAGAATTACAATTGGGTCGTTCGGGGCAATTGCCCCAATTTGTTCCAAACAAGTCGATTTGGGCTCTATTAGGATCAAACAAGTCCATTTGGGCTCCATTCGGACTAAAGAAGTACAAATTGGCCCAGTTAGGTCCTATATGACCTAAAAAGTCCATTTGGGCTCTATTAGGATCAAACAAGTCCATTTGGGATCTAATAGGACCAAAGAAGTACAAAGTGACCCAGTTAGGTCCTTTATAACCATAAAAGTCCATTTGGGCTCTATTTGGATAAAACAAGTCCATCTTGGCTCCAACAAGACCAAAGAAGTACAAATTGGCCCCGTTAGGTCCTTTATGACCTAACAAGTCCATTTGGGCTCTACTAGGATCAAACAAGTCCATTTGGGCTCCATTAGGGTCAAACAAGTCCATTTGGGCTCCATTAGGACCAAAGAAGTACAAATTGGCCCAGTTAGGTGCTATATGACCTAAATGCTCCATTTGGAATCTATTAGGATCAAACAAGTCCATTTGGGCTCCAATAGGACCAAAGAAGCACAAATTGTCCCAGTTAGGTCCTTTATGACCTAAAAAGTCCATTTGGGCTCTATTAGGATCAAACAAGTCCATTTGGGCTACATTAGGACCAAAGAAGTACAAATTGGCCCAATTAGGTCCTTTATGACCTAACAAGTCAATTTGGGCTCCATTTGGATCAAACAAGTCCATTTGGGCTCTATTAGGGTCAAACAAGTCCATTTGGGCTCCATTAGGACCAAAGAAGTACAAATTGGCCCAGTTAGGTCCTTTATGACCTAACAAGTCCATTTGGGCTCTACTAGGATCAAACAAGTCCATTTGGGCTCCAATAGGACCAAAGAAGTACAAATTGGCCCGGTTAGGTCCTATATGACCTAAAAAGTCCATTTGGGCTCTATTAGGGTCAAAGAAGTCCATTTGGGCTCCATTAGGACCAAAGAAGTACAAATTGACCCAGTTAGGTCCTATATGACCTAAAATGTCCAGTTGGGCTCTATTAGGATCAAACAAGCCCATTTGGGCTCCAATAGGACCAAAGAAGTACAAATTGGTCCAGTTAGGTCCTTTTTGACCTAAACAGTCCGTTTGGGCTCTATTAGGATCAAACAAGCCCATTTGGGAACTACTAGGATCACACAAGTCCATTTGGGCTCTATTAGGGTCAAAGAAGTCCATTTGGGCTCCAATAGGACCAAAGAAGTACAAATTGGCCCAGATAGGTCCTATATGACCTAAAAAGTCCATTTGGGCTCTATTAGGATCAAACAAGTCTATTTGGGCTCCAATAGGACCAAACAAGTACAAATAGGCCCAGTTAGTTCCTATATGACCTAAAAAGTGCATTTTGGCTCTATTAGGATCCAACAAGTCCATTTGGGCTCCAATACGACCAAAGAAGTACAAATTGGCCCAGATAGGTCCTATATGACCTAAAAAGTCCATTTGGGCTCTATTAGGATCAAACAAGTCCATTTGGGTTCCAATAGGACCAAAGAAGTACAAATTGGCCCAGTTAGGTCCTATATGACCTAAAAATGCATTTTGGCTCTATTAGGATCAAACAAGTCCATTTGGGATCTATTAGGATCAAACAAGTCCATCTGGGCTTTATTAGGGTCAAACAAGTCCATTTGGAATCCATTAGGACCAAAGAAGTACAAATTGGCCCAGTTAGGTCCTTTATGACCTAACAAGTCCATTTGAACTCTATTAGGATCAAACAAGTCCATTTGGGCTCTATTAGGGTCAAACAAGTCCATTTGGGCTCCATTAGGACCAAAGAAATACAAATTGGCCCAGTTAGGTTCTATATGACCTAAAAAGTCCATTTGGGGCTCTATTAGGATCAAACAAGTCCATTTGGGCTCCAAAAGGACCAATGAAGTACAAATTGGCCCAGTTAGGTCCTATATGACCTAAAAAGTGCATTTTGGCTCTATTAGGATCAAACAAGTCCGTTTGGGCTCCAATTGGACCAAAGAAGGACAAATTGGCCCAGTTAGGTCCCATATGACCTAAAAAGGTCATTTGGGCTCTATTAGGATCAAACAAGTCCATTTGGGCACCAATAGGACCAAAGAAGTACAAATTGGCCCAGTTAGGACCTATATGACCTAAAAAGTGCATTTTGGCCCTAATAGGATCAAAAAAGTCCATTTGGGCTCCAATAGGACCAAAGAAGTACAAATTGGCCCAGATAGGTCCTATATGACCTAAAAAGTCCATTTGGGCTCTATTTGGATCAAACAAGTCCATTTGGGCTCCAATAGGACCAAACAAGTACAAATAGGCCCAGTTAGGTCCTATATGACCTAAAAAGTGCATTTTGGCTCTATTAGGATCAAACAAGTCCATTTGGCCTCCAGTAGGACCAAGGAAGTACAAATTGGCCCATATAGGTCCTATATGACCTAAAAAGTCCATTTGGGCTCTATTAGGATCAAACAAGTCCATTTGGGCTCTATTAGGGTCAAACAAGTCCATTTGGGCTCCATTAGGACCAAAGAAGTACAAATTGGCCCAGTTAGGTCCTATATGACCTAAAAAGTGCATTTTGGCTCTATTAGGATCCAACAAGTCCATTTGGGCTCCAATAGGACCAAAGAAGTACAAATTGGCCAAGATAGGTCCTATATGACCTAAAAAGTCCATTTGGGCTCTATTAGGATCAAACAAGTCCATTTGGGCTCCAATAGGACCAAAGAAGTACAAATTGGCCCAGTTAGGTCCTATATGACCTAAAAAGTGCATTTTGGCTCTATTAGGATCAAACAAGTCCATTTGGGATCTATTAGGATCAAACAAGTCCATTTGGGCTTTATTAGGGCCAAACAAGTCCATTTGGGATCCATTAGGACCAAAGAAGTACAAATTGGCCCAGTTAGGTCCTTTATGACCTAACAAGTCCATTTGGACTCTATTAGGATCAAACAAGTCCATTTGGGCTCTATTAGGGTCAAACAAGTCCATTTGGGCTCCATTAGGACCAAAGAAATAAAAATTGACCCAGTTAGGTTCTATATGACCTAAAAAGTCCATTTGGGGCTCTATTAGGATCAAAAAAGTCCATTTTGGCTCCAAAAGGACCAATGAAGTACAAATTGGCCCAGTTAGGTCGTATATGACCTAAAAAGTGCATTTTGGCTCTATTAGGATCAAACAAGTCCATTTGGGCTCCAATTGGACCAAAGAAGGACAAATTGGCCCAGTTAGGTCATATATGACCTAAAATGTCCAGTTGGGCTCTATTAGGATCAAACAAGACCATTTGGGCTCCAATAGGACCAAAGAAGTACAAATTGGCCCAGTTAGGTCCTATATGACCTAAAAAATCCATTTGGGCTCTATTGGGTTCAAACAAGTCCATTTGGGCTCCATTAGGGCCAAAGAATTACAATTGGGCCGTTCGGGGGAATTGGCCCAATTAGGTCCAAAAAGTACATTTGAGCTCTATTAGGATCAAACAAGTCCATTTGGGATCCAATAGGTCCAAAGAAGTAAAAATTGGCCCAGTTTGGTCCTATATGACCTGAAAAGTCCATTTGGGCTCTATTAGGATCAAACAAGTCCATTTGGGATCTAATAGGACCAAAGAAGTACAAATTGGCACAGTTAGGTCCTTTATGACCTAACAAGTCCATTTGGGCTCCATTAGGACCAAGGAAATACAAATTGGCCCAGTTAGGTTCTATATGACCTAAAAAGTCCATTTGGGGCTCTATTAGGATCAAACAAGTCCATTTGGGCTCCATTAGGACCAAAGAAGTACAAATTGGCCCAATTAGGTCCTATATGACCTAAAAGTCCATTTGGGCTCTATTAGGATCAAACAAGTCCATTTGGGCTCCAATAGGACCAAAGAAGTACAAATTGGCACAGTTAGGTCCTTAATGACCTAACAAGTCCATTTGGGCTCTATTAGGATCAAACAAGTCCATTTGGGCTCTATTAGGATCAAACAAGTCCATTTGGGCTCCAATTGGACCAAAGAAGTACAAATTGGCCCCGTTAGGTCCTATATGACCTAAAAAGTGCATTTTGACTCAATTAGGATCAAACAAGTCCATTTGGGCTCCAATAGGACCAAAGAAGTAGAAATTGGCCCAGTTAGGTCTTATATGACCTAAAAAGTCCATTTGGGCTCTATTAGGTTCAAACAAGTCCATTTGGACTCTATTAGGATGAAACAATTCCATTTGGCCTCCATTAGGACCAAAGAAGTACAAATTGTCCCACTTAGGTCATATAGGTCCTAACAAGTCGATTTGGGCTCTATTAGGATCAAACAAGTCCATTTGGACTCCATTTGGACCAAAGAAGTACAAATTGGCCCAATTAGGTCCTTTATGACCTAACAAGTCCATTTGGGCTCTATTAGGATCAAACAAGTCCATTTGGGCAATATTAGGGTCAAACAAGTCCATTTGGGCTCCATTAGGACCAAAGAAGTACAAATTGACCCAATTAGGTCATATATGACCTAAAAAGTCCATTTGGGCTCTACTAGGATCAAACAAGTCCATTTGGGCCCTATAGGACCAAAGAAGTACAAATTGGCCCAGTTAGGTCCTATATGACCTAAAAAGTCCA
Organism: Sophora flavescens; assembly: GCA_030762895.1. NCBI lineage: Eukaryota > Viridiplantae > Streptophyta > Magnoliopsida > Fabales > Fabaceae > Sophora > Sophora flavescens. The sequence continues at coordinate 4,994,466 of JAUPTC010000010.1, read as the reverse complement.
TTTGGGCTCTATTAGGATCAAACAAGTCCATTTGGTCTCCAATAGGACCAAAGAAGTACAAATTGGCCCAGTTAGGTCCTATATGACCTAAAATGTCCAGTTGGGCTCTATTAGGATCAAACAAGTCCATTTGGGCTACATTAGGACCAAAGATGTACAAATTGGCCCAGTTAGGTCCTATATGACCTAAAAAGTCCATTTGGGCTCTATTAGGTTCAAACAAGTCCATTTTGGCTCCAATAGGACCGAAGTAGTACAAATTGGCCCAGTTAGGTCCTATATGACCTAAAAAGTCCATTTGTGAGCAATTAGGACCAAAGAAGTACAATTGAGCCGATCGGGGCAATGGTCCCAATTAGGACCTAACAAGTCGTTTTGGGCTTTATTAGGATCAAACAAGTCCATTTGGGCTCCATTAGGACCAAAGAATTACAATTGGGCCGTTTGGGGCAATTGGCCTAACTAGGTCCTAACAAGTCGATTGGGGCTCAATAAGGATCAAACAAGTCCATTTGGACCAAAGATGTAAAATTGGCCCAGTTAGGTCCTATATGACCTAAAAAGTCAATTTGGGTTCTATTAGGATCAAACAAGTCCATTTGGGATCTAATAGGACAAAAGAAGTACAAATTGACCCAGTTAGGTCCTTTATGACCTAAAAAGTCTATTTGGGCTCTATTAGGTTCAAACAAGTCAATTTCGGCACAATTAGGACCAAAGAATTACAATTGGGCCGTTCGGGGCAATTGCCCCAATTTGTTCCAAACAAGTCGATTTGGGCTCTATTAGGATCAAACAAGTCCATTTGGTCTCCAATAGGACCAAAGAAGTACAAATTGGCCCAGTTAGGTCCTATATGACCTAAAATGACCAGTTGGGCTGTATTAGGATCAAACAAGTCCATTTGGGCTCCAATAGGACCAAAGAAGTACAAATTGGCCCAGTTTGGTCCTATGTGACCTAAAAAGTCCATTTGGGCTCTATTAGGATTAAACATGTCCATTTGGGCTCCAATAGGACCAAAGAAGTACAGATTGGCCCAGTTAGGTCCTATATGACTTAAAAAGTAAATTTTGGCTCTATTAGGATCAAACAAGTCCATTTGGGCTCCAATAGGACCAAAGAAGTACAAATTGGCCCAGTTAGTTCCTATATGACCTAAAATGTCCAGTTGGGCTCTATTAGGATCAAACAAGTCCATTTGGGCTCCAATAGAACCAAAGAAGTACAAATTGGTCCAGTTAGGTCCTTTATGACCAAACATGTCCATTTGGGCTCTACTAGGATCACACAAGTCCATTTGGGCTCTATTAGAGTCAAACAAGTCCATTTGGGCTCCATTAGGACCAAAGAAGTACAAATTGGCCCAATTAGGTCCTATATGACCTAAAAGTCCATTTGGGCTCTATTAGGATCAAACAAGTCCATTTGGGCTCCAATAGGACCAAAGAAGTACAAATTGGCACAGTTAGGTCCTTAATGACCTAACAAGTCCATTTGGGCTCTATTAGGATCAAACAAGTCCATTTGGGCTCTATTAGGATCAAACAAGTCCATTTGGGCTCCATTAGGACCAAAGAAGTACAAATTGGCCCAATTAGGTCCTATATGACCTAAAAAGTCCACTTGGGCTCTATTAGGATCAAACAAGTCCATTTGGTCTCCAATAGGACCAAAGAAGTACAAATTAGCCGAGTTAGGTCCTATATGACCTAAAATGTCCATTTGGGCTCTATTAGGTTCAAACAAGTCCGTTTTGGCTCCAATAGGACCGAAGTAGTACAAATTGACCCAGTTAGGTCCTTTATGACCTAACAAGTCCATTTGGGCTCTACTAGGATCACACAAGTCCATTTGGGCTCTATTAGGATCAAACAAGTCCATTTGGGCTCCATTAGGACCAAAGAAGTACAAATTGGCCCAATTAGGTCCTATATGACCTAAAAAGTCCATTTGGGCTCTACTAGGATCAAACAGGTCCATTTGGGCCCAATAGGACCAAAGAAGTACAAATTGGCCCAGTTAGGTCCTATATGACCTAAAAAGTCCATTTGGGCTCTATTAGGATCAAACAAGTCCATTTGGTCTCCAATAGGACCAAAGAAGTACAAATTGGCCCAGTTAGGTCCTATATGACCTAAAATGTCTAGTTGGGCTCTATTAGGATCAAACAAGTCCATTTGGGCTCCATTAGGACCAAAGATGTACAAATTGGCCCAGTTAGGTCCTATATGACCTAAAAAGTCCATTTGGGCTCTATTAGGTTCAAACAAGTCCGTTTTGGCTCCAATAGGACCGAAGTAGTACAAATTGACCCAGTTAGGTCCTTTATGACCTAACAAGTCCATTTGGGCTCTACTAGGATCACACAAGTCCATTTGGGCTCTATTAGGATCAAACAAGTCCATTTGGGCTCCATTAGGACCAAAGAAGTACAAATTGGCCCAATTAGGTCCTATATGACCTAAAAAGTCTATTTGGGCTCTACTAGGATCAAAAAAGTCCATTTGGGCTCCAATAGGACCAAAGAAGTGCAAATTGGCCCAGTTAGGTCCTATATGACCTGAAAAGTCCATTTTGGCTCTATTATGATCAAACAAGTCCATTTGGTCTCCAACAGGACCAAAGAAGTACAAATTGGCCCAGTTAGGTCCTATATGACCTAAAATGACCAGTTGGGCTGTATTAGGATCAAACAAGTCCATTTGGGCTCCAATAGGACCAAAGAAGAACAAATTGGCCCAGTTAGGTCCTATATGACCTAAAATGACCAGTTGGGCTGTATTAGGATCAAACAAGTCCATTTGGGCTCCAATAGGACCAAAGAAGAACAAATTGGCCCATTTTGGTCCTATATGACCTAAAAAGTCCATTTGGGCTCTATTAGGATTAAACATGTCCATTTGGGCTCCAATAGGACCAAAGAAGTACAGATTGGCCCAGTTAGGTCCTATATGACATAAAAAGTAAATTTTGGCTCTATTAGGATCAAACAAGTCCGTTTGGGCTCCAATAGGACCAAAGAAGTACAAATTGGCCCAGTTAGTTCCTATATGACCTAAAATGTCCAGTTGGGCTCTATTAGGATCAAACAAGTCCATTTGAGCTCCAATAGAACCAAAGAAGTACAAATTGGCCCAGTTAGGTCCTTTATGACCAAACATGTCCATTTGGGCTCTACTAGGATCACACAAGTCCATTTGGGCTCTATTAGGATCAAACAAGTCCATTTGGGCTCCATTAGGACCAAAGAAGTACAAATTGGCCCAATTAGGTCCTATATGACCTAAAAGTCCATTTGGGCTCTATTCGGATCAAACAAGTCCATTTGGGCTCCAATAGGACCAAAGAAGTACAAATTGGCACAGTTAGGTCCTTAATGACCTAACAAGTCCATTTGGGCTCTATTAGGATCAAACAAGTCCATTTGGGCTCTATTAGGATCAAACAAGTCCATTTGGGCTCCATTAGGACCAAAGAAGTACAAATTGGCCCAGTTAGGTCCTATATGACTTAAAAAGAGCATTTTGGCTCTATTAGAAGAAGTACAAATTGGCCCAGTTAGGTCCTATATGACTTAAAACGTCCATTTGGGCTCTATTAGGATCAAACAAGTCCATTTGGGCTCCAATAGGACCAAAGAAGTACAAATTGGCCCCGTTAGGTCCTATATGACCTAAAAAGTGCATTTTGACTCAATTAGGATCAAACAAGTCCATTTGGGCTCCAATAGGACCAAAGAAGTTGAAATTGGCCCAGTTAGGTCTTATATGACCTAAAAAGTCCATTTGGGCTCTATTAGGTTCAAACAAGTCCACTTGGACTCTATTAGGAAGAAACAATTCCATTTGGCCTCCATTAGGACCAAAGAAGTACAAATTGTCCCACTTAGGTCATATAGGTCCTAACACGTCGATTTGGGCTCTATTAGGATCAAACTAGTCCATTTGGACTCCATTTGGACCAAAGAAGTACAAATTGGCCCAATTAGGTCCTTTATGACCTAACAAGTCCATTTGGGCTCTATTAGGATCAAACAAGCCCATTTGGGAACTACAAGGATCACACAAGTCCATTTGGGCTCTATTAGGATCAAACAAGTCCATTTGGGCTCCAGTAGGACCAAAGAAGTACATATTGGCCCAGATAGGTCCTATATGACCTAAAAAGTCCATTAGGGCTCTATTAGGATCAAACAAGTCCATTTGGGCTCCAATAGGACCAAACAAGTACAAATAGGCCCAGTTAGTTCCTATATGACCTAAAAAGTGCATTTTGGCTCTATTAGGATCAAACAAGTCCATTTCGGCTCCAATAGGACCAAAGAAGTACAAATTGGCCCAGTTAGGTCCTATATGACCTAAAATGTCCAGTTGGGCTCTATTAGGATCAAACAAGTCCATTTGGGCTCCAATGGGACCAAAGAAGTACAAATTGGTCCAGTTAGGTCCTTTTTGACCTAAAAAGTCCATTTGGGCTCTATTAGGATCAAACAAGCCCATTTGGGAACTACTAGGAATACACAAGTCCATTTGGGCTCTATTAGGATCAAACAAGTCCATTTGGGCTCCATTAGGACCAAAGAAGTACAAATTGGCCCAATTAGGTCCTATATGACCTTAAAAGTCCATTCGGGCTCTATTAGGATCAAACAAGTCCATTTGGGCTCCAATAGGACCAAAGAAGTACAAATTGGCCCAGTTAGGTCCCATATGACCTAAAATGTGCATTTTGGCTCTATTAGGATCAAACAAGTCCATTTGGGCTCCAATAGGACCAAAGAAGTACAAATTGTCCCAGTTAGGTCCTATATGACCTAAAATGTCCAGTTGGGCTCTATTAGGATCAAACAAGTCCATTTGGGCTCTATTAGGATCAAACAAGTCCATTTGGGCTCCAATAGGACCAAAGAAGTACAAATTGGTCCAGTTAGGTACTTTTTGACCTAAAAAGTCCATTTGGGCTCTATTAGGATCAAACATGCCCATTTGGGAACTACTAGGATCACACAAGTCCATTTGGGCTCTATTAGGATCAAACAAGTCCATTTGGGCTCCATTAGGACCAAAGAAGTACAAATTGGTCCAGTTAGGTCCTTTTTGACCTAAAAAGTCCATTTGGGCTCTATTAGGATCAAACAAGCCCATTTGGGAACTACTAGGATCACACAAGTCTATTTGGGCTCTATTAGGATCAAACAAGTCCATTTGGGCTCCATTAGGACCAAAGAAGTACAAATTGGCCCAATTAGGTCCTATATGACCTAAAATGTCCATTTGGGCTCTATTAGGATCAAACAAGTTCATTTGGGTTGTATTAGGGTCAAACAATTCCATTTGGGCTCAATTAGGACCAAAGAAGTACAAATTGTCCCAGTTGGGTCCTATATGACCTAAAAAGTCCATTTGGGCTCCACTAGGATCAAACAAGTCCATTTGGGCTCTATTAGGATCAAACAAGTCCATTTGGGCTGCACTAGGATCACACAAGTCCATTTGGGCTATATTAAGATCAAACAAGTCCATTTGGGCTCCATTAGGACCAAAGAAGTACAAATGGGGCCAGTTAGGTCCTATATGACCTAAAAAGTCCATTTGGGCTCTATTAGGATCAAACAAGTCCATTTGGGCTCTATTAGGGTCAAACAAGTCCATTTGGGCTCCATTAGGACCAAAGAAGTACAAATTGGCCCAGTTAGGTCCTATATGACCTAAAAAGTCCATTTGGGCTCCACTAGGATCAAACAAGTCCATTTGGGCCCTATTAGGATCAAACAAGTCCATTTGGGCTCTATTAGGGTCAAACAAGTCCATTTGGGCTCCATTAGGACCAAAGAAGTACAAATTGGCCCAGTTAGGTCCTATATGACCTAAAAAGTCCATTTGGGCTCTATTAGGATCAAACAAGTCCATTTGGGCTCCATTAGGACCAAAGAAGTACAAATTGGCCCAATTAGGTCCTATATGACCTAAAAAGTCCATTTGGGCTCTATTAGCATCAAACAAGTCCATTTGGGCTCCAATAGGACCAAAGAAGTACAAATTGACCCAATTAGGTCCTATATGACCTAAAAAGTCCATTTGGGCTCTATTAGGGTCAAAGAAGTCCATTTGGGCTCCATTAGGACCAAAGAAGTACAAATTGACCCAGTTAGGTCCTATATGACCTAAAATGTCCAGTTGGGCTCTATTAGGATCAAACAAGTCCATTTGGGCTCCAATAGGACCAAAGAAGTTCAAATTGGTCCAGTTAGGTCCTTTTTGACCAAAAAAGTCCGTTTGGGCTCTATTAGGATCAAACAAGCCCATTTGGGAACTACAAGGATCACACAAGTCCATTTGGGCTCTATTAGGATCAAACAAGTCCATTTGGGCTCCAGTAGGACCAAAGAAGTACAAATTGGCCCAGATAGGTCCTATATAACCTAAAAAGTCCATTAGGGCTCTATTAGGATCAAACAAGTCCATTTGGGCTCCAATAGGACCAAACAAGTACAAATAGGCCCAGTTAGTTCCTATATGACCTAAAAAGTGCATTTTGGCTCTATTAGGATCAAACAAGTCCATTTGGCCTCCAGTAGGACCAAAGAAGTACAAATTGGCCCATATAGGTCCTATATGACCTAAAACGTCCATTTGGGCTCTATTAGGATCAAACAAGTCCATTTGGGCTCTATTAGGGTCAAACAAGTCCATTTGGGCTCCATTAGGACCAAAGAAGTACAAATTGGCCCAATTAGGTCCTATATGACCTTAAAAGTCCATTCGGGCTCTATTAGGATCAAACAAGTCCATTTGGGCTGCAATAGGACCAAAGAAGTACAAATTGGCCCAGTTAGGTCCCATATGACCTAAAAAGTGCATTTTGGCTCTATTAGGATCAAACAAGTCCATTTGGGCTCCAATAGGACCAAAGAAGTACAAATTGGCCCAGTTAGGTCCTATATGACCTAAAATGTCCAGTTGGGCTCTATTAGGATCAAACAAGTCCATTTGGGCTCTATTAGGATCAAACAAGTCCATTTGGGCTCCAATAGGACCAAAGAAGTACAAATTGGTCCAGTTAGGTACTTTTTGACCTAAAAAGTCCATTTGGGCTCTATTAGGATCAAACATGCCCATTTGGGAACTACTAGGATCACACAAGTCCATTTGGGCTCTATTAGGATCAAACAAGTCCATTTGGGCTCCATTAGGACCAAAGAAGTACAAATTGGTCCAGTTAGGTCCTTTTTGACCTAAAAAGTCCATTTGGGCTCTATTAGGATCAAACAAGCCCATTTGGGAACTACTAGGATCACACAAGTCTATTTGGGCTCTATTAGGATCAAACAAGTCCATTTGGGCTCCATTAGGACCAAAGAAGTACAAATTGGCCCAATTAGGTCCTATATGACCTAAAAAGTCCATTTGGGTTCTATTAGGATCAAACAAGTTCATTTGGGTTGTATTAGGGTCAAACAATTCCATTTGGGCTCAATTAGGACCAAAGAAGTACAAATTGTCCCAGTTGGGTCCTATATGACCTAAAAAGTCCATTTGGGATCCACTAGGATCAAACAAGTCCATTTGGGCTCTATTAGGATCAAACAAGTCCATTTGGGCTGCACTAGGATCACACAAGTCCATTTGGGCTATATTAGGATCAAACAAGTCCATTTGGGCTCCATTAGGACCAAAGAAGTACAAATGGGGCCAGTTAGGTCCTATATGACCTAAAAAGTCCATTTGGGCTCTATTAGGATCAAACAAGTCCATTTGGGCTCTATTAGGGTCAAACAAGTCCATTTGGGCTCCATTAGGACCAAAGAAGTACAAATTGGCCCAGTTAGGTCCTATATGACCTAAAAAGTCCATTTGGGCTCCACTAGGATCAAACAAGTCCATTTGGGCCCTATTAGGATCAAACAAGTCCAGTTGGGCTCTATTAGGGTCAAACAAGTCCATTTGGGCTCCATTAGGACCAAAGAAGTACAAATTGGCCCAGTTAGGTCCTATATGACCTAAAAAGTCCATTTGGGCTCTATTAGGATCAAACAAGTCCATTTGGGCTCCATTAGGACCAAAGAAGTACAAATTGGCCCAATTAGGTCCTATATGACTTAAAAAGTCCATTTGGGCTCTATTAGCATCAAACAAGTCCATTTGGGCTCCAATAGGACCAAAGAAGTACAAATTGACCCAATTAGGTCCTATATGACCTAAAAAGTCCATTTGGGCTCTATTAGGGTCAAAGAAGTCCATTTGGGCTCCATTAGGACCAAAGAAGTACAAATTGACCCAGTTAGGTCCTATATGACCTAAAATGTCCAGTTGGGCTCTATTAGGATCAAACAAGTCCATTTGGGCTCCAATAGGACCAAAGAAGTTCAAATTGGTCCAGTTAGGTCCTTTTTGACCAAAAAAGTCCGTTTTGGCTCTATTAGGATCAAACAAGCCCATTTGGGAACTACAAGGATCACACAAGTCCATTTGGGCTCTATTAGGATCAAACAAGTCCATTTGGGCTCCAGTAGGACCAAAGAAGTACAAATTGGCCCAGATAGGACCTATATAACCTAAAAAGTCCATTAGGGCTCTATTAGGATCAAACAAGTCCATTTGGGCTCCAATAGGACCAAACAAGTACAAATAGGCCCAGTTAGTTCCTATATGACCTAAAAAGTGCATTTTGGCTCTATTAGGATCAAACAAGTCCATTTGGCCTCCAGTAGGACCAAAGAAGTACAAATTGGCCCATATAGGTCCTATATGACCTAAAACGTCCATTTGGGCTCTATTAGGATCAAACAAGTCCATTTGGGCTCTATTAGGGTCAAACAAGTCCATTTGGGCTCCATTAGGACCAAAGAAGTACAAATTGGCCCAGTTAGGTCCTATATGACCTAAAAAGTGCATTTTGGCTCTATTAGGATCCAACAAGTCCATTTGGGCTCCAATAGGACCAAAGAAGTACAAATTGGCCAAGATAGGTCCTATATGACCTAAAAAGTCCATTTGGGCTCTATTAGGATCAAACAAGTCCATTTGGGCTCCAATAAGACCAAAGAAGTACAAATTGGCCCGGTTAGGTCCTATATGACCTAAAAAGTGCCTTTTGGCTCTATTAGGATCAAACAAGTCCATTTGGGATCTATTAGGATCAAACAAGTCCATTTGGGCTTTATTAGGGCCAAACAAGTCCATTTGGGATCCATTAGGACCAAAGAAGTACACATTGGCCCAGTTAGGTCCTTTATGACCTAACAAGTCCATTTGGACTCTATTAGGATCAAACAAGTCCATTTGGGCTCTATTAGGGTCAAACAAGTCCATTTGGGCTCCATTAGGACCAAAGAAATACAAATTGACCATGTTAGGTTCTATATGACCTAAAAAGTCCATTTGGGGCTCTATTAGGATCAAACAAGTCCATTTGGGCTCCAAAAGGACCAATGAAGTACAAATTGGCCCAGTTAGGTCCTATATGACCTAAAAAGTGCATTTTGGCTCTATTAGGATCAAACAAGTCCATTTGGGCTCCAATTGGACCAAAGAAGGACAAATTGGCCCAGTTAGGTCCTATATGACCTAAAATGTCCAGTTGGGCTCTATTAGGATCTAACAAGACCATTTGGGCTCCAATAGGACCAAAGAAGTACAAATTGGCCCAGTTAGGTCCTATATGACCTAAAAAGTCTATTTGGGCTCTATTGGGTTCAAACAAGTCCATTTGGGCTCCATTAGGGCCAAAGAATTACAATTGGGCCGTTCGGGGGAATTGGCGCAATTAGGTCCAAAAAGTACATTTGAGCTCTATTAGGATCAAACAAGTCCATTTGGGATCCAATAGGTCCAAAGAAGTAAAAATTGACCCAGTAAGGTCCTATATGACCTGAAAAGTCCATTTGGGCTCTATTAGGATCAAACAAGTCCATTTGGGATCTAATAGGACCAAAGAAGTACAAATTGGCACAGTTAGGTCCTTTATGACCTAACAAGTCCATTTGGGCTCTATTAGGATCAAACAAGTCCATTTGGGCTCTATTAGGGTCAAACAAGTCCATTTGGGCTCCATTAGGACCAAAGAAATACAAATTGGCCCAGTTAGGTTCTATATGACCTAAAAAGTCCATTTGGGGCTCTATTAGGATCAAACAAGTCCATTTGGGCTCCAAAAGGACCAAAAAAGTACAAATTGGCCCAGTTAGGTCCTATATGACCTAAAAAGTGTATTTTGGCACTATTAGGATCAAACAAGTCCATTTGGGCTCCAATAGGACCAAAGAAGTACAAATTGGCCCAGTTAGGTCCTATATGACCTAAAATGTCCAGTTGGGCTCTATTAGGATCAAACAAGTCCATTTGGGCTCCAATGGGACCAAAGAAGTACAAATTGGTCCAGTTAGGTCCTTTTTGACCTAAAAAGTCCATTTGGGCTCTATTAGGATCAAACAAGCCCATTTGGGAACTACTAGGAATACACAAATCCATTTGGGCTCTATTAGGATCAAACAAGTCCATTTGGGCTCCATTAGGACCAAAGAAGTACAAATTGGCCCAATTAGGTCCTATATGACCTTAAAAGTCCATTCGGGCTCTATTAGGATCAAACAAGTCCATTTGGGCTCCAATAGGACCAAAGAAGTACAAATTGGCCCAGTTAGGTCCCATATGACCTAAAAAGTGCATTTTGGCTCTATTAGGATCAAACAAGTCCATTTGGGCTTCAATAGGACCAAAGAAGTACAAATTGGCCCAGTTAGGTCCTATATGATCTAAAATGTCCAGTTGGGCTCTATTAGGATCAAACAAGTCCATTTGGGCTCTATTAGGATCAAACAAGTCCATTTGGGCTCCAATAGGACCAAAGAAGTACAAATTGGTCCAGTTAGGTACTTTTTGACCTAAAAAGTCCATTTGGGCTCTATTAGGATCAAACATGCCCATTTGGGAACTACTAGGATCACACAAGTCCATTTGGGCTCTATTAGGATCCAACAAGTCCATTTGGGCTCCATTAGGACCAAAGAAGTACAAATTGGTCCAGTTAGGTCCTTTTTGACCTAAAAAGGCCATTTGGGCTCTATTAGGATCAAACAAGCCCATTTGGGAACTACTAGGATCACACAAGTCCATTTGGGCTCTATTAGGATCAAACAAGTCCATTTGGGCTCCATTAGGACCAAAGAAATACAAATTGGCCCAATTAGGTCCTATATGACCTAAAAAGTCCATTTGGGCTCTATTAGGATCAAACAAGTTCATTTGGGCTGTATTAGGGTCAAACAATTCCATTTGGGCTCCATTAGGACCAAAGAAGTACAAATTGGCCCGGTTGGGTCCTATATGACCTAAAAAGTCCATTTGGGCTCCACTAGGATCAAACAAGTCCATTTGGGCTCTATTAGGATCAAACAAGTCCATTTGGGCTGCACTAGGATCACACAAGTCCATTTGGGCTATATTAGGATCAAACAAGTCCATTTGGGCTCCATTAGGACCAAAGAAGTACAAATGGGGCCAGTTAGGTCCTATATGACCTAAAAAGTCCATTTGGGCTCTATTAGGATCAAACAAGTCCATTTGGGCTCTATTAGGGTCAAAGAAGTCCATTTGGGCTCCATTAGGACCAAAGAAGTACAAATTGACCCAGTTAGGTCCTATATGACCTAAAATGTCCAGTTGGGCTCTATTAGGATCAAACAAGTCCATTTGGGCTCCAATAGGACCAAAGAAGTTCAAATTGGTCCAGTTAGGTCCTTTTTGACCAAAAAAGTCCGTTTGGGCTCTATTAGGATCAAACAAGCCCATTTGGGAACTACAAGGATCACACAAGTCCATTTGGGCTCTATTAGGATCAAACAAGTCCATTTGGGCTCCAGTAGGACGAAAGAAGTACAAATTGGCCCAGATAGGTCCTATATGACCTAAAAAGTCCATTAGGGCTCTATTAGGATCAAACAAGTCCATTTGGGCTCCAATAGGACCAAACAAGTACAAATTGGCCCAGTTAGTTCCTATATGACCTAAAAAGTGCATTTTGGCTCTATTAGGATCAAACAAGTCCATTTGGCCTCCAGTAGGACCAAAGAAGTACAAATTGGCCCATATAGGTCCTATATGACCTAAAACGTCCATTTGGGCTCTATTAGGATCAAACAAGTCCATTTGGACTCTATTAGGGTCAAACAAGTCCATTTGGGCTCCATTAGGACCAAAGAAGTACAAATTGGCCCAGTTAGGTCCTATATGACCTAAAAAGTGCATTTTGGCTCTATTAGGATCCAACAAGTCCATTTGGGCTCCAATAGGACCAAAGAAGAAAAAATTGGCCAAGATAGGTCCTATATGACCTAAAAAGTCCATTTGGGCTCTATTAGGATCAAACAAGTCCATTTGGGCTCCAATAAGACCAAAGAAGTACAAATTGGCCCGGTTAGGTGCTATATGACCTTAAAAGTGCCTTTTGGCTCTATTAGGATCAAACAAGCCCATTTGGGATCTATTAGGATCAAACAAGTCCATTTGGGCTTTATTAGGGCCAAACAAGGCCATTTGGGATCCATTAGGACCAAAGAAGTACAAATTGGCCCAGTTAGGTCCTTTATGACCTAACAAGTCCATTTGGACTCTATTAGGATCAAACAAGTCCATTTGGGCTCTATTAGGGTCAAACAAGTCCATTTGGGCTCCATTAGGACCAAAGAAATACAAATTGACCATGTTAGGTTCTATATGACCTAAAAAGTCCATTTGGGGCTCTATTAGGATCAAACAAATCCATTTGGGCTCCAAAAGGACCAATGAAGTACAAATTGGCCCAGTTAGGTCCTATATGACCTAAAAAGTGCATTTTGGCTCTATTAGGATCAAACAAGTCCATTTGGGCTCCAATTGGACCAAAGAAGGACAAATTGGCCCAGTTAGGTCCTATATGACCTAAAATGTCCAGTTGGGCTCTATTAGGATCTAACAAGACCATTTGGGCTCCAATAGGACCAAAGAAGTACAAATTGGCCCAGTTAGGTCCTATATGACCTAAAAAGTCCATTTGGGCTCTATTGGGTTCAAACAAGTCCATTTGGGCTCCATTAGGGCCAAAGAATTACAATTGGGCCGTTCGGGGGAATTGGCCCAATTAGGTCCAAAAAGTACATTTGAGCTCTATTAGGATCAAACAAGTCCATTTGGGATCCAATAGGTCCAAAGAAGTAAAAATTGGCCCAGTTAGGTCCTATATGACCTGAAAAGTCCATTTGGGCTCTATTAGGATCAAACAAGTCCATTTGGGATCTAATAGGACCAAAGAAGTACAAATTGGCACAGTTAGGTCCTTTATGACCTAACAAGTCCATTTGGGCTCTATTAGGATCAAACAAGTCCATTTGGGCTCTATTAGGGTCAAACAAGTCCATTTGGGCTCCATTAGGACCAAAGAAATACAAATTGGCCCAGTTAGGTTCTATATGACCTAAAAAGTCCATTTGGGGCTCTATTAGGATCAAACAAGTCCATTTGGGCTCCAAAAGGACCAAAGAAGTACAAATTGGCCCAGTTAGGTCCTATATGACCTAAAAAGTGCATTTTGGCTCTATTAGGATCAAACAAGTCCATTTAGGCTCCAATAGGACCAAAGAAGGACAAATTGGCCCAGTTAGGTCCTTTATGACCTAAAATGTCCAGTTGGGCTCTATTAGGATCAAACAAAACCATTTGGGCTCCAATAGGACCAAAGAAGTACAAATTGGCCCAGTTAGGTCCTATATGACCTAAAAAGTCCATTTGGGCTCTATTGGGTTCAAACAAGTCCATTTGGGCTCCATTAGGGCCAAAGAATTACAATTGGGCCGTTCGGGGCAATTGGCCCAATTAGGTCCAAAAAGTACCTTTGGGCTCTATTAGGATCAACCAAGTCCATTTGGGCTCCAATAGGTCCAAAGAAGTAAAAATTGACCCATTTAGGTCCTATATGACCTAAAAAGTCCATTTGGGCTCTATTAGGATCAAACAAGTCCATTTGGGATCTAATAGGACCAAAGAAGTACAAATTGGCACAGTTAGGTCCTTTATGACCTAACAAGTCCATTTGGGGTCTATTAGGATCAAACAAGTCCATTTGGGCTCTATTAGGGTCAAACAAGTCCATTTGGGCTCCATTAGGACCAAAGAAGTACAAATTGGCCCAGTTTGGTCCTATATGACCTAAAAAGTCCATTTGGGCTCCACTAGGATCAAACAAGTCGATTTGGGCTCTATTAGGATCAAACTAGTACATTTGGCCTCCATTTGGATCAAAGAAGTACAAATTGGCCCACTTAGGTCATATATGACCTAAAAAGTGCATTTTGGCTCTATTAGGATCAAACAAGTCCATTTGGGCTCCAATAGGACCAAAGAAGTACAAATTGGCCCAGATAGGTCCTATATGACCTAAAAAGTCCATTTGGGCTCTATTAGGATCAAACAAGTCCATTTGGGCTCCAATAGGACCAAACAAGTACAAATAGGCCCAGTTAGTTCCTATATGACCTAAAAAGTGCATTTTGGCTCTATTAGGATCAAACAAGTCCATTTGGCCTCCAGTAGGACCAAAGAAGTACAAATTGGCCCATATAGGTCCTATATGACCTAAAACGTCCATTTGGGCTCTATTAGGATCAAACAAGTCCATTTGGGCTCTATTAGGGTCAAACAAGTCCATTTGGGCTCCATTAGGACCAAAGAAGTACAAATTGGCCCAGTTAGGTCCAATATGACCTAAAAAGTCCATTTGGACTCTATTAGGATCAAACAAGTCCATTTGGGCTCTATTAGGGTCAAACAAGTCCATTTGGGCTCCATTAGGACCAAAGAAATACAAATTGACCATGTTAGGTTCTATATGACCTAAAAAGTCCATTTGGGGCTCTATTAGGATCAAACAAGTCCATTTGGGCTCCAAAAGGACCAATGAAGTACAAATTGGCCCAGTTAGGTCCTATATGACCTAAAAAGTGCATTTTGGCTCTATTAGGATCAAACAAGTCCATTTGGGCTCCAATTGGACCAAAGAAGGACAAATTGGCCCAGTTAGGTCCTATATGACCTAAAATGTCCAGTTGGGCTCTATTAGGATCAAACAAGACCATTTGGGCTCCAATAGGACCAAAGAAGTACAAATTGGCCCAGTTAGGTCCTATATGACCTAAAAAGTCCATTTGGGCTCTATTGGGTTCAAACAAGTCCATTTGGGCTCCATTAGGGCCAAAGAATTACAATTGGGCCGTTCGGGGGAATTGGCCCAATTAGGTCCAAAAAGTACATTTGAGCTCTATTAGGATCAAACAAGTCCATTTGGGATCCAATAGGTCCAAAGAAGTAAAAATTAGCCCAGTTAGGTCCTATATGACCTGAAAAGTCCATTTGGGCTCTATTAGGATCAAACAAGTCCATTTGGGATCTAATAGGACCAAAGAAGTACAAATTGGCACAGTTAGGTCCTTTATGACCTAACAAGTCCATTTGGGCTCTATTAGGATCAAACAAGTCCATTTGGGCTCTATTAGGGTCAAAAAAGTCCATTTGGGCTCCATTAGGACCAAAGAAATACAAATTGGCTCAGTTAGGTTCTATATGACCTAAAAAGTCCATTTGGGGCTCTATTAGGATCAAACAAGTCCATTTGGGCTCCAAAAGGACCAAAGAAGTACAAATTG
This sequence comes from Sophora flavescens, assembly GCA_030762895.1. Lineage (NCBI taxonomy): Eukaryota > Viridiplantae > Streptophyta > Magnoliopsida > Fabales > Fabaceae > Sophora > Sophora flavescens. The sequence goes on along the minus strand of JAUPTC010000010.1, from coordinate 4,978,790 downwards.
GCCCAGTTAGGTCCTATATGACCTAAAAAGTGCATTTTGGCTCTATTAGGATCAAACAAGTCCATTTGGGCTCCATTAGGACCAAAGAAGTACAAATTGGCCCAGTTAGGTCCTTTATGACCTAAAATGTCCAGTTGGGCTCTACTAGGATCAAACAAGTCCATTTGGGCTCTATTAGGGTCAAACAAGTCCATTTGGGCTCCATTAGGACCAAAGAAATACAAATTGACCATGTTAGGTTCTATATGACCTAAAAAGTCCATTTGGGGCTCTATTAGGATCAAACAAGTCCATTTGGGCTCCAAAAGGACCAATGAAGTATAAATTGGCCCAGTTAGGTCCTATATGACCTAAAAAGTGCATTTTGGCTCTATTAGGATCAAACAAGTCCATTTGGGCTCCAATTGGACCAAAGAAGGACAAATTGGCCCAGTTAGGTCCTATATGACCTAAAATGTCCAGTTGGGCTCTATTAGGATCAAACAAGACCATTTGGGCTCCAATAGGACCAAAGAAGTACAAATTGGCCCAGTTAGGTCCTATATGACTTAAAAAGTCCATTTGGGCTCTATTGGGTTCAAACAAGTCCATTTGGGCTCCATTAGGGCCAAAGAATTACAATTGGGCCGTTCGGGGGAATTGGCCCAATTAGGTCCAAAAAGTACATTTGAGCTCTATTAGGATCAAACAAGTCCATTTGGGATCCAATAGGTCCAAAGAAGTAAAAATTAGCCCAGTTAGGTCCTATATGACCTGAAAAGTCCATTTGGGCTCTATTAGGATCAAACAAGTCCATTTGGGATCTAATAGGACCAAAGAAGTACAAATTGGCACAGTTAGGTCCTTTATGACCTAACAAGTCCATTTGGGCTCTATTAGGATCAAACAAGTCCATTTGGGCTCTATTAGGGTCAAAAAAGTCCATTTGGGCTCCATTAGGACCAAAGAAATACAAATTGGCTCAGTTAGGTTCTATATGACCTAAAAAGTCCATTTGGGGCTCTATTAGGATCAAACAAGTCCATTTGGGCTCCAAAAGGACCAAAGAAGTACAAATTGGCCCAGTTAGGTCCTATATGACCTAAAAAGTGCATTTTGGCTCTATTAGGATCAAACAAGTCCATTTGGGCTCCAATAGGACCAAAGAAGGACAAATTGGCCCAGTTAGGTCCTTTATGACCTAAAATGTCCAGTTGGGCTCTACTAGGATCAAACAAAACCATTTGGGCTCCAATAGGACCAAAGAAGTACAAATTGGCCCAGTTAGGTTCTATATGACCAAAAAAGTGCATTTTGGCTCTATTTGGATCAAACAAGTCCATTTGGGCTCCAATAGGACCAAAGAAGTAAAAATTGGCCCAGTTAGGTCCTATATGACCTAAAAAGTCCATTTGGCCTCTATTAGGATCAAACAAGTCCATTTGGACTCTATTAGGGTTAAACAAGTCCATTTGGGCTCCATTAGGACCAAAGAAGTACAAATTGGCCCAGTTAGGTCCTATATGACCTAAAAAGTGACTTTTGACTCTATTAGGATTAAACAAGTCCATTTTGGCTCCATTAGGACCAAAGAAGTACAAATTTGCCCAGTTAGGTCCTTTATGACCTAACAAGTCCATTTGGGCTCTATTAGGATCAAACAAGTCCATTTTGGCTCCAATAGGACCAAAGTAGTACAAATTGGCCCTGTTAGGTCCTATATTTCCTGAAAAGTGCATTTTTGCTCTATTAGGATCAAACAAGTCCATTTGGGCTCCAATAGGACCAACGAAGTACAAATTGGCCCAGTTAGGTCCTATATGACCTAAAAAGTCCATTTGGGCTCTATTGGGTTCAAACAAGTCCATTTGGGCTCCATTAGGGCCAAAGAATTACAATTGGGCCGTTCGGGGCAATTGGCCCAATTAGGTCCAAAAAGTACCTTTGGGCTCTATTAGGATCAAACAAGTCCATTTGGGCTCCAATAGGTCCAAAGAAGTAAAAATTGACCCAGTTAGGTCCTATATGACCTAAAAAGTCCATTTGGGATCTAATAGGACCAAAGAAGTACAAATTGGCACAGTTAGGTCCTTTATGACCTAACAAGTCCATTTGGGGTCTATTAGGATCAAACAAGTCCATTTGGGCTCTATTAGGGTCAAACAAGTCCATTTGGGCACCATTAGGACCAAAGAAGTACAAATTGGCCCAGTTTGGTCCTATATGACCTAAAAAGTCCATTTGGGCTCCACTAGGATCAAACAAGTCGATTTGGGCTCTATTAGGATCAAACAAGTACATTTGGCCTCCATTAGGATCAAAGAAGTACAAATTGGCCCACTTAGGTCATATATGACCTAAAAAGTGCATTTTGGCACTATTAGGATCAAACAAGTCCATTTGGGCTCCAATAGGACCAAAGAAGTACAAATTGGCCCAGATAGGTCCTATATGACCTAAAAAGTCCATTTGGGCTCTATTAGGATCAAACAAGTCCATTTGGGCTCCAATAGGACCAAAGAAGTACAAATTGGCCCAGTTAGGTTCTATATGACCAAAAAAGTGCATTTTGGCTCTATTTGGATCAAACAAGTCCATTTGGGCTCCAATAGGACCAAAGAAGTACAAATTGGCCCAGTTAGGTCCTATATGACCTAAAAAGTCCATTTGGCCTCTATTAGGATCAAACAAGTCCATTTGGACTCTATTAGGGTTAAACAAGTCCATTTGGGCTCCATTAGGACCAAAGAAGTACAAATTGGCCCAGTTAGGTCCTATATGACCTAAAAAGTGACTTTTGACTCTATTAGGATTAAACAAGTCCATTTTGGCTCCATTAGGACCAAAGAAGTACAAATTTGCCCAGTTAGGTCCTTTATGACCTAACAAGTCCATTTGGGCTCTATTAGGATCAAACAAGTCCATTTTGGCTCCAATAGGACCAAAGTAGTACAAATTGGCCCTGTTAGGTCCTATATTTCCTGAAAAGTGCATTTTGGCTCTATTAGGATCAAACAAGACCATTTGGGCTCCAATAGGACCAAAGAAGTACAAATTGGCCCAGTTAGGTCCTATATGACCTAAAAAGTCCATTTGGGCTCTATTGGGTTCAAACAAGTCCATTTGGGCTCCATTAGGGCCAAAGAATTACAATTGGGCCGTTCGGGCAATTGGCCCAATTAGGTCCAAAAAGTACCTTTGGGCTCTATTAGGATCAAACAAGTCCATTTGGGCTCCAATAGGTCCAAAGAAGTAAAAATTGACCCAGTTAGGTCCTATATGACCTAAAAAGTCCATTTGGGCTCTATTAGGATCAAACAAGTCCATTTGGGATCTAATAGGACCAAAGAAGTACAAATTGGCACAGTTAGGTCCTTTATGACCTAACAAGTCCATTTGGGGTCTATTAGGATCAAACAAGTCCATTTGGGCTCTATTAGGGTCAAACAAGTCCATTTGGGCACCATTAGGACCAAAGAAGTACAAATTGGCCCAGTTTGGTCCTATATGACCTAAAATGTCAAGTTGGGCTCCACTAGGATCAAACAAGTCCATTTGGGCTCTATTAGGATCAAACAAGTACATTTGGCCTCCATTAGGATCAAAGAAGTACAAATTGGCCCACTTAGGTCATATATGACCTAAAAAGTGCATTTTGGCACTATTAGTATCAAACAAGTCCATTTAGGCTCCAATAGGACCAAAGAAGTACAAATTGGCCCAGATAGGTCCTATATGACCTAAAAAGTCCATTTGGGCTCTATTAGGATCAAACAAGTCCATTTGGGCTCCAATAGGACCAAAGAAGTACAAATTGGCCCAGTTAGGTTCTATATGACCAAAAAAGTGCATTTTGGCTCTATTTGGATCAAACAAGTCCATTTGGGCTCCAATAGGACCAAAGAAGTACAAATTGGCCCAGTTAGGTCCTATATGACCTAAAAAGTCCATTTGGCCTCTATTAGGATCAAACAAGTCCATTTGGACTCTATTAGGGTTAAACAAGTCCATTTGGGCTCCATTAGGACCAAAGAAGTACAAATTGGCCCAGTTAGGTCCTATATGACCTAAAAAGTGACTTTTGACTCTATTAGGATTAAACAAGTCCATTTTGGCTCCATTAGGACCAAAGAAGTACAAATTTGCCCAGTTAGGTCCTTTATGACCTAACAAGTCCATTTGTGCTCTATTAGGATCAAACAAGTCCATTTTGGCTCCAATAGGACCAAAGTAGTACAAATTGGCCCTGTTAGGTCCTATATTTCCTGAAAAGTGCATTTTGGCTCTATTAGGATCAAACAAGACCATTTGGGCTCCAATAGGATCAAAGAAGTACAAATTGGCCCAGTTTGGTCCTATATGACCTAAAAAGTCCATTTGGGCTCTATTAGGATCAAACAAATCCATTTGGGCCGATCGGGCGATTGGCCCAACTAGGTCGTAACAAGTCCATCTGGGCTCTATTAGGATCAAACAAGTCCATTTGGGCTCCATTAGGACCAAAGAATTACAATTGGGCCGTTCGGGGCAATTGGCCTAACTAGTTTCTAACAAGTTGATTGGGGCTCAATAAGGATCAAACAAGTCCATTTGGACTCCATTATGACCAAAGAAGAACAAATTGGACCAGTTTGGTCCTATATGACCGAAAAAGTCCATTTGGGCTCTATTAGGATCAAACAAGTCCATTTGGGATCTAATAGGACCAAATAAGTACAAACTGACCCAGTTAAGTCCTTTATGACCTAAAAAGTCCATTTGCGCTCTATTAGGATCAAACAGGTCCATTTGGGCTTCATTAGGACCAAAGAAGTACAAATTGGCCCAGTTAGGTCCTTTATGACCTAACAAGTCCATATGGGCTCTATTAGGATCAAACAAGTCCATTGGCGCTCTATTAGGATCAAACAAGTCCATTTGGCCTCCATTAGGACCAAAGAAGTACAAATTGGTCCAATTAGGTCCTATATGACCTAAAAAGTCCATTTGGGCTCTATTAGGATCAAACAAGTCCATTTGGGTTCCAATAGGACCAAAGATGTACAAATTGGCCCAGTTAGGTCCTATATGACCTAACAAGTCCATTTGGGCTCTATTAGGATCAAACAAATCCATTTGGGCTCTATTAGGAACAAACAAGTCCATTTGGGGTCTAATAGGACCAAAGAAGTACAAATTGGCCCAATTAGGTCCTATATGACCTAAAATGTCCAGTTGGGCTCTACTAGGATCAAACAAGCCCATTTCGGCTCCAATGGGACCAAAGAAGTACAAATTGGCCCAGTTAGGTCCTATATGACCTAAAAAGTGCATTTTGGCTCTATTAGGATCAAACAAGTCCATTTGGACTCTATTATGTTCAAACAAGTCCATTTGGGCTCTATTAGGATCAAACAAGTTCATTTGGGCTCTATTAAGGTCAAACAAGTCCACTTGGGCTCCATTTGGACCAAAGAAGTACAAATTGACCCAGTTAGGTCCTATATGACCTAAAAAGTCCATTTGGGCTCTATTAGGATCAAACATGTCCATTTGGGCTCTATTAGGATCAAACAAGTCCTTTTGGGCTCTATTAGGGTCAAACAAGTACATTTGGGCTCCAATAGGACCAAAGAAGTACAAATTGACCCAGATAGGCCCTTTATGACCTAACAAGTCCATTTGGGCTCTACTAGGATCAAACAAGTCCACTTGGGCTCCAATAGGACCAAAGAAGTACAAATTGGTCCAGTTAGGTCCTTTATGACCTAACAAGTCCATTTGGGCTCTATTAGGATCAAACAAGTACATTTGGGCTCTATTAGGGTCAAACAAGTCCATTTGGGCTCCATTAGGACCAAAGAAGTACAAATTGGACCAATTAGGTCCTATATGACCTAAAAAGTCCATTTGGGCTCCAATAGGACCAAAGATGTACAAATTGGCCCAGTTAGGTCCTATATGACCTAACAAGTCCATTTGGGCTCTATTAGTATCAAACAAATCCATTTGGGCTCTATTAGGATCAAACAAGTCCATTTGGGCTCCAATAGGACCAAAGAAGTACAAATTGGCCTAGATAGCTCTTATATGACCTAAAAAGTTCATTTGGGCTCTATTAGGATCAAACAAGTTCATTTGGGCTCTATTAGGGTCAAACAAGTCCATTAGGGCTCCATTAGGACCAAAGAAGTACATATTGGCCCAGTTAGGTCCTTTATGACCTAACAAGTCCATTTGGGCTCTATTAGGGTCAAACAAGTCCATTTGGGCTCCAATAGGACCAAAGAAGTACAAATTGGCCCAGTTAGGTCCTTTATGACCTAACAAGTCCATTTGGGCTCTAGCGAATTTGGACGTGGAACCAGAGGAGGACACGAGCGAAAAGGAAGAGCCAGAACCGAAGTATGTCCCTCCACCACCGTACCAACCCCCGATACCTTTCCCACAAAGGTTGGTCAAGAGAAAGCAAGTAGACATAGAAGCTAAAATGCCTCCTAAACTGAAAGACCCAGGTAGCTTCTCTATCGCTTGCTCAATTGAACAAGTGCAACTAGGACTCACTATCTTGGAAAGGTTGGGAACGAAAGAGTTTAGACCATTCAAATTCTCCTTACAATTTTCGGATGGCTCAACTAGGACTCCTCTAGGCATACTAGAGAATGTCCCTCTAAAGGTAGGGAAATTCTTCATCCCTACCGACTTCCTGGTATTGGATATGAAAGGGAATTCTGAATTCCCCATCATTTTAGGAAGGCCATTCTTGGCCACCGCTGGAGCAGTAATAGATGTAAGGAATGGCAAACTCTCTCTAAATGTAGAGGAAGGTAGGGTCGATTTTGAATTTACTAACTCATATAACCCTCCTTTTGAGAGGCATGTGTGCAGGATCGATATAACATCTCCAGTGGTGAAGGAAGAGCTCATCATGGAAGCGACTCCAAAGATATGCATGGCTGATGATGCACCCTGCAGTGGTGAATTTGGAGTTGTTGTTCATGCAGAAACAGAACTTCCGCCGGGTGGAAGGAAGGCCAAGAAGCTCCGAGAGAGAAGAGCAAAACGGAAGCGTAATTGGCCATATGAGCAGAATCGGCTCTTTGAAGGACTCCCATGGAAGAGAAGTGTTCATGCACTTCTACGCCCAGTCGACCCCGGTTGATTGAAGGAAGTTTGGTCAAGCTCGGGACCGTAAACAAGCGCTTCTTGGGAGGCAACCCAAGTCTTCTTTCCCTTTTCTTTTTTATTTTTGAATTTATCTCTTGAATAATTTGAGAAGATCAAGAGGCCAAAAATCATAAATTATCAGATTTTTCTAGTGTTTTCAGGTTGAAGAGGAAGGAAGGACGAAAAGAGCAAGGACTAATGAAGTCAGAAACCATCACGCCCAGGCCGTGACAGTGGTCACGACCGTGATGAGATAATAAAGGAGACCAGAAAGGATCACGGCCCAGCCGTGATATTCATCACGGGCGTGATGAGTAGGATGCTGAGATCAGAGAGCATCACGGCCTCAGCCGTGATGTAGATCACTGGCCGTGACAGCCAGCTCCCATAGACAGTATTGATCACGACCTGCCCATGATGAGCCTCACGGCCGTGATACAGTTTCCACCCAAGTTTTTGATTGAAATGTGAGCCAACACCCCCCTACCACCTCGGTAAGTTGTTCCAATTTTTCTCCTCTCTCCGACTTGATTATTTACATTGGAGACAATGTAAGTTTTAAGCTTGGGGTAGGGGTATTTTTTGCATGCATTTCTGCATTTTTGCATTTTTCATATTGCATTCATATAGGCATAGTTTGGTATGATCACATTCTCTAGATTGCCCCTCACTTAGAATATGCATCCAATTGTGAGAACTTGGTGCCAAATGAATTGAGATAGTGAATTTTTGAACCCAATTTTTTTCATTTTATTCTTGTGACAAGGCTAAAAATAAAAATTCTTGAGATAATCTTTTGATAGTTGATAATTAGCATGTGGTTCCTTAGATTTGTATTTCTCACTGATTTTTGAACTACTAAATGTAAGATTTTGAGCCAAAAAGGGGTACTCACAAAATCTACCCCATTCCTTGTGCTAGAGTGTTTTAATTCCTCTTGGATTGTATTTTCTAGAACTTGACTTGAAACCGTTTTGAAACTTGAAAATTTTTGAAAACATTTTTGAAAATGATTGAGGCACTAGGTATTTTTCCGGCCATCTGAACTTTGAATGACTAAATGCTACCCCTTAGTTGCCCAATTTTGAGCCTAAAAGAATAAAATACTTTTCTTGGTACCTTGAATTACTTTGATAAAAAATGCTTGGTATGGCACCTTTTAAAGTATTACAAAAGGGTAAAAAGGTAGTTTGAAAAAGTATGGGATAAGAAAAATAAGAAAATATTTCTCTTGAGCTAAAAATCTCCCCTTCTCCAAATAAATAAAATGAAATAAAAAAATGGGGAAGGGAATGACAAAAGAAAGTGAGAAATACAAGAAAAGAAAAAAAGAAGAAAGAAAAGGTGGAAAAGTGAGTCAAAGCCCAAAAGGGTATTTTAGAAGGTGTCATGCTTTGCGATGTTTGATACTCTGTTTAGCCCTCTAGAATATTCCCTTTTCTTGTTTTCCCCACCTAACAATTAATCCCATGGCCCCGC
>JAUPTC010000010.1:4942753-4969686 GCA_030762895.1 Sophora flavescens | reverse complement strand
TGATCCTAATAGAGCCCAAATGGACTTTTTAGGTCATATAGGACCTATCTGGGCTAATTTGTACTTCTTTGGTCCTATTGGAGCCCAAATGGACTTGTTTGTTCCTAATAGAGCCCAAATGGACTTTTTAGGTCATATAGGACCTAACTGGGCCAATTTCTACTTCTTTGGTCCTAATGGAACCCAAATGGACTTCTTCGACCCTAATATAGCCCAAATGGACCTGTTTGAGTCACCTAATGGACTTGTTAGGTCATAAAGGACCTAACTGGGCCAATTTGTACTTCTTTGGTCCTAATGGAGCCCAAATAAACCTGTTTGATCCTAATAGAGCCCAAATGGACTTTTTAGGTCATATAGGACCTAAGTTGACCAATTTGTACTTCTTTGGTCCTAATGGAGCCCAAATGGATTTGTTTGATCCTAATAGATCCAAAATGCACTTTTTAGGTCATATAGGACCTAACTGGGTCAATTTGTACTTCTTTGGTCCTATTGGAGCCCAAATGGACTTGTTTGAACCTAATAGATCCAAAATGCACTTTTTAGGTCATATAGGACCTAACTGGCCCAATTTGTACTTCTTTGGTCCTATTGGAGCCCAAATGGACTTGTTTGATCCTAATAGAGCCCAAATGGACTTTTTAGGTCATATAGGACCTTAGTGGGCAAATTTGTACTTCTTTGGTCCTATTGGAGCCCAAATGGACTTGTTTGATCCTAATAGAGCCCAAATGCATCTTTTTAGGTCATATAGGACCTAATTGGGCCAATTTGTACTTCTTTGGTCCTATTGGAGCCCAAATGGACTTGTTTGATCCTAATAGAGTCCAAATGGACTTTTTAAGTCATACTGGACCTAACTGGGCAAATTTGTACTTCTTTGGTACTAATCGAGCTAAAATGGACTTGTTTGATCCTAATAGAGCCCAAATGGACTTTTAAGGTCATATAGGACCTATCTGGGCAAATTTGTACTTCTTTGGTCCTATTGGAGCCCAAATGGACTTGTTTGTTCCTAATAGAGCCCAAATGGACTTTTAAGGTCATATAGGACCTAACTGGGCCAATTTCTACTTCTTTGGTCCTAATGGAACCCAAATGGACTTCTTCGACCCTAATATAGCCCAAATGGACCTGTTTGATCCTAATAGAGCCCTAATGGACTTGTTAGGTCATAAAGGACCTAACTGGGCCAATTTGTACTTCTTTGGTTCTAATGGAGCCCAAATGGACCTGTTTGATCCTAATAGAGCCCAAATGGACTTTTTAGGTCATATAGGACCTAACTGGGCCAATTTGTACTTCTTTGGTCCTAATGGAGCCCAAATGGATTTGTTTGATCCTAAGAGATCCAAAATGCACTTTTTAGGTCATATAGGACCTAACTGGGTCAATTTGTACTTCTTTGGTCCTATTGGAGCCCAAATGGACTTGTTTGAACCTAATAGATCCAAAATGCACTTTTTAGGTCATATAGGACCTAACTGGGCCAATTTGTACTTCTTTGGTCCTATTGGAGCCCAAATGGACTTGTTTGAACCTAATAGAGTCCAAATGGACTTTTTAGGTCATATAGGACCTAACTGTGCCAATTTGTGCTTCTTTGGTCCAAATGAAGTCCAAATGTACTTGTTTGATCCTTATTGAGCCCCAATCGACTTGTTAGGACCTAGTTAGGCCAATTGCCCCGACCGGCTGAATTGTAATTCTTTGGTCCTAATGGAGCCCAAATGGAGTTGTTTGATCCTAATGGAGCCCAAATGGACTTGTTTGATCCTAATCGAGCCCAAATGGACTTGTGTGATCCTAGTAGAGCCCAAATGGACTTGTTTGATCCTACTAGAGCCCAAATGGACTTGTTTGATCCTAGTGGAGCCCAAATGGACTTTTTAGGTCATATTGGACCTAACTGGGCCATTTTGTACTTCTTTGGTCATAATGGAGCCCAAATGGACTTGTTTGACCCTAATAGAGCCCAAATGGACTTGTTTGATCCTAATAGAGCCCAAATGGACTTGTTAGGCCATAAAGGACCTAACTGTGCCAATTTGTACTTCTTGGTCCTATTAGATCCCAAATGGACTTGTTTGATCCTAATAGAGCCCAAATGGACTTTTTAGGTCATATAGGACCTAACTGGGCAAATTTGTACTTCTTTGGTCCTATTGGAGCCCAAATGGACTTGTTTGATCCTAATAGAGCCAAAATGCACTTTTTAGGTCATATAGGACCTAACTGGGCCAATTTGTACTTCTTTGGTCCTATTGGAGACCAAATGGACTTGTTTGATCCTAATAGAGCCCAAATGGACTTTTTTGGTCATATAGGACCTAACTGGGCCAATTTATACTTCTTTGGTCCTAATGGAGCCCAAATGTACTAGTTTGACCCTAATAGAGCCCAAATGGACTTGTTTGATCCTAACATAGCCCAAATGGACTTGTTTGGTCATAAAGGACCTAACTGTGCCAATTTGTACTTCTTTGGTCCTATTGGAGCCCAAATGGCCTTGTTTGATCCTAATAGAGCCCAACTGGACATTTTAGGTCATATAGGACCTAACTGGGCCAATTTGTACTTCTTTGATCCTATTGGAGCCCAAATGGACTTGTTTGATCCTAATTGAGCCAAAATGCACTTTTTAGGTCATATAGGACCTAACTGGGCCAATTTGTACTTCTTTGGTCCTGATGGAGCCCAAATGGATTTGTTTGACCCTAATTGAGCCCAAATGGACTTGTTTGATCCTAATAGAGCCCAAATGGACTTGTTAGGTCATAAAGGACCTAACGGGGCCAATTTGTACTTCTTTGGTCCAAATGGAGCCCAAATGGACTTGTTTGATCCTAAAAGAGCCCAAATCGACTTGTTTGGACCTAATTGGGCCAATTGCCCCGAACGGGCCAATTGTAATTCTTTGGTCCTAATGGAGCCCAATTGGACTTGTTTGATCCTAATGGAGCGCAGATGGACTTGTGTGATCCTAGTAGAGCCCAAATAGACTTGTTTGATCATAATAGAGCCCAAATGGACTTGTTTGATCCTAGTGGAGCCCAAATGGACTTGTTTGACCCTCATAGAGCCCAAATGGGCTTGTTTGATCCTAATAGAGCCCAAATGGACTTGTTAGGTCATAAAGGACCTAACTGTGCCAATTTGTACTTCTTTGGTCCTATTGGAGCCCAAATGGACTTGTTTGATCCTAATAGAGCCAAAATGCACTTTTTAGGTCATATAGGACCTAACTGGGCCAATTTATACTTCTTTGGTCCTATTGGAGACCAAATGGACTTGTTTGATCCAAATAGAGCCCAAATGGACTCTTTAGGTCATATAGGGCCTAACTGGGCCAATTTGTACTTCTTTGGTCCTAATGGAGCCCAAATGGACTTGTTTGACCCTAATAGAGCCCAAATGGACTTGTTTGATCCTAACAGAGCCCAAATGGACTTTTTTGGTCATAAATGACCTAACTGTGCCAATTTGTACTTCTTTGGTCCTATTGGAGCCCAAATGGACTTGTTTGATCCTAATAGAGCCCAAATGGACTTTTTAGGTCATATAGGACCTAACTAGGCCAATTTGTACTTCTTTGGTCCTATTGGAGCCCAAATGGACTTGTTTGATCCTAATAGAGCCCAACTGGAATTTTTAGGTCATATAGGACCTAACTGGGCCAATTTGTACTTCTTTTGCCCAAATGGAGTCCAAATGGACTTGTTTGATCCTTATTGAGCCCCAATCGACTTGTTTGGACCTAGTTAGGCAAATTGCCCCGAACGGCCCAATTGTAATTCTTTGGTCCTATTGGAGCCCAAATGGACTTGTTTGATCCTAATGGAGCCCAAATGGACTTGTTTGATCCTAATAGAACCCAAATGGACTTGTGTGATCCTAGTAGAGCCCAAATGGACTTGTTTAATCCTAATAGAGCCCAAATGGACTTGTTTGATCCTAGTGGAACCCAAATGGACTTTTTAGGTCATATAGTACCTAATTGGGCCAATTTGTACTTCTTTGGTCCTAATGGAGCCCAAATGGACTTGTTTGACCCTAATAGAGCCCAAATGGGCTTGTTTGATCCTAATAGAGCCCAAATGGACTTGTTAGGTCATAAAGGACCTAACTGTGCCAATTTGTACTTCTTTGGTCCTATTGGAGCCCAAATGGACTTGTTTGATCCTAATAGAGCCAAAATGCACTTTTTAGGTCATATAGGACCTAACTGGGCCAATTTATACTTCTTTGGTCCTATTGGAGACCAAATGGACTTGTTTGATCCTAATAGAGCCCAAATGGACTCTTTAGGTCATATAGGACCTAACTGGGCCAATTTGTACTTCTTTGGTCCTAATGGAGCCCAAATGGACTTGTTTGACCCTAATAGAGCCCAAATGGACTTGTTTGATACTAACAGAGCCCAAATGGACTTTTTTGGTCATAAATGACCTAACTGTGCCAATTTGTACTTCTTTGGTCCTATTGGAGCCCAAATGGACTTATTTGATCCTAATAGAGCCCAAATGGACTTTTTAGGTCATATAGGACCTAACTGGGCCAATTTGTACTTCTTTGGTCCTATTGGAGCCCAAATGGACTTGTTTGATCCTAATAGAGTCCAACTGGAATTTTTAGGTTATATAGGACCTAACTAGGCCAATTTGTACTTCTTTGGTCCTAACGGAGCCAAAATGGAGTCCAAATGGACTTGTTTGATCCTTATTGAGCCCCAATCGACTTGTTTGGACCTAATTAGGCAAATTGCACCGAACGGCCCAATTGTAATTCTTTGGTCCTAATGGAGCCCAAATGGACTTGTTTGATCCTAATGGAGCCCAAATGGACTTGTTTGATCCTAATGGAGCCCAAATGGACTTGTTTGATCCTAATAGAGCCCAAATGGACTTGTTTGATCCTAGTGGAGCCCAAATGGACTTTTTAGGTCATATAGGACCTAATTGCGCCAATTTGTACTTCTTTGGTCCTAATGGAGCCCAAATGGACTTGTTTGACCCTAATAGAGCCCAAATGGACTTGTGTGAACCTTATAGAGCCCAAATGGCATTGTCAGGTCATAAAGGACCTAACGGGGCTAATTTGTACTTCTTTGGTCCTGTTGGAGCCATGATGGACTTGTTTGATCCTAATAGAGCCCAAATGGACTTGTTTGACCCTAATAGGGCCCAAATGGTCTTGTTTGATCCTAATAAAGCCCAAATGGACCTTTTAGGTTATATAGGACCTAACTGGGTCAATTTGTACTTCTTTGGTCCTAATGGAGCCCAAATGGACTTGTTTGATCCTAATAGAGCACAAATGGACTTTTTAGTTCAAATAGGACCTATATGGGCAAATTTGTACTTCTTTGGTCCTAATGGAGCCAAAATGGACTTCTTTGATACTAATAGAGCCCAAATGAACTATTTAGGACCTAATTGGGCCAATTGCCATGATCGGCCCAATTGTACTTCTTTGGTCCTAATAGAGCCCAAATGGACTTGTTTGATCCTAGTGGAGCCCAAATGGACTTTTTAGGTCATATAGGACCTAACTGGGCCAATTTGTACTTCTTTGGTCCTAATGGAGCCCAAATGGACTTGTTTGACCCTAATAGAGCCCAAATGGACTTGTTTGATCCTAATAGAGCCCAAATGGACTTGTTAGGTCATAAAGGACCTAACTGTGCCAATTTGTACTTCTTTGGTCCTATTGGAGCCCAAATGGACTTGTTTCATCCTAATAGAGCCCAAATGGACGTTTTAGGTCATATAGGACCTAATTGGGCCAATTTGTACTTCTTTGGTCCTAATGGAGCCCAAATGGACTTGTTTGACCCTAATAGAGCCCAAATGGACTTGTTAGGTCATAAAGGAGCCCAAATGGACCTGTTTGATCCTAATAGAGCCCAAATGGACTTTTTAGGTCATATAGGACCTAACTGGGCCAATTTGTACATCTTTGGTCCTAATGGAGCCCAAATGGACTTGTTTTATCCCCTTGCCATGATCCCATGGTTAAACCACGACCATCCCGCTATGATCCCTTGGTTAACCTATGACCCACTTGTATTGATCCCATGGTTAGCCCATGATCCTCTTGCCATGAAACCATGGTTAACCCATGACCATCATGTAATGATCCCATGGTTAACCCATGACCTACTTGCCATGATCCCATGGTTAACCCATGACTCCCTTGCCATGGTCCCATGGTTAGCCCCTGACGCTCTTGCCATGACCCCTTGGTTAACCCAGGACCCTCACGCCATGTTCCCATGGTTGACCCATGGCCCACTTGCCATGATCCCATGGGTAACCCATGACCCTCTTGCCATGATCCCATTCTTAAACCAGGACCCTCATGCTCTGATCACATGGTTAACCCACGACCCACTTGCCTTCATCACACTGTTAACCCATGACCCTCACGCCATGATTCCATGGTTAACCCATGACGCTCACGCCATGATCCTATGGTTTACGCATGACCCCCTTGCCAAGATACCATTGTTAACCCATGACCCTCACGCCATGATCCCATGGTTAACCAATGACCCACTTGCCATTATCCCATGGTTAACCCATGACCCACTTGTCCTGATCACATGGTTAACCCATGACCCTCACGCCATGATCCCATGGTTAACCCATGACCCTTACTCCTTGATCCCATTGTTAACCCATGATCATCTTGCCTTAATCCCTAGGTTAACCCAAAGAAGTACAAATTGGCCCAGTTAGGTCCTATATGACCTAAAAAGTGCATTTTGGCTCTATTAGGATCAAACAAGTCCATTTGGGCTCCAATAGGACCAAAGAAGTACAAATTGGCCCAGTTAGGTCCTATATGACCTAAAAAGTCCATTTGGGCTCTATTAGGATCAAACAAGTCCATTTGGGCTCTATTAGGGTCAAACAAGTCCATTTGGGCTCCAATAGGACCAAAGAAGTACAAATTGGCCCAGTTAGGTCCTTTATGACCAAACAAGTCCATTTGGGCTCTACTAGGATCACACAAGTCCATTTGGGCTCTATTAGGATCAAACAAGTCCATTTGGGCTCCATTAGGACCCAAGAAGTACAAATTGGCACAGTTAGGTCCTTTATGACCTAACAAGTCCATTTGGGCTCTATTAGGATCAAACAAGTCCATTTGGGATCTATTAGGACTTGTTTGATCCTATGACCTAACAAGTCCATTTGGGCTCTATTAGGATCAAACAAGTCCTACTATGCCAATTAACAATGTTTAGCAATTAAGCCCAATTAATGCCAATAATGTAAAAGTAAAAACAATGATTGTACAAGTTGTCTAATTTCCGTCTCTCTCTGGTTTGTGGGGCTGTAAACTGCTATTATGCTTATTAATCCTGACCTAACCTAGACCAAATTAAGGGCCTCTGAATAAGCATTCAAACAAGGTATCATATTCCATAATTGGGCTTAAGATGAGTAAGTTAGGCCCATTTAAGTGAAGGAACATAATGGACTGAGCATTGATCCGCTCCAGAGAAATCGGGACCCAATAGGACCAAAGAAGTACAAATTGGACTTGTTTGACCCAAATGGACTTGTTTGATCCTTATAGAGCCCAAATGGACTAGTTTGATCCTAATAGAGCCAAAATGCACTTTTTAGGTCATATAGGACCTAACTGGGCCAATTTGTACTTCTTTGGTCCTATTGGAGCCCAAATGGACTTGTTTGATCCTAATAGAGCCCAAATGGACTTGTTTGATCCAAATAGAGCCCATATGGACTTTTTAGGTGAAAAAGGACCTAACTGGGCCAATTTGTACTTCTCTGGTCCTAATAGAGCCCAAATGGACTTGTATGATCCAAGTAGAGCCCAAATGGACTTGTTTGATCCTAATAGAGCCCAAATGCACTTGTTTGATCCTAATAGAGCCCAAATGAACTTTTTAGGTCATATAGGACCTAACTGGGCCAATTTGTACATCATTGGTATAATGGAGCCCAAATGGACTTGTTTGATCATAATAGAGCCCAAATGGACTTTTTGGGTCATATAGGACCTAACTGGGCCAATTTGTACTTATTGGGTCCTATTGGAGCCCAAATGGACTTGTCTGATCCTAATAGAGCCCAAATGGACATTTTAGGTCATATAGGACCTAACTGGGCCAATTTGTACTTCTTTGGTCCTATTGGAGTCCAAATGGACTTGTTTGATCCTAATAGAGCCCAAATGGACTTGTTTGATCCTAATAGAGCCCAAATGGACTTTTTAGGTCATATAGGACCTATCTGGGTCAATTTGTACTTCTTTGGTCATATTGGAGCCCAAATGGACTTGTTTGATCCTAATAGAGCCAAAATGCACTTTTTAGGTAGTATAGGACCTAACTGGGCCAATTTGTACTTCTTTGGTCCTATTGGAGCCCAAATGGACTTGTTTGATCCTAATAGAGCCCAACTGGACATTTTAGGTCATATAGGACCTAACTGGGCCAATTTGTACTTCTTTGGTCCTAATGGAGCCCAAATGGACTTGTTTTACCCTAATAGAGCCCAAATGGACTTGTTTGATCCTAATAGAGCCCAAATGGACTTGTTAGGTCATAAAGGACCTAACTGGGCGAATTTGTACTTCTTTGGTCCTATTCGAGCCCGAATGGACTTGTTTGATCCTAATAGAGCCCAAATGGACTTTTTAGGTCATATAGGACCTATCTGGGTCAATTTGTACTTCTTTGGTCATATTGGAGCCCAAATGGACTTGTTTGATCCTAATAGAGCCAAAATGCACTTTTTAGGTCGTATAGGACCTAACTGGGCCAATTTGTACTTCTTTGGTCCTATTGGAGCCCAAATGGACATTTTAGGTCATATAGGACCTAACTGGGCCAATTTGTACTTCTTTGGTCGTAATGGAGCCCAAATGGACTTGTTTGGTCATATAGGACCTAACTGGGCCAATTTGTACTTCTTTGGTCCTATTGGAGCCCAAATGGACTTGTTTGATCCGAATAGAGCCCAACTGGACATTTTAGGTCATATAGGACCTAACTGTGCCAATTTGTACTTCTTTGGTCCTGTTGGAGCCCTAATGGACTTGTTTGATCCTAATAGAGCCCAAATAGACTTTTTTGGTCATATAGGACCTAATTTGGCCAATTTGTACTTCTTTGGTCCTAATGGAGCCCAAATGCACTTGTTTGACCCTAATAGATCCCAAATGGACTTGTTTGATCCAAGTAGAGCCCAAATGGACTTGTTAGGTCATAAAGGACCTAACTGAGCCAATTTGTACTTCTTTGGTACTAATGGAGCCCAAATGGACGTGTTTGACCCTAATAGAGCCTAAATGGACTTGTTTGATCCTAATAGAGCCCAAATGGACTTTTTAGGTCATATAGGACCTAACTGGGCCAATTTGTACTTCTTTGGTCCTAATGGAGCCCAAATGGACTTGTTTGAACCTAAAAGAGCACAAATGAACTTTGTAGGTAAAATAGGACCTAACTGGGCCAATTTGTACTTCTTTGGTCCTAATGGAGCCAAAATGGACTTCTTTGATCCTAATAGAGCCCAAATGAACTATTTAGGACCTAATTGGGCCAATTGCCATGATCGGCCCAATTGTGCTACTTTGGTTCTAATAGAGCCCAAATGGACTTGTTTGATACTAGTGGATCCCAAATGGACTTTTTAGGTCATATAGGACCTAACTGGGCCAATTTGTACTTCTTTGTTCCTTCACTTAAATGGCCCGATCGGGGCAATGAGCCTAAATGGACTTGTTAGAGCATAAATATAGCTACAGATATCGGATTTTAGTGATCTTGTTGTCCCTAGAAGGATAAGGAAGAGACCTACAATTTCATGTTTCACAAGATTTGTTAAATTAGGCCAAAATCAAGGCTAAATTGGGTCCCGAGTTCTCTGGCGCGGATCAGTGCGCTGTGCCAAATGGACTTTTTAGGTCAAATAGGACCTAACAGGGCCACTTTGTACTTCTTTGAACTAATTGGAGCCCAAATGGACTTGTTTGATCCTAATAGAGCCCAAATGGACTTTTTAGATCATACATGACCTAACTAGACCAATTTGTACTTCTTTGGTCCTAATGGAGCCCAAATGGACTTGTTTGACCCTAATAGAGCCCAAATGGACTTGTTTGATCCTAATAGAGGCCAAATGGACATGTTAGGTCATAAAGGACCTAACTGTGCCAATTTGTACTTCTTTGGTCCTATTGGTGCCCAAATGGACTTGTTTGATCCTAATAGAGCCCAAATGGAGCTTTTAGGTCATATAGGACCTAATTGGGTCAATTTGTACTTCTTTGGCCCTAATGGAGCCCAAATGGACTTGTTTGACCCTAATAGAGCCCAAATGGACTTGTTCGGTCCTAGTAGAGCCCAAATGGACTTGTTAGGTCATAAAGGACCTAACTGGGCCAATTTGTACTTCTTTGGTCCTAATGGAGCCCAAACGGACTTGTTTGACCCTAATAGAGCCCAAATGGACTTGTTTGATCCTAATAGAGCCCAAATGGACTTGTTTGATCCTAATAGAGCCCAAATGGACTTTTTAGGTCATATAGGACCTAACTGGGCCAATTTGTAACTCTTTGGTCCTAATGGAGCCCAAATGGACTTGTTTGATCCTAATAGAACCCAAATGCACTTTTAGGTCATATAGGACCTAACTGAGCCAATTTGCACTTCTTTGGTCCTATTGGAGCCCAAATGGACTTGTTTGATCCTAATTGAGCCCAAATGGACTTTTTAGGTCATATAGGACCTAACTGGGCCAATTTGTACTTCTTTGGTCCTATTGGAGCCCAAATGGACTTGTTTGATCCTAGTAGAGACAAAATGCACTTTTTAGGTCATATAGGACCTAACTGGGCCAATTAGTACTTCTTTGGTCCTATTGGAGCCCAAATGGACTTGTTTGATCCTAATAGAGCCCAACAATACATTTTATGTCATATAGGACCTAATTGGGCCAAATTGTACTTCTTTGGTCCTATTGGAGCCCAAATGGACTTGTTTAATCCTAATAGAGCCCAAAAGGACTTTTTAGGTCATATAGGACCTAACTGGGCCAATTTGTACTTCTTTGGTCCAATTGGAGCCCAAATGGACTTGTTTGATCCTAATAGAGCCCAAATGGACTTTTTAGGTCATATAGGACCTAACTGGGCCAATTTGTACTTCTTTGGTCCTATTGGAGCCCAAATGGACTTGTTTGATGCTAATAGAGCCCAAATGGAGTTTTTAGGTCATATAGGACCTAACTGGGCCAATTTGTACTTCTTTGGTCCTAATGGAGCCCAAATGGACTGGTTTGATCCTAATAGAGTCCAAATGGACTTGTTTGATCCTAATAGAGCCCAAATGGACTTGTTATGTCATAAAGGACCTAACTGTGCCAATTTGTACTTCTTTGGTCCAATTGGAGCCCAAATGGACTTGTTTGATCCTAATAGAGCCCAAATGGACTTTTTAGGTCATATAGGACCTAACTGGGCCAATTTGTACTTCTTTGGCCCAAATGGAGCCCAAATGGACTTGTTTGACCCTAATAGAGCCCAAATGGACTTGTTTGATCCAAATAGAGCCCAAATGGACTTATTAGGTCATAAAGGACCTAATTGTGCCAATTTGTACTTCTTTGGTCCAATTGGAGCCCAAATGGACTTGTTTGATCCTAATAGAGCCCAAATGGAGTTTTTAGGTCATGTAGGACCTAATTGGACCAATTTGTACTTCTTTGGTCCTAATGGAGCCCAAATGGACTTGTTTGACCCTAATAGAGCCCAAATGGACTTGTTCGATCCTAGTAGAGCCCAAATGGACTTGTTAGGTCATAAAGGACCTAACTGGGCCAATTTGTACTTCTTTGGTCCTAATGGAGCCCAAACGGACTTGTTTGACCCTAATAGAGCCCAAATGGACTTGTTTGATCCTAATAGAGCCCAAATGGACTTGTTTGATCCTAATAGAGCCCAAATGGACTTTTTAGGTCGTATAGGACCTAACTGGGTAAATTTGTACTTCTTTGGTCCTATTGGAGCCCAAATGGACTTGTTTGATCCTAGTAGAGACAAAATGCACTTTTTAGGTCATATAGGACCTAACTGGGCAAATTTGTACTTCTTTGGTCCTATTGGAGCCCAAATGGACTTGTTTGATCCTAATAGAGCCTAACAGTACATTTTATGTCATATAGGACCTAATTGGGCCAATTTGTACTTCTTTGGTCCTATTGGAGCCCAAATGGACTTGTTTGATCCTAATAGAGCCCAAATGGACTTTTTAGATCATATAGGACCTAACTGGGCCAATTTGTACTTCTTTGGTCCAATTGGAGCCGAAATGGACTTGTTTGATCCTAATAGAGCCAAAATGCACTTTTTTGGTCATTTAGGACCTAACTGGGCCAATTTTTACTTCTTTGGTCCTATTGGAGCCCAAATGGACTTGTTTGATCCTAATAGAGCCCAAATCGACTTTTTAGGTCATATAGGACCTAACTGGGTCAATTTGTACTTCTTTGGTCCAAATGGAGTCCAAATAGACTTGTTTGATCCTTATTGAGCCCCAATCGACTTGTTAGAACCTAGTTAGGCCAATTGCCCCGAACGGCCCAATTGTAATTCTTTGGTCCTAATGGAGCTCAAATGGACTTGTTTGACCCTAATGGAGCCCAAATGGACTTGTTTGATCCTAATGCAGCCCAAATGGACTTGTGTGATCCTAGTAGAGCCCAAATGGACTTGTTTAATCCTAGTGGAGCCCAAATGGACTTTTTAGGTCATATAGGACCTAACTGGACCAATTTGTACTTCTTTGGTCCTAATGGATCCCAAATGGACTTTTTTTGACCCTAATAGAGCCAAAATGTACTTTTTAGGTCATATAGGAACTAACTGGGCCAATTTGTACTTCTTTATTCCTATTGGAGCCCAAATGGAGTTGTTTGATCCTAATAGAGCCTAAATGGACTTTTTAGGTCATATAGGACGTAACTAGGCCAATTTGTACTTCTTTGGTCCTAATTAAGCCCAAATGGACTTGTTTGACCCTAATAGAGCCCAAATGGACTTGTTTGATCCTAGTAGAGCCCAAATGGACTTGTTAGGTCATATAGGACCTAATTGGTCCAATTTGTACTTCTTTGGTCCTAATGGAGCCCAAAGTGCATTTTGGCTCTATTAGGATAAAAAAAGTCCATTTGGGCTCCAATATGACCAAAGAAGTACAAATTGGCCCAGATAGGTCCTATATGACCTAAAAAGTCCATTTGTGCTCTATTAGGATCAAACAAGTCCCCCGATCGGCCCAACTAGGTCCTAACAAGTCCATTTGGGCTCTATTAGAATCAAACAAGTCCATTTGGGCTTCATTAGGACCAAAGAATTACAATTGGGCCGTTCGGGGCAATTGGCCTAACTAGGTCCTAACAAGTCGTTAAGGGCTCAATAAGGATCAAACAAGTCCATTTGGACTCCATTTGGACCGAAGAATTACAAATTGGCACAGTTTGGTCCTATATGACCTAAAAAGTCCATTTGGGCTCTATTAGGATCAAACAAGTCCGTTTGGGATCTAATAGGACCAAAGAAGTACAAATTGGCCCAGTCCTTTATGACCTAAAAAGTCCATTTAGGCTCTATTAGGATCAAACAAGTCCATTGGGGCTCTATTAGGATCAAGCAAGTCCATTGGGCCTCCATTAGGACCAAAGAAGTACAAATTGGGCCATTAGGTCCTATATGACCTAAAAAGTCCATTTGGGCTCTATTAGGATCAAAGAAGTCCATTTTGGCTCCATTAGGACCAAAGAAGTACAAATTGGCCCAGTTAGGTCCTATTAGACCTAACTAGTCCATTTTGGCTCTATTAGGTTCAAACAAGTCCAGTTGGGCTCCAATAGGACCAAAGAAGTACAAATTGGTCCAAATGGACTTGTTTGAACCTAATAGAGCCCAAATGGACATGTTTGATCCTAATAGAGCAAAAATGCACTTTTTAGGTCATATAGGACCTAACTGGGCCAATTTGTACTTCTTTGGTCCTATTGGAGCCCAAATGGACTTGTTAGGTCATAAAGGACCTAACTGTGCCAATTTGTACTTCTTTGGTCCTATTGGTGCCCAAATGGACTTGTTTGACCCTAATAGAGCCCAAATGGACTTGTTAGGTCATAAAGGACCTAACTGTGCCAATTTGTACTTCTTTGGTCCTATTGGAGCCCAAATGGACTTGTTTGATCCTAATAGAGCCCAAATGGACTTTTCAGGTCATATAGGACTGGGCCAATTTGTACTTCTTTGGTCCTATTGGAGCCCAAATGGACTTGTTTGGTCCTATTGGAGCCCAAATGGACTTCTTTGGTCCTATTGGAGCCCAAATGGACTTGTTTGATCCTAATAGAGCCAAAATGCACTTTTTAGGTCATATAGGACCTAACTGGGCCAATTTGTACTTCTTTCGTCCTATTGGAGCCCAAATGGACTTGTTTGACCCTAATAGAGCCAAAATGCACTTTTTTGGTCATATAGGACCTAACTGGGCCAATTTGTACTTCTTTGGTCCTATTGGAGCCCAAATGGACTTGTTTGATGCTAATAGAGCCCAAATGGAGTTTTTAGGTCATTTAGGACCTAACTGGGCCAATTTGTACTTCTTTGGTCCTAATGGAGCCCAAATGGACTGGTTTGATCCTAATAGAGCCCAAATGGACTTGTTTGATCCTAATAGAGCCCAAATGGACTTGTTATGTCATAAA
This sequence comes from Sophora flavescens, assembly GCA_030762895.1. Classification (NCBI taxonomy): domain Eukaryota; kingdom Viridiplantae; phylum Streptophyta; class Magnoliopsida; order Fabales; family Fabaceae; genus Sophora; species Sophora flavescens. The sequence continues at coordinate 4,954,918 of JAUPTC010000010.1, read as the reverse complement.
GGACCTAACTGTGCCAATTTGTACTTCTTTGGTCCTATTGGAGCCCAAATGGACTTGTTTGAACCTAATAGAGCCCAAATGGACTTTTTAGGTCATATAGGATCTAACTGGGCCAATTTGTACATCTTTGGTCCTAATGGAGCCTAAATGGACTTGTTTGATCCTAATAGAGCCCAAATGGACTTGTTAGGTCATAAAGGACCTAACTGTGCCGATTTGTACTTCTATTGGTCCTATTAGAGCCCAAATGGACTTGTTTGATCCTAATAGAGCCCAAATGGACTTTTTAGGTCATATAGGACCTAATTGGGCCAATTTGTACTTCTTTGGTCCTAATGGAGCCCAAATGGACTTGTTTGACCCTAATAGAGCCCAAATGGACTTGTTTGATAGTAATAGAGCCCAAATGGACTTGTCAGGTCATATAGGACCTAACGGGGCCAATTTGTACTTCTTTGGTCCTGTTGGAGCCAAGATGGACTTGTTTGATCCTAATAGAGCCCAAATGGACTTTTATGGTTATAAAGGACCAAACTGGGTCAATTTGTACTTCTTTGGGCCTATTGGAGCCCAAACGGACTTCTTTGGTCCTATTGGAGCCCAAATGGACTTGTTTGATCCTAATAGAGCCAAAATGCACTTTTTAGGTCATATAGGACCTAACTGGGCCAATTTGTACTTCTTTGGTCCTATTAGAGCCCAAATGGAGTTGTTTGATCCTAATAGAGCCAAAATGTACTTTTTTGGTCATATAGGACCTAACTGGGCAAATTTGTACTTCTTTGGTCCTATTGGAGCCCAAATGGACTTGTTTGATGCTAGTAGAGCCCAAATGGAGTTTTTAGGTCATATAGGACCTAACTGGACCAATTTGTACTTCTTTGGTCCTAATGGAGCCCAAATGGACTTGTTTGATAGAGCTCAAATGGACTTGTTTGATCCTAATAGAGCCCAAATGGACTTGTTAGGTCATAAAGGACCTAACTGTGCCAATTTGTAGTTCTTTGGTCCTGATAGAGCCCAAATGGACTTTTTAGGTCATATAGGACCTAATTGGCTCAATCTGTACTTCTTTGGTCCTAATGGAGCCCAAATGGACTTGTTTGACCCTAATAGAGCCGAAATGGACTTGTTTGATCCAACTAGAGCCCAAATGGACTTGTTAGGTCATAAAGGTCCTAACGGGGCCAATCTGTACTTCTTTGGTCCTGTTGGAGCCAAGATGGACTTGTTTGATCCTAATAGAGCCCAAATGGACTTTTTAGGTCATAAAGGACCTAACTGGGTCAATTTGTACTTCTTTGGTCCTATTGGAGCCCAAATGGACTTGTTTGATCCTAATAGAGCCCAACTGGACATTTTAGGTCTTATAGGACCTAACTGGGCCAATTTGTACTTCTTTGGTCCTAAAGGAGCCAAAATGGATTCTTTGATCCTAATAGAGCCCAATTGAACTATTTAGGACCTAATTGTGCCTATTGCCATGATCGACCCAAATGGACTTTTTATGTCATATAGGACCTAACTGGGCCAATTTGTACTTCTTTGGTCCTAATGGAGCTCAAATGGACTTGTTTGACCCTAATAGAGCCCAAATGGACTTGTTTGATCCTAATAGAGCCCAAATGGACTTGTTAGGTCATAAAGGACCTAACTGTGCCAATTTGTACTTCTTTGGTCCTATTGGAGCCCAAATGGACTTGTTTGATCCTAATAGAGCCCAACTGGAGATTTTAGGTAATATAGGACCTAACTGGGCCAATTTGTACTTCTTTGGTCCTATTGAAGCCCAAATGGACTTGTTTGATCCTAATAGAGCCCAAATGTCCTATTGGAGCCCAAATGGACTTGTTTGATCCTAATAGATTCCAAATGGACTATTTAGGTCATATAGGACCTAACTGGGCCAATTTGTACTTTTTTGGTCCTAATGGAGCCCAAATAGACTTGTTTGATCCTAATAGAGCCCAAATGGACTTTTTAGGTCATATAGGACCTAATTGGGCCAATTTGTACTTCTTTGGTCCTAATAGAGCCAAAATGGACTTGTTTGACCCTAATAGAGCCCAGATGGACTTGTTTGATCCTAATAGACCCCAAATGGACTTGTTAGGTCATAAAGGACCAAAATGTGGCAATTTGTACTTCTTTTGTCCTATTGGAGCCTAAATGGACTAGTTTGATCCTAATAGAGCCCAAATGGACTTGTTAGGTCATAAAGGACCTAACGGGGCCAATTTGTACTTCTTTGGTCCTGTTGGAGCCAAGATGGACTTGTTTGATCCTAATAGAGCCCAAATGGACTTTTATGGTTATAAAGGACCTAACTGTGCCAATTTGCACTTCTTTGGTCCTATTAGTTCCCAAATGGACTTGTTTGATCCTAATAGAGCCCAAATGGACTTTTTAGGTAATGTAGGACCTAACTGGGCCAATTTGTACTTTTTTGGTCCAAATGGAGCCCAAATGGACTTGTTTGATCCTAATAGAGCCCAAATCGACTTGTTAGGACCTAATTGTGCCAATTGCCCCGAACGCCCCAATTGTAATTCTTTGGTCCTAATGGAGCCCAAATGGACTTGTTTGAACCTAATAGAGCCCAAATGAACTTTTTAGGTCATAAAGGACCTAACTGGGTCAATTTGTACTTCTTTGGTCCTATTAGATCCCAAATGGACTTGTTTGATCCTAATAGAGCCCAAATGGACTTTTTAGGTCATATAGGACCTAACTGGGCCAATTTGTACTTCTTTAGTACAAATGGAGTCCAAATGGACTTGTTTGATCCTTATTGAGCCCCAATCGACTTGTTAGGACCAAGTTAGGCCAATTGCCCCGAACGGTCCAATTGTAATTCTTTGGTCCTAATGGAGCCCAAATGGACTTGTTGGATCCTAATAGAGCCCAAATGGACTTGTGTGATCCTAGTAGTTCCCAAATGGGCTTGTTTGATCCTAATACAGCCCAAGTTGACTTTTTAGGTCAAAAAGGACCTAACAGGGCGAATTTGTACTTCTTTGGTCCTATTGGAGCCCAAATGGACTTGTTTGATCCTAATAGAGCCCAACTGGACATTTTAGGTCATATAGGACCTAACTGGGCCAATTTGTACTTCTTTGGTCGTAATGGAGCCAAAATGGACTTCTTTGATCCTAATAGAGCCCAAATGAACTATTTAGGACCTAATTGGGCCAATTGCCATGATCGGCCCAATTGTACTTCTTTGGTCCTAATAGAGCCCAAATGGACTTGTTTGATCCTAGTGGAGCCCAAATGGACTTTTTAGGTCATATAGGACCTAACTGGGCCAATTTGTACTTCTTTGGTCCTAATAGAGCCCAAATGGACTTGTTTCATCCTAATAGAGCCCAAATGGACTTGTGTGATCCTAGTAGTTCCCAAATGGGCTTGTTTGATCCTAATAGAGCCCAAATGGACTTTTTAGGTCAAAAAGGACCTAACTGGGCCAATTTGTACTTCTTTGGTCCTATTGGAGCCCAAATGGACTTGTTTGATCCTAATAGAGTCCAACTGGACATTTTAGGTCATATAGGACCTAACTGGGCCAATTTGTATTTCTTTGGTCCTAATGGAGCCAAAATGGACTTCTTTGATCCTAATAGAGCCGAAATGAACTATTTAGGACCTAATTGGGCCAATTGCCATGATCGGCCCAATTGTACTTCTTTGGTCCTAATAGATCCCAAATGGACTTGTTTGATCCTAGTGGAGCCCAAATGGACTTTTTAGGTCATATAGGACCTAACTGGGCCAATTAGTACTTCTTTGGTCCTATTGGAGCCCAAATGGACTTGTTTGATCCTAATAGAGCCCAACAATACATTTTATGTCATATAGGACCTAATTGGGCCAAATTGTACTTCTTTGGTCCTATTGGAGCCCAAATGGACTTGTTTAATCCTAATAGAGCCCAAAAGGACTTTTTAGGTCATATAGGACCTAACTGGGCCAATTTGTACTTCTTTGGTCCAATTGGAGCCCAAATGGACTTGTTTGATCCTAATAGAGCCCAAATGGACTTTTTAGGTCATATAGGACCTAACTGGGCCAATTTGTACTTCTTTGGTCCTATTGGAGCCCAAATGGACTTGTTTGATGCTAATAGAGCCCAAATGGAGTTTTTAGGTCATATAGGACCTAACTGGGCCAATTTGTACTTCTTTGGTCCTAATGGAGCCCAAATGGACTGGTTTGATCCTAATAGAGTCCAAATGGACTTGTTTGATCCTAATAGAGCCCAAATGGACTTGTTATGTCATAAAGGACCTAACTGTGCCAATTTGTACTTCTTTGGTCCAATTGGAGCCCAAATGGACTTGTTTGATCCTAATAGAGCCCAAATGGACTTTTTAGGTCATATAGGACCTAACTGGGCCAATTTGTACTTCTTTGGCCCAAATGGAGCCCAAATGGACTTGTTTGACCCTAATAGAGCCCAAATGGACTTGTTTGATCCAAATAGAGCCCAAATGGACTTATTAGGTCATAAAGGACCTAATTGTGCCAATTTGTACTTCTTTGGTCCAATTGGAGCCCAAATGGACTTGTTTGATCCTAATAGAGCCCAAATGGAGTTTTTAGGTCATGTAGGACCTAATTGGACCAATTTGTACTTCTTTGGTCCTAATGGAGCCCAAATGGACTTGTTTGACCCTAATAGAGCCCAAATGGACTTGTTCGATCCTAGTAGAGCCCAAATGGACTTGTTAGGTCATAAAGGACCTAACTGGGCCAATTTGTACTTCTTTGGTCCTAATGGAGCCCAAACGGACTTGTTTGACCCTAATAGAGCCCAAATGGACTTGTTTGATCCTAATAGAGCCCAAATGGACTTGTTTGATCCTAATAGAGCCCAAATGGACTTTTTAGGTCGTATAGGACCTAACTGGGTAAATTTGTACTTCTTTGGTCCTATTGGAGCCCAAATGGACTTGTTTGATCCTAGTAGAGACAAAATGCACTTTTTAGGTCATATAGGACCTAACTGGGCAAATTTGTACTTCTTTGGTCCTATTGGAGCCCAAATGGACTTGTTTGATCCTAATAGAGCCTAACAGTACATTTTATGTCATATAGGACCTAATTGGGCCAATTTGTACTTCTTTGGTCCTATTGGAGCCCAAATGGACTTGTTTGATCCTAATAGAGCCCAAATGGACTTTTTAGATCATATAGGACCTAACTGGGCCAATTTGTACTTCTTGGTCCAATGGGGTTGTTTGATCCTAATAGAGCCAAATGCACTTTTTGGTCATAGAGGACCTAACTGGGCAAATTTTTACTTCTTTGGTCCTATTGGAGCCCAAATGGACTTGTTTGATCCTAATAGAGCCCAAATCGACTTTTTAGGTCATATAGGACCTAACTGGGTCAATTTGTACTTCTTTGGTCCAAATGGAGTCCAAATAGACTTTTTTGATCCTTATTGAGCCCCAATCGACTTGTTAGAACCTAGTTAGGCCAATTGCCCCGAACGGCCCAATTGTAATTCTTTGGTCCTAATGGAGCTCAAATGGACTTGTTTGACCCTAATGGAGCCCAAATGGACTTGTTTGATCAAACAGCCCAAATGGACTTGTGTGATCCTAGTAGAGCCCAAATGGACTTGTTTGATCCTATAGAGCCCAAATGGACTTTTTAGGTCATATAGGACCTAACTGGACCAATTTGTACATCCTTGGTCCTTATGGCTCCCAAATGGACATTGTTTGACCCTAAGAGAGCCAAAATGTACTTTTTAGGTCATATAGGAACTAACTGGGCCAATTTGTACTTCTTTAGTCCTATTGGAGCCCAAATGGAGTTGTTTGATCCTAATAGAGCCTAAATGGACTTTTTAGGTCATATAGGACCTAAGTAGTCCAATTTGTACTTCTTTGGTCCTAATTAAGCCCAAATGGACTTGTTTGACCCTAATAGAGCCCAATTGGACTTGTTTGATCGTAGTAGAGCCCAAATGGACTTGTTAGGTCCTATAGGACCTAATTGGTCCAATTTGTACTTCTTTGGTCCTAATGGAGCCAAAGTCTATTAGGATAAAAAGTCCATTTGGCTCAATATGACAAAGAAGTACAAATTGATAGGTCTATATGACCTAAAGTCCATTTGTCTTTTGGTCTAATGGATCCCAAATGGACTTGTTTGACCCTAATAGAGTCCAAATGGGTAGAATCAAAGCATTTCGGAGGAATTGGACTTGTTTTATCCTAATAGGGCCCAATCGACTTTTAGGGTCATATAGGACCAAACAAGTCCAATTTGGACTTCATTTGGTCCTAATGGAGTCCAAATGGACTTGTTTGGCCTAATATGACCAAATGGACTTGTTTGATCTAGGAGAGCCCAAATGGACTTGTTAGGGTCATATAGGACCTAAGTGTCCAATTTGGACTTCTTTGGTCCTAATGGAGCCCAAATGGACTTCATTTGACCTAATAGAGCCCAAATGGACTTGTTTGATCCTAATAGAGCCCAAATGGACTTGTTTGGTCCTATATGACCAAAACTGGTCTATAGGACAAAGCGTCCAATTTGTACTTCTTGGTCCTATTGGAGCCCAAATGGACTTGTTTGATCCTAATAGACCCAATTGCATTTTTTAGGTCATATAGGACCTAACTGGGCCAATTTGTACTTCTTGGTCCAAATGGAGCCCAAATGGACTTGTTTGACTGGCCCAAATGGACTTGTTTGATCCTAATAGAGCCCAAATGGACTTTTTAGGTCATATAGGACCTAACTGGGCCAATTTGTACTTCTTTGGTCCTATTGGAGCCCAAATGGACTTGTTGTGTAGGCCATATAGGACCTAACGGGCTAATTTGTACTTCTTTGGTCCTATTGGAGCCCAAATGGACTTGTTTGATCCTAATAGAGCCCAAATGGACTTTTTAGGTCATATAGGACTAACCGGGCCAATTTGTACTTCTTTGGTCCTATTGGAGCCCAAATGGACTTGTTTGGTCCTAATAGAGCCCAAATGGACTTTTTTGGCCAAATGCACTTTTTTGGTCAAATAGGACCTAATGATTGACTTCTTTGGTCCTATTGGAGCCCAAATGGACTTGTTTGATCCTAATAGAGCCAAATGCACTTTTTAGGTCATATAGGACCTAACTGGGCCAATCTGTACTTCTTTGGTCCTATTGGAGCCCAAATGGACTTGTTTGATCCTAATAGAGCCAAAATGGACTTTTTAGGTCATATAGGACCTAACGGGCCAATTTGTACTTCTTTGGTCCTATTGGAGCCAAATGGACTTGTTTGATCCTAATAGAGCCCAAATGGACTTTTAGGTCATATAGGACCTAATGGGCCAATTTGTACTTCTTGGGTCCTAATGGAGCCCAAATGGACTTGTTTGATCCTAATAGAGCCCAAATGGACTTGTTTGGTCATAAGGACTAAGAATTTGTACTTCTTTGGTCCTATTGGAGCCCAAATGGACTTGTTTGATCCTAATAGAGCCCAAATGGACTTTTAGGTCATATAGGACCTAACTGGGCCAATTTGTACTTCTTTGGTCCTAATGGAGCCTAAATGGACTTGTTTGATCCTAATAGAGCCCAAATGGACTTTTTAGGTCATATAGGACCTAATTGGGCCGATTTGTACTTTTTGTCCTAATGGAGCCCAAATGGACTTGTTTGATAATGAGCCAAGATTTGATCCTAGTAGAGCCCAAATGGACTTTTAGGTCATATAGGACCTAATGGGCCAATTTGTACTTCTTGGTCTATGAGCAATGGCTTTTCTAATAGAGCCCAAATGGACTTTTTGATCGTAATAGAGCCCAAATGGACTTGTTGAGGTCATATAGACCTAACTGGGCCAATTTGTACTTCTTTGTCCTGTTGGAGCCCAGATGGACTTTTGATCAATGAGCAATGGACTTTTTGGTCTATAGGCCCAAATGGCTTGTTTGATCCTAATAGAGCAAATGGACTTCTTTGGTCATATGGACCTAATGGGCCAATTGTACTTCTTTGGTCCTATTGGGCCCAAATGGACTTGTTTGATCCTAATAGAGCCAAAATGCACTTTTAGGTCATATAGGACCTAATCGGGCCAATTTGTACTTCTTTGGTCCTATTGGAGCCCAAATGGAGTTGTTTGATCCTAATAGAGCCAAAATGTACTTTTGTCATATAGGACCTAATGGGCAATTTGTACTTCTTTGGTCCTATTGGAGCCCAAATGGACTTGTTTGATGCTAGTAGAGCCCAAATGGACTTTTTAGGTCATATAGGACCTAATTGGCTCAATTGTACTTCTTTGGTCCTAATGGAGCCCAAATGGACTTGTTTGATGAGCTCAAATGGACTTGTTTGGTCCTAGTAGAGCCCAAATGGACTTGTTAGGTCATATAGGACCTAACTGGCCAATTTGTGGTTCTTTGGTCTATGGAGCCCAGTGGACTTTTTGGTTAATAGAGCCCAAATGGACTTAGGTCATAAAGGTCCTAACTGGGCCATTTGTACTTCTTTGGTCTATGGAGCCAGATGGACTTGTTTGATCCTAATAGAGCCCAAATGGACTTTTTAGGTCATAAGACCTAACTGGGTAATTTGTACTTCTTTGGTCCTATTGGAGCTCAAATGGATTGTTTGATCCTAATAGAGCCAAGTTGCCTAATAGAGCCCAAATGGACTTTTTAGGTCATATAGGACCTATTCTGGGCTAATTTGTACTTCTTTGGTCCTAATGGAGCCCAAATGGACTTGTTTGATCCTAATAGAGCCCAATTGGACTTGTTAGGCTAAGACCTAATGTTGTATTCTTGGTCCTATTGAGCCCAAATGGACTTGTTTGATCCTAATAGAGCCCAATGGATTTTAGGTCATATAGGACCTAATTGCAATTTGTACTTCTTTGGTCCTAATGGAGCTCAAATGGACTTGTTTGGTCTTAATGGGCCCAAATGGACTTGTTTTATCCTAATAGAGCCCAAATGGACTTGTTAGGTCATATAGGACCTAACTGTGCCAATTTGTACTTTTTGGTCCTATTGGAGCCCAAATGGACTTGTTTGATCCTAATAGAGCCCAAATGGACTTTTTAGGTCATATAGGACCTAATTGGGCAATTTGTACTTCTTTGGTCCTATTGGAGCCAATGGACTTGTTTGATCCTAATTGAGCCAGATGGACTTGTTTGATCCTAATAGACCCCAAATGGACTTGTTAGGTCATATAGGACCTAACTGGGCCAATTTGTACTTTTTGGTCCTATTGGAGCCCAATGACTTTTGTCTATCGAGCCAAATGGACTTGTTTGATCCTAATAGAGCCCAAATGGACTTTTTAGGTCATATAGGCCTAACTGGGCCAATTTGTACTTCTTTGGTCCTAATGGAGCCCAAATGGACTTGTTTGATCCTAATAGAGCCAGATGGACTTGTTTGATCCTAATAGAGCCCAACTGGACATTTTAGGTCATAGGACCTAACTGGGCCAATTTGTACTTCTTTGATCCTAATAGAGCCCAAATGCACTTGTTTGATCCTACTAGAGCCCAAATGGACTTGCTAGGTCATAAAGGACCTAACTGGGCCAATTTGTACTTCTTTGGTCCTATGGAGCCCAAATGGACTTGTTTGATCCTAATAGAGCCCAAATGGACTTTTTAGTTCATATAGGACCTAACTGGGCCAATTTGTACTTCTTTGGTCCTATTGGTGCCCAAATGGACTTGTTTGATCCTAGTAGAGCAAAAATGCACTTTTTAGGTCATATAGGACCTAACTTGTCCAATTTGTACTTCTTTGGTCCTATTGGAGCCCAAATGGACTTGTTTGACCCTAATAGAGCCCAAATGGACTTGTGGACCTAGTTGTGCCCAAGCTGCAGGACCTAACGTGCCAATTGTAATTCTTTGGTCCTAGTGGAGCCCAAATGGACTTGTTTGATCCTAATAGAGCCCAAATGGACATTTTAGGTCATATAGGACCTAACTGGGCCAATTTGTACTTCTTTGGTCGTATTGGAGCCCAAATGGACTTGTTTGATCCTAATAGAGCCCAAATGGACTTTTTAGGCACCTAATGGGCCAATTTGTTGTCCAAATGGAGCCCAAATGGACTTCTTTGATCCTAATTGAGCCCAAATGGACTTGTTACCTAGTTGAGCCCAAATGGACTTGTTAGGTCATTGCCTAAGGCCAATTGTAATTCTTTGGTCCTAATGGAGCCCAAATGGACTTGTTGGATCCTAATAGAGCCCAAATGGACTTGTTTGATCCTAATAGAGCCCAAGTGGACTTTTTAGGTCAAAAGGACCAAACTGGGCAATTTGTACTTCTTTGGTCCTATTGGAGCCCAAATGGACTTGTTTGATCCTAATAGAGCCCAATGGACATTTTAGGTCATATAGGACCTAACAGGCCAATTTGTACTTCTTTGGTCGTAATGGAGCCAAATGGACTTCTTTGATCCTAATAGAGCCCAAATGAACTATTTAGACCTGGTGCCAGTGCAATTGCTGGTCGCCCAAAAGACTTCTTTGGTCCTAGTGGAGCCCAAATGGACTTTTAGATCATAGTGGAGCCCAATGGACTTTTAGGTCATATAGACCTAATAGGGCCAATTGGACTTGTTTCGTCCTAATAGAGCCCAAATGGACTTGTGTGATCCTAGTAGTTCCCAAATGGACTTGTTTGATCCTAATAGAGCCCAAATGGACTTTTTAGGTCAAAAGGACCTAATCGCCAATTTGTACTTCTTTGGTCCTATTGGAGCCCAAATGGACTTGTTTGATCCTATAGGACCAACTGGACATTTTGTGCATATAGGACCTAACTGGGCCAATATGTATTTCTTGGGTCTAATGGAGCCAAATGGACTTCTTTGATCCTAATAGTTAAATGAACTATTTAGGACCTAAAGTGCCAGATCGGCCCAATTGTACTTCTTTGGTCCTAATAGATCCCAAATGGACTTGTTTGATCCTAGTGGAGCCCAAATGGACTTTTTAGGTCATATAGGACCTAACTGGGCCAATTTGTACTTCTTTGGTCCTAATGGAGCCCAAATGGACTGTTTGACCCTAATAGAGCCCAAATGGACTCGTTTGATCCTAATAGAGCCCAAATGGACTTGTTAGGTCATAAAGGACCTAAATGTCCCAATTTGTACTTCTTTTGTCCTATTGGAGCCTAAATGCACTTGTTTGATCCTAATAGAGCCCAACTGGACATTTTAGGTCATATAGGACCTAACTGGGCCAATTTGTACTTCTTTGGTCCTATTGGAGCCCAAATGGACTTGTTTGATCCTAATAGAGCCCAGATGTCCTATTGGAGCCCAAATGGACTTGTTTGATCCTAATAGATTCTAAATGGACACTTTAGGTCATATAGGACCTAACTGGGCCAATTTGTACTTCTTTGGTCCTAATGGAGCCCAAATGGACTTGTCTGACACTAATAGAGTCCAAATGGACTTTTTAGGTCTAAAGGACCTAACGGGGCCAATTTGTACTTCTTTGGTCCTGTTGGAGCCAAGATGGACTTGGTTGATCCTAATAGAGCCCAAAAGGACTTTTATGGTTATAAAGGACCTAACTGGGCCAATTTGTACTTCTTTGGTCCTATTAGACCCCAAATGGACTTGTTTGATCCTAATAGAACCAAAATGGACTTTTTAGTTCATAGAGGACTTAACTGGGCCAATTTGTACTTCTTTGGTCCAAATGGAGCCCAAATGGACTTGTTTGATCCTAATAGAGCCCAAATCGACTTGTTTGGACCTAATTGGGCCAATTGCCTCGAACGGCCCAATTGTAATTCTTTGGTCCTAATGGAGCCCAAATGGACTTGTTTGAACCTAATAGAGCCCAAATGGACTTTTTAGGTCATAAATTACCTAACTGGGTCAATTTGTACTTCTTTGGTTCTAATGGAGCCCAAATGGACCTGTTTGATCCTAATAAAGCACAAACGGACTTTTTAGGTCAAATAGGACCTAACTGGGTCAATTTGTACTTCTTTGAACCTATTGGAGCCCAAATGGACTTGTTTGATCCTATTAGAGCCCAAATGGACTTTTTAGGTCATATAGGACCTAACTGGGCCAATTTGTAGTTCTCTTTGGTCCTATTGGAGCCCCAAATCGACTTCTTTGATTCGCTAATAGAGCCAAATGCACTT
>JAUPTC010000010.1:4918453-4942253 GCA_030762895.1 Sophora flavescens | reverse complement strand
AATGGAGCCCAAATGCACTTGTTTGATCCTAATCAAGCCCAAATCGACTTGTTAGGACCTAATTGGGCACATTGCCCCGATCGGCCCAATTGTTCTTCTTTGGTCCTATTGGAGCCAAAATGGACTTGTTTGAACCTAATAGAGCCCAAATGGACTTTTTAGGTCAAAAAGGACCTAACTGGGCCAATTTGTACTTCTTTGATCCTATTAGGGTCAAACAAGTCCATTTGGGCTCCATTACAATCATTGTTTTTGCTTTTACATTATTGGGCTTAATTGTTAAACATTGTTAATTTTCGGATTTTTCACTCATCCTGACCTTGTTGTCTTGCGCAGAGCATAACTAGAGCTACATATATCGGATTTTGGTGATTTTGATGTCCCTAGAAAGAAAAGGAAGAGACCTACAATTTTAGGTTTCACAATAATTGTCAAATTAGACCAAAATCAAGGCTAAATTGGGTCCCGAGTACTCTGGCGCGGATGACACTATCATTTATGCCCAAATAAAGGTAAATTGGGTCTCGAGTACTCTGGCGCGGATCAGTGCGCAGTCCATGATGTTCCTTCACTTAAATGGGCCTAATTAACAATGTTGTTGAAACCCTAGAACAAAATTAAGGGCCAACGGCCAATTATTGATGCACTTCTCCCTAGGGACATTGTATTCAGATCAACAAGTCGATTTGGGCTTTTTTAGGATCACACAAGTCCATTTGGGCTCCAATAGGACCAAAGAAGTACAAATTGGCCCAGTTAGGTTCTATATGACCTAAAAAGTACATTTTGGCTCTATTAGGATCAAACAAGTCCATTTGGGCTCCAATAAGACCAAAGCAGTACAAATTGCCCCAGATAGGTCCTATATGACCTAAAAAGTCCATTTGGGCTCTATTAGGATCAAACAAGTCCATTTAGGCTCCAATAGGTCCAAAGAAGTACAAATTGACCCAGATAGGTCCTATATAACCTAAAAAGTCCATTTGGGCTCTATTAGGATCAAACAAAGCCATTTGGGCTCCAATAGGACCAAAGAAGTACAAATTGGCCTAGTTAGGTCCTATATGACCTAAAAATTGCATTTTGGCTCTATTAGGATCAAACAAGTCCATTTGGGCTCTATTAGGATAAAAAAAGTCCATTTGGGCTCTATTAGGGTCAAACAAATCCACTTGGGCTCATTAGGACCAAAGAAGTACAAATTGGCCCAGTTAGGTACTTTATGACCTAACACGTCCATTTGGGCTCTATTAGGATCAAACAAGTCAATTTGGGCTCTATTAGGGTCAAACAAGTCCATTTGGGCTCCATTAAGACCAAAGAAGTACAAATTGGCCCAGTTAGGTCCTATATGACCTAAAAAGTCCATTTGGGCTCTATTAGGATCAAACAAGTCCATTTGGGCTCCAATAGGACCAAATAAGTACAAATTGGCCCAGTTAGGTCCTATATGACCTAACAAGTCCATTTGGGCTCTATTATGATCAAACAAGTCCATTTGGGCTCCAATAGGACCAAAGAAGTACAAATTGGCCCAGTTAGGTCCTTTATGACCTAACAAGTCCATTTGGGCTCCATTAGGACCAAAGAAGTACAAATTGGCCCAGTTAGGTCCTATATGCCATAAAAAGTCCATTTGGGCTCTATTAGGATCAAACAAGTCCATTTGGGCTCCAATAGGACCAAAGAAGTACAAATTGGCCGAGTTAGGTCCTATATGACCTAAAATGTCCAGTTAGGCTCTATTTGGATCAAACAAGTCCATTTGTGCTCCAATAGGACCAAAGAAGTACAAATTCGCCCAATTAGGACCTATATGACCTAAAAAGTACATTTTGGCTCTATTAGGATCAAACAAGTCCATTTGGGCTCCAATAGGACCAAAGAAGTACAAATTGGCCTAGTTAGGTCCTATATGACCTAAAAAGTCCATTTGGACTCTATTAGGATCAAACAAGTCCATTTGGGCTCCAATAGGACCAAAGAAGTACAATTTGGCCCAGTTTGGTCCTATATGACCTACAAAAGTCCATTTGGGCTCTATTAGGATCAAACAAGTGCATTTGGGATCTAATAGGACCAAAGAAGTACAAATTGGCCCAGTTAGGTCCTTTATGACCTAACAAGTCCATTTGGACTCCATTTGGACCAAAGAAGTACAAATTGGCCCAATTAGGTCTTATATGACCAAATTCGTCCATTTGGGCTCTATTAGGATCAAACAATTCCATTTGGGCTCCAATAGGACCAAAGAAGTACAAATTGGCCCAATTAGGTCGTATATGACCTAACAAGTCCATTTGGGCTCTATTATGATCAAACAAGTCCATTTGGGCACCATTAGGACCAAAGAAGTACAAATTGGCCCAGTTAGGTCCTATATGCCATAAAAAGTCCATTTGGGCTCTATTAGGATCAAACAAGTCCATTTGGGCTCCAATAGGACCAAAGAAGTACAAATTGGCCCAGTTAGGTAAAATATGACCAAACAAGTCCATTTGGGCTCTATTAGGGTCAATCAAGTCCATTTGGGCTCCATTAGGACCAAAGAAGTACAAATTGGCCCAGTTAGGTCCTATATGACCTAAAATGTCCAGTTGGGTTCTATTAGGAACAAACAAGTCCATTTGGGCTCCAATAGGACCAAAGAAGTACAAATTGGCCCAGTTAGGTCCTATATGACCTAAAAAGTGTATTTTGGGTCTATTAGGATCAAACAAGTCCATTTGGGCTCCTATAGGACCAAAGAAGTACAAATTGGCCCAGTTAGGTCTTATATGACCTAAAAAGTCCATTTGTGCTCTATTAAGATCAAACAAGTCCATTTGGGCTCTATTAGGGACAAACAAGTCCATTTGGGCTCCATTAGGACCAAAGAAGTGCAAATTGGCCCAGTTAGGTCCTATATGACCTAAAAAGTCCATTTGGGCTCCACTAGGATCAAACAAGTCCATTTGGGCTCTATTAGGACCAAAGAATTACAATTGGGCCGATCATGGCAATTGGCCGAATTAGGTCCTAAATAGTTCATTTGGGCTCTATTAGGATCAAAGAAGTCCATTTTGGCTCCATTAGGACCAAAGAAGTACAAATTGGCCCAGTTAGGTCCTATTTGACCAAAAAAGTCCATTTGTGCTCTATTAGGATCAAACAAGTCCATTTGGGCTCCATTAGGACCAAAGAAGTACAAATTGGCCCAGTTAGGTCCTATATGACCTCAAAAGTCCATTTGGGCTCTATTAGGATCAAACAAGTCCATTTGGGCTCTATTAGGGTCAAACAAGTCCATTTGGGCTCCATTAGGACCAAAGAAGTACAAATTGACCCAGTTAGGTCCTTTATGACCTAACAAGTCAATTTGGGCTCTACTAGGATCAAACAAGTCCATTTGGGCTCTATTATGATCAAACAAGTCCATTTGGCCACCATTAGGACCAAAGAAGTACAAATTGGCCCAGTTAGGACCTATATGCCATAAAAAGTCCATTTGGGCTCTATTAGGATCAAACAAGTCCATTTGGGCTCCAATAGGACCAAAGAAGTACAAATTGGCCCAGTTAGGTAAAATATGACCAAACAAGTCCATTTGGGCTCTATTAGGGTCAATCAAGTCCATTTGGGCTCCATTAGGACCAAAGAAGTACAAATTGGCCCAGTTAGGTCCTATATGACCTAAAATGTCCAGTTGGGTTCTATTAGGAACAAACAAGTCCATTTGGGCTCCAATAGGACCAAAGAAGTACAAATTGGCCCAGTTAGGTCCTATATGACCTAAAAAGTGTATTTTGGGTCTATTAGGATCAAACAAGTCCATTTGGGCTCCTATAGGACCAAAGAAGTACAAATTGGCCCAGTTAGGTCTTATATGACCTAAAAAGTCCATTTGTGCTCTATTAAGATCAAACAAGTCCATTTGGGCTCTATTAGGGTCAAACAAGTCCATTTGGGCTCCATTAGGACCAAAGAAGTACAAATTGGCCCAGTTAGGTCCTATATGACCTAAAAAGTCCATTTGGGCTCCACTAGGATCAAACAAGTCCATTTGGGCTCTATTAGGACCAAAGAATTACAATTGGGCCGATCATGGCAATTGACCGAATTAGGTCCTAAATAGTTCATTTGGGCTCTATTAGGATCAAAGAAGTCCATTTTGGCTCCATTAGGACCAAAGAAGTACAAATTGGCCCAGTTAGGTCCTATTTGACCAAAAAAGTCCATTTGTGCTCTATTAGGATCAAACAAGTCCATTTGGGCTCCATTAGGACCAAAGAAGTACAAATTGGCCCAGTTAGGTCCTATATGACCTCAAAAGTCCATTTGGGCTCTATTAGGATCAAACAAGTCCATTTGGGCTCTATTAGGGTCAAACAAGTCCATTTGGGCTCCATTAGGACCAAAGAAGTACAAATTGACCCAGTTAGGTCCTTTATGACCTAACAAGTCAATTTGGGCTCTACTAGGATCAAACAAGTCCATTTGGGCTCTATTAGGGTCAAACAAATCCATTTGGGCTCCATTAGGACCAAAGAAGTACAAATTGGTCCAATAAGGTCCTATATGACCTAAAATGTCCAGTTGGGCTCTATTAGGATCAAACAAGTCCATTTGGGCTCCAATAGGACCAAAGAAGTACAAATTGGCCCAGTTAGGTAAAATATGACCAAACAAGTCCATTTGGGTTCTATTAGGGTCAATCAAGTCCATTTGGGCTCCATTAGGACCAAAGAAGTACAAATTGGCCCAGTTAGGTCCTATATGACCTAAAATGTCCAGTTGGGTTCTATTAGGAACAAACAAGTCCATTTGGGCTCCAATAGGACCAAAGAAGTACAAATTGGCCCAGTTAGGTCCTATATGACCTAAAAAGTGTATTTTGGGTCTATTAGGATCAAACAAGTCCATTTGGGCTCCTATAGGACCAAAGAAGTACAAATTGGCCCAGTTAGGTCTTATATGACCTAAAAAGTCCATTTGTGCTCTATTAAGATCAAACAAGTCCATTTGGGCTCTATTAGGGTCAAACAAGTCCATTTGGGCTCCATTAGGACCAAAGAAGTACAAATTGGCCCAGTTAGGTCCTATATGACCTAAAAAGTCCATTTGGGCTCCACTAGGATCAAACAAGTCCATTTGGGCTCTATTAGGACCAAAGAATTACAATTGGGCCGATCATGGCAATTGGCCGAATTAGGTCCTAAATAGTTCATTTGGGCTCTATTAGGATCAAAGAAGTCCATTTTGGCTCCATTAGGACCAAAGAAGTACAAATTGGCCCAGTTAGGTCCTATTTGACCAAAAAAGTCCATTTGTGCTCTATTAGGATCAAACAAGTCCATTTGGGCTCCATTAGGACCAAAGAAGTACAAATTGGCCCAGTTAGGTCCTATATGACCTAAAACGTCCATTTGGGCTCTATTAGGATCAAACAAGTCCATTTGGGCTCTATTAGGGTCAAACAAGTCCATTTGGGCTCCATTAGGACCAAAGAAGTACAAATTGACCCAGTTAGGTCCTTTATGACCTAACAAGTCAATTTGGGCTCTACTAGGATCAAACAAGTCCATTTGGGCTCTATTAGGGTCAAACAAATCCATTTGGGCTCCATTAGGACCAAAGAAGTACAAATTGGCCCAATAAGGTCCTATATGACCTAAAATGTCCAGTTGGGCTCTATTAGGATCAAACAAGTCCATTTGGGCTCCAATAGGACCAAAGAAGTACAAATTGGCCCAGTTAGGTAAAATATGACCAAACAAGTCCATTTGGGCTCTATTAGGGTCAATCAAGTCCATTTGGGCTCCATTAGGACCAAAGAAGTACAAATTGGCCCAGTTAGGTCCTATATGACCTAAAATGTCCAGTTGGGTTCTATTAGGAACAAACAAGTCCATTTGGGCTCCAATAGGACCAAAGAAGTACAAATTGGCCCAGTTAGGTCCTATATGACCTAAAAAGTGTATTTTGGGTCTATTAGGATCAAACAAGTCCATTTGGGCTCCTATAGGACCAAAGAAGTACAAATTGACCCAGTTAGATCCTATATGACCTAAAAAGTCCATTTGTGCTCTATTAGGATCAAACAGGTCCATTTGGGCTCCATTAGGACCAAAGAAGTACAAATTGGCCTAGTTGGTCCTTTATGACCTAACAAGTCCATTTGGGCTCTATTAGGATCAAACAAGTCCATTTGGGCTCTATTAGGGTTAAACAAGTCCATTTGGGCTCCATTAGGACCAAAGAAGTACAAATTTGCCCAATTAGGTCCTATATGACCTAATTAGTCCATTTGGGCGCTATTAGGGTCAAACAAGTCCATTTGGGCTCCATTAGGACCAAAGAAGTACAAGTTGGGCTACTTAGGTCCTTTATGACCTAACAAGTCCATTTGGGCTCTATTAGGATCAAACAACTCCATTTGGGCTTTATTAGGATCAAACAAGTCCATTTGGGCTCTATTAGGGTCAAACAACTCCATTTGTGCTCCATTAGGACCAAAGAAGTACAAATTGACCCAGTTAGGTCCTATATGACCTAAAAAGTCCATTTGGGCTCTATTAGGATCAAACAAGTCCATTTGGGCTCCAATAGAACCAAAGAAGTACAATTGGCCCAGTTAGGTCCTATATGACCTAAAATTTCCAGTTGGGCTCTATTAGGATCAAACAAGTCCATTTGGGCTCCAATAGGACCAAAGAAGTACAAATTGGCCCAGTTAGGTCCTATATGACCTAAAAAGTGCATTTTGGCTCTATTAGGATCAAACAAGTCCATTTGGGCTCCAATTGGACCAAAGAAGTACAAATTGGCCCAGATAGGTCCTATATGACCTAAAAAGTCCATTTGGGCTCTATTAGGATCAAACAAGTCCATTTGGGCTCCAATAGGACCAAAGAAGTACAAATTGGCCCAGTTAGGTCCTATATGACCTAAAAAGTGCATTTTGGCTCTATTAGGATCAAACAAGTCCATTTGGGCTCTATTAGGATCAAACAAGTCCATTTGGGCTCTATTAGGGTCAAACAAGTCCATTTGGGCTCCATTAGGACCAAAGAAGTACAAATTGACCCAGTTAGGTCCTTTATGACCTAACAAGTCAATTTGGGCTCTACTAGGATCAAACAAGTCCATTTGGGCTCTATTAGGGTCAAACAAATCCATTTGGGCTCCATTAGGACCAAAGAAGTACAAATTGGCCCAATAAGGTCCTATATGACCTAAAATGTCCAGTTGGGCTCTATTAGGATCAAACAAGTCCATTTGGGCTCCAATAGGACCAAAGAAGTACAAATTGGCCCAGTTAGGTAAAATATGACCAAACAAGTCCATTTGGGCTCTATTAGGGTCAATCAAGTCCATTTGGGCTCCATTAGGACCAAAGAAGTACAAATTGGCCCAGTTAGGTCCTATATGACCTAAAATATCCAGTTGGGTTCTATTAGGAACAAACAAGTCCATTTGGGCTCCAATAGGACCAAAGAAGTACAAATTGGCCTAGTTAGGTCCTATATGACCTAAAAAGTGTATTTTGGGTCTATTAGGATCAAACAAGTCCATTTGGGCTCCTATAGGACCAAAGAAGTACAAATTGGCCCAGTTAGGTCTTATATGACCTAAAAAGTCCATTTGTGCTCTATTAAGATCAAACAAGTCCATTTGGGCTCTATTAGGGTCAAACAAGTCCATTTGGGCTCCATTAGGACCAAAGAAGTACAAATTGGCCCAGTTAGGTCCTATATGACCTAAAAAGTCCATTTGGGCTCCACTAGGATCAAACAAGTCCATTTGGGCTCTATTAGGACCAAAGAATTACAATTGGGCCGATCATGGCAATTGGCCGAATTAGGTCCTAAATAGTTCATTTGGGCTCTATTAGGATCAAAGAAGTCCATTTTGGCTCCATTAGGACCAAAGAAGTACAAATTGGCCCAGTTAGGTCCTATTTGACCAAAAAAGTCCATTTGTGCTCTATTAGGATCAAACAAGTCCATTTGGGCTCCATTAGGACCAAAGAAGTACAAATTGGCCCAGTTAGGTCCTATATGACCTAAAAAGTCCATTTGGGCTCTATTAGGATTAAACAAGTCCATTTGGGCTCTATTAGGGTCAAACAAGTCCATTTGGGCTCCATTAGGACCAAAGAAGTACAAATTGACCCAGTTAGGTCCTTTATGACCTAACAAGTCAATTTGGGCTCTACTAGGATCAAACAAGTCCATTTGGGCTCTATTAGGGTCAAACAAATCCATTTGGGCTCCATTAGGACCAAAGAAGTACAAATTGGCCCAATAAGGTCCTATATGACCTAAAATGTCCAGTTGGGCTCTATTAGGATCAAACAAGTCCATTTGGGCTCCAATAGGACCAAAGAAGTACAAATTGGCCCAGTTAGGTAAAATATGACCAAACAAGTCCATTTGGGCTCTATTAGGGTCAATCAAGTCCATTTGGGCTCCATTAGGACCAAAGAAGTACAAATTGGCCCAGTTAGGTCCTATATGACCTAAAATGTCCAGTTGGGTTCTATTAGGAACAAACAAGTCCATTTGGGCTCCAATAGGACCAAAGAAGTACAAATTGGCCCAGTTAGGTCCTATATGACCTAAAAAGTGTATTTTGGGTCTATTAGGATCAAACAAGTCCATTTGGGCTCCTATAGGACCAAAGAAGTACAAATTGGCCCAGTTAGATCCTATATGACCTAAAAAGTCCATTTGTGCTCTATTAGGATCAAACAGGTCCATTTGGGCTCCATTAGGACCAAAGAAGTACAAATTGGCCCAGTTGGTCCTTTATGACCTAACAAGTCCATTTGGGCTCTATTAGGATCAAACAAGTCCATTTGGGCTCTATTAGGGTTAAACAAGTCCATTTGGGCTCCATTAGGACCAAAGAAGTACAAATTTGCCCAATTAGGTCCTATATGACCTAATTAGTCCATTTGGGCTCTATTAGGGTCAAACAAGTCCATTTGGGCTCCATTAGGATCAAAGAAGTACAAATTGGGCTACTTAGGTCCTTTATGACCTAACAAGTCCATTTGGGCTCTATTAGGATCAAACAACTCCATTTGGGCTTTATTAGGATCAAACAAGTCCATTTGGGCTCTATTAGGGTCAAACAACTCCATTTGTGCTCCATTAGGACCAAAGAAGTACAAATTGACCCAGTTAGGTCCTATATGACCTAAAAAGTCCATTTGGGCTCTATTAGGATCAAACAAGTCCATTTGGGCTCCAATAGAACCAAAGAAGTACAATTGGCCCAGTTAGGTCCTATATGACCTAAAATGTCCAGTTGGGCTCTATTAGGATCAAACAAGTCCATTTGGGCTCCAATAGGACCAAAGAAGTACAAATTGGCCCAGTTAGGTCCTATATGACCTAAAAAGTGCATTTTGGCTCTATTAGGATCAAACAAGTCCATTTGGGCTCCAATTGGACCAAAGAAGTACAAATTGGCCCAGATAGGTCCTATATGACCTAAAAAGTCCATTTGGGCTCTATTAGGATCAAACAAGTCCATTTGGGCTCCAATAGGACCAAAGAAGTACAAATTGGCCCAGTTAGGTCCTATATGACCTAAAAAGTGCATTTTGGCTCTATTAGGATCAAACAAGTCCATTTGGGCTCTATTAGGATCAAACAAGTCCGTTTGGGCTCTATTAGGGTCAAACAAGTCCATTTGGGCTCCATTAGGACCAAAGAAGTACAAATTGGCCCAGTTAGGTCCTTTATGACCTAACTAGTCCATTTGGGTTGTACTAGGATCACACAAGTCCGTTTGGGCTCTATTAGGATGAAACAAGTCCATTTTGACTCCATTAGGACCAAAGAAGTACAAATTGGCCCAATTAGGTCCTATATGACCTAACAAGTACATCTATCTGAAAATACGAGCAGTGACCCATGGAGATTAGGGTCTAGTTAGTTACGGCCAGTGCGTCTTGTGAGGCGCATTTTTATTATGTTTTTCGCTGTTTAAATTTTTGTCTAAGTATTTGCCTGTGAGGGATCCTACTGATAGGATATCCTCAACAGTGTTTTGTAATATGCATAATATACTTATATTTTGATATGCCATTCTATATGAAGTTGTATAATTTATAAGTTAAGTTTTAATTTTTACCTATTTTCACGTGAAGCATGCGATTAATTAATTAAATAATGAGGTTTTAATCTAATGACACAAAGAGGCACAACGAGGTGTCTCATGGCCTGAGGGTCAAGGGATAACCATGAGGTCATGGAAAGAGGGTCTTGGGTTAACCATGGGAACATGGTAGGTGAGTCATGTTTTAATCCTGGGATCTTAGCGGGAGGGTCATGGGTTAACCATTGGCTCATGGTGGGTGGGTGATGGGGTAACCATGGGATCAAGGGGTGAGTATCATGGGTTAACCATGTGAGGGTCATGGGTTAACCAAGGGATCATGGAAAGAGGTTCATTGGTTAACCATGGGATCATGGCAAGTGGGTCATGGATTAACCATGGGATCATGGAATTAGGGTCATGGGTTAACCCTGGGTTCATGGCTTGAGGATCATGGGTTAACCATGGGATCATGGCAAGAGGGTCAAGGGTTAACCATGGGATCATGGCAAGTGGGTCATGGGTTAACCATGGGATCAAGGCAAGTTGGTTGTTTGCTTACCATCGGATCATGGTGGGAGAGTCATGGGTTAACCATGTAATCATGGCTTGAGGGTCATGGGTTAACCATGGGACCATGGCAAGGGAGTCATGGGTTAACCAAGCGACCATGGCAAGAGGGTCATGCGCAAACCATGGGATAATGACAAGTGGGTCATGGGTTAACGATGGGATCATGGTGTGAGGGTAATATGTTAACCAGGTGATCATTGCAAGTGGGTCAAGGGTTAACCTTGGGATAATGGCAAGAGGGTCATGGGTTAACCATGGGATCAAGGCAAGAGGGTCATAGGTTAACCATGGGATCATGTCGTGAGCGTCATGGGTTAACAATGGGATCATGGCGTGAGGGTCGTGGGTTAACCATGTGATCATGACAAATGGGTCATAGGTTAACCCTGGGATAATGGCAAGATGGTCATGGGTTAACAATGGGATCAAGGAGTGAGGGTCATAGGTTAACCATGGGATCATGGCGTGAGGGTCATGGGTTAACCATGTGATCAAGGGAAGTGGGTCATGGGTTAACCATGTGATCGTTGTAAGAGGGTCATGGTTTAAGCATAGGATCATGGCAAGAGGGTCATGGGTTAACCATGGGATCATGGCGAGTGGGTCATGGGTTAATGATGAGTGTGATTCCACATCATCTTTGTCTATCATTTTGCATGCATTTTCATGTAGTTTAGGCATTTTTAATTAGATTTTAGGTTAATTTTCCTTTGGAACGGGTAAGGCGGTTTTTTGTGTGTTGTTTTGCAGATATCAAGGGTAAATTGCTCAAGATCAACCATGATGAAGTTTGGATGAAGATGGAGCTTTAAAACTGAAGAAAATGAGCCAAACAGAGCCCATCACGGCCTAGCCGTGATGCCCATCACGGCCATGATCGAGCAAAACTGAAAAAGAACAAAGGTGAAGTCGAGTCCGTCACGGCCAGCCGTGATAGCCATCACGGCCGTGACCCAAAACCACCACAAGTCAGAAGCTGTCAGGGCCAGGCCATGATGGCCATCACGGCCGTGATGGCCATCACGGCCGGGCCGTGATGAGCATCACGGCCATGACAGACCAACCAGTGAAGAATTTTCAAGGCAGAATCCGTCACGGCCTGGCCGTGATAGCCATCACGGCCGCGCCGCGTATTACGTGGCTCGAAGTAACAGGTGGATCTAATTTGAGTTGGATTAGGACTCTAACTGCCCAATTCTATAAATAAGGGACCAGCAGAGGCGGTAAATCATCGGACCTTTGGGGCTACTACTCTAGGCATAGATTTAGGATCTCTTCTCCTCTTCTCCTCTCTTCTCTTTTCTGATTTTTATTATGTTGTCAACCTTGACTTGTCATCTCCATGGCAAGACTGGAGTAGTAGCTTAGTTTCTAGGGACTAGGGCTCTGCCCGAGGCAAGTTTGTAAATGATGTTAATTTGATGTTGAAACCATTGTTGATTTATAATTGTTTTAGATCTGATTTCTAGTGTGTTATTCACTCATAAATTTCGGCAACCGTTTATTTACGTGACATAGACGTTCTAAGGAGGAACCTAGCGGTGAACTTAGGATTTCTAGGGTGATTCACTCGTAAAGCCCGGCAGCCACTAGTTTGTGAGATGTGAATGATCCAAGGAGGAACCTAGCGGTGAACTTAGGTTATTTGCATGACCGAGACATTCCAAGGAGGAGCCTAGCGGCGAACTTGGGTGTCGGACCTATAGAAGTCAGACTTGGGACTGAAATCACGAGAGTTAGAAGCCGTCCCTCGAGGAGCAACGAGTTGTCACGGAACGCAAAGGGTCCAATCTGGGATCGACTACCACGAGAGTAGGGGTCGGGTCAATTGGGCACGGCTTTTGTAACCCGAGAGGGAGCTTAAGCTATCAGAGGATAAACTCGCCTTCAAGGCAATCTCGGTAATCAACAAAGGTAAATCAGATTAGCAACATAAACAGCCTCAAAGGTAACCCAAATCCCTAGGAATCCATTTAGATCAAAACCCCAAAAACATTTGTTTTCTGTTTTAATTGTTCTCTGCTCATCTATCTTTCAAATTCAAAAACCATTTCAAAAATATAAAAATCCTTTTTACAAAGTCCAGATCTAATCGATTCGAAAACCGATTGCGATTCGGGAACACAGTCTCTGTGGGTTCGATATCTTTTATTACTTGACGGCAGTCCGGTACACTTGCCGGATTCGCAACGCGCGTGTGTCCGCGCACGACACCAAGTTTTTGGCGCCGTTGCCGGGGACTGTGCCTTTTCGAATCTCAATTCAAATTTTGAATTGATTTTTTTGGACCTTTTCTTTTTATTTGATTTTTATTTCTGAAAAAAATAAAAATAAAATTCTTTTCCTTCTATTGTATCCATCTCTCTTTGAGTTATATGCAAAGATCCCTAAGTCTTGGGAGCCTTAGTGAGATTGATCCGGAGATCGAGAGGACCTTCCACAGACGTAGAAGACTACTAAGAGAGGAAGAAAGGTCGATTCCCATTTCACTCATGGCGAATCAACCGGATACAAAACCTTTGAAGGATTACGCAGCCCCAAATGCGAGAGGCTTGCGAACTGGGATTGCAAGGCCAGAGATTGAGGCGGAGAACTACACTATTCCGCCCATGCTAATCAACATGATTAGGCAACATCAGTTCGGAGGATTGCCTTCGGAGGACCCGACCGATCATATAGAGACATTTTTAGAGTTCACCGATGCAATCCGGATTCATGGAGCCTCAGTCGATGTTGTGCGTTTGAGACTGTTCCCCTCATCTCTCACTGGAAAGGCGAAGGCCTGGCTTAAGCAAATTCCCGCTAACACTTTGACCACTTGGGACCAATTGGAGCAGGCGTTCTTGGAGAAATTCTTCCCTCCATCCAAGACGGCCTACATAAGAACCCAGATCACCGGCTTCTTCCAAAAAGACGGAGAATCATTATCGGAAGCCTGGGATCGTTACAAAGGACTGCTGGAGTCGTGCCCACATCACGGACTCGAGAGGTGGTTAATAGTGCACACCTTCTATAACGGATTGGACTACTCTTCGAAGGTGTCACTAGATTCTGCAGCCGGTGGAGCGTTTATGAATAGGCCTCTCACTGAGGCATTCAACATCATCGAGAATGTCGCCACCAACTACCACCAATGGGGATCCGAAAGAGGTAATAACCCGAACAAGATTTCGGGGGGTAAGTTTGAGGTAAATAGCACAGATCTTATTATGTCAAAGATAGACTCACTTAACAAACGTTTTGATCGGCTTGAAAGAGCTAATGTGAGTGCAATAGGTGCTACTAACACTATTTGTGAGATTTGTGGAATGAAGGGACATGACATGATGGGATGCCCACATGGATCCGACGCTTCGGGTGAACAAGTGAACTCTTGTAACAACTACTATGATACGAACCCGAAGCTGCCCAACTATGCTCCCCCAAATCCCTACAACCAAAGAAGGAACAACCCTTACCTCTCCTACGGCAACTACAGCAACACGCTCAACCATGAGTTCCAAGAAGGTCAAGGTAATAAGAGAACCACACCGGGGTACCCTCAGGTACAAAGATCTAAACTCGAGACTTTATTTGAAAGTTTTGTCGAAACTCAGACAAAACAGAATGAGGAGTTTAGACAACAAGGAAGGGCAGTGAGTGAGGCAATAAAGGATCTAGCATCTAAGGTAGACAACTTAGCAACTCATAACAAGATGCTAGAAACCCAGATTGCCCAACAAGCCAAAGACGTACTCGAGACCTAAGGGTGCATTCCTGGGCAACCCGAAGCAAATCCCAATGAGCATTGCAATGTCATACACTTGAGGGATGATAAGCTTGGGGTGGGGGTAGCTGAAATGGACGTGGAACCGGAGGAGGACACGAACGAAAAAAAAGAGCCGAACAGAAATATGTCCCTCCACCACCGTACCAACCCCCGATACCTTTCCCACAGAGGTTGGTCGGGAAAAAGCAAGTAGATGTAGAGACTAAAATGCCTACTAAAACTGAAAGACCCGGGTAGTTTCTCCATCGCTTGCTCGATTGAACAAGTGCAAATTGACCAAGCCTTATGTGACCTAGGGGCTAGTGCGAGCTTGATGTCCCTCACTATCATGGAAAGGTTGGGAAGCAAAAGAGTTGAGACCATTCAAATTCCCCTTACAAATTGCGGATGGCTCAACTAGGACTCCTCTAGGCATACTAGAGAATGTTCCTGTAAAGGTAGGGAAAATTCTCATCCCTACCGACTTCCCCGGTATTGGACATGAAAGGGAATTCTAAATTCCCCATCATTTTAGGAAGGCCATTCTTGGCAACACTGGAGCATTAATAGACGTAAGGAATGGCAAACTCTCTCTAAATGTAGAGGAAGGTAGGGTAAATTTTCAGTTGATTAACTCTTGTAACAACCCTCCTTTTGAGAGCCATGTGTGCAGAATTGATGTAACGTCTCCAGGTAGAGAGAAAGAACTTAGCATGGAAGCAACCCCAAAGATATGCATGGTTGGAGATGCACCCAGTGGTGAAGTTGGAATTGCTGTCCATGCAGAAACAATACTTCCGCCGGGAGAAAGGAAGGCTAGGAAGCTCCGAGAGAAAAGAGCAAAGCGGAAGCGTTACTGGCCGTATGAGCAGAAACGGCTATTTGAAGGAGCTCCATGGAAAAGAAGTGTTCCTGCACTTCTACGCCCAGCCGACCCCGGTTGACTGAAGGAAGTTTGGTCAAGCTTAAGACCATAAATAAGCGCTTCTTGGGAGGCAACCCAAGTTTTCTTTCCCTTTTTCGTTTTGTTTTTGAATTCACCTCTTGAATAATTTGAGAAGATCAAGAGGCAAAAATATCATTAATAGGTTTGTCTAGTGTTTTCAGGTTGAGAAAGAGAAGAAGAGCATAAAAAAAATAAAGTCAGAGGCCATCATGCCCTGGCCGTGACAGTGGTCACGGCCGTGATGAACTAAACAAGAGCACAGAAAGGATCACGGCCTAGCCGTGAAAACCATCACGGGCATGATGAGTAGGATGCCAAGATCAGAGAGCATCACGGCCTAGCCGTGATGTAGATCACGGCCGTAACAGGGCAACTCCTGAGGATCAGAATTGATCACGGCCTGCCCGTGATAAGCCTCACGGCCGTGATAAAATTTCTACCCAAGTTTTGACTGGAATGTGAAGCCAACACCCGCTACCGACTCGGTAAGTTGTTCCATTTTTCTCCTCTCTCTGACTTGATTATTTACATTGGAGACAATGTAAGTAATCAAGCTTGGGGTAGGGGTATTTATTTTTGCATTTGCATTGTTGCATTCATATTGCATTCACATAGGCATAGATTGGTATGATCACATTCTCTAGATTTCCCCTCACTTAGAACATGCATCCGATTGTGAGAACTTGGAGCCAAATGAATTGAGATAGTGAATTTTGAACCCAATTTTTCATTATTCTTGTGATATGGCTAAAAATGAAATTTCTTGAGATAGTCATTTGATAGTTGATAATTAGCATGTGGTTCATTAGACTTGTGTACCTCACTGATTTTTGAACTACTAAATGTAAGATTTTGAGCCAAAAGGGGTATTCACTAAATCTACCCCATTTCTTGTGCAAGAGTGATTTAATTCCTCATGGACTGTATTTTCTAGAACTTGACTTGAAACCATTTCAAAACTTAAAAATTTTCTGAAAACATTTTTGGAAATGATTGAGGCACTAGGTATTTTTCCGGCCTCCCGAGCTTTGAATGATAAATGCTACCCCTTAGTTGCCCAATTTTGAGCCTAAAGAAAAAAAAAATACTTTTCTTGGTACCATGAATTAATTTGATAAATAATGCTTGGTATGGCACCTTTTAAAGTATTACAAAAAGGGTAATTGGTAGTTGGAAAAAGTATGGGAAGAAAAGCTAGAAAGTAATTTCTCTTGAGCTATAAATCTCCCCTTCTCCAAACAAATAAAAATGAAATAAACAGAAAAAAATGGAGAAGGGGATGACAAAGAAAGTGAGAAATGAAAAGAAAAAGAAAAAGAAAAAAAAATAATAGAAGGAGAAAGGTGGAAAAAGTAAATCAAAGCCCTTAAAAGGTATTTTAGAAGGTGTCATACCTTGTAATGTTTGATAATCTATCTAGCCTTCTTGAAAATTCCCTTTCTTTGATTTTCCCACCTAACAATAAATCCCATGGCCACATTACAACCAAAGGAAAAGACCTCTTGATTCTTAAGTGTTTTCTTAAATAAAGTAGAGATTTGGTTAATAGTCAAGCCTATGGTAAAATACTTTACTTGAGGAAATGGAGTGAATTGTCATAAACCCTAAAACACTTGAGTGAGGTGAGATGAGTGCCCAAATCAGTGAGGACATGAACTTGAAGAACCTAAGCTTCTAATTGGACTTGAACTTGATTATCTCTTGAATGCTTATTAAAAATGCCTATTACTTGGATTAGCTTCTAGGGTTCTTAGTTCACTATCCATGCTTTGATTGATTTATCTTATGGCCTGAGTAATTGCTTGAGGACAAGCAAAGTTTTAAGCTTGGGGTGATTTGATGAGTGTGATTCCACATCATCTTTGTCTATCATTTTGCATGCATTTTCATGTAGTTTAGGCATTTTTAATTAGATTTTAGGTTAATTTTCCTTTGGAACGGGTAAGGCGGTTTTTCGTGTGTTGTTTTGCAGATATCAAGGGTAAATTGCTCAAGATCAACCATGATGAAGTTTGGATGAAGATGGAGCTTTAAAACTGAAGAAAATGAGCCAAACAGAGCCCATCACGGCCTAGCCGTGATGCCCATCACGCCATGATCGAGCAAAAACCGAAAAAGAACAAAGGCTGAAGTACGAGTCAGTCACGGCCTAGCCGTGATAGCCATCACGGCCGTGACCCAAAACCACCACAAGTCAGAAGCTGTCAGGGCCAGGCCATGATGGCCATCACGGCCGTGATGGCCATCACGGCCGGGCCGTGATGAGCATCACGGCCATGACAGACCAACCAGGGAAGAATTTTCAAGGCAGAATCCGTCACGGCCTGGCCGTGATAGCCCTCACGGCCGTGACGCGTATTACTTGGCTCAGAAGTAACAGAATTGGATCTAATTTGAGTTGGATTAGGACTCTAACTGCCCAATTCTATAAATAAGGGACCAGGCAGAGGCAGAAATCATCAGACCTTTGGGGCTACTACTCTAGGCATAGATTTAGGATCTCTTCTCCTCTTCTCCTCTCTTCTCTTTTCTGATTTTTATTATGTTGTCAACCCAGCTTGTCATCTCCATGGCAAGACTGGAGTAGTAGCTTAGTTTCTAGGGACTAGGGCTCGCCGAGGCAAGTTTGTAAATGATGTTAATTTGATGTTGAAACCATTGTTGATTTATAATTGTTTTAGATCTGATTTCTAGTGTGTTATTCACTCATAAATTTCTAAGAACCGTTTATTTACGTGACATAGACGTTCTAAGGAGGAACCTAGCGGTGAACTTAGGATTTCTAGGGTGATTCACTCGTAAAGCCCGGCAGCCACTAGTTTGTGAGATGTGAATGATCCAAGGAGGAACCTAGCGGTGAACTTAGGTTATTTGCATGACCGAGACATTCCAAGGAGGAACCTAGCGGTGAACTTGGGTGTCGGACCTATAGAAGTCAGACTTGGGACTGAAATCACGAGAGTTAGAAGCCGTCCCTCGAGGAGCAACGAGTTGTCATGGAATGCAAAGGGTCCAATCTGGGATCGACTACCACGAGAGTAGGGGTCGGGTCAATTGGGCACGGCTTTTGTAACCCGAGAGGGAGCTTAAGCTATCAGAGGATAAACTCGCCTTCAAGGCAATCTCGGTAATCAACAAAGGTAAATCAGATTAGCAACATAAACAGCCTCAAAGGTAACCCAAATCCCTAGGAATCCGTTTAGATCAAAACCCCAAAAACATTTGTTTTCTGTTTTAATTGTTCTCTGCTCATCTATCTTTCAAATTCAAAAACCATTTCAAAAATATAAAAATCCTTTTTACAAAGTCCAGATCTAATCGATTCGAAAACCGATTGCGATTCGGGAACACAGTCTCTGTGGGTTCGATATCTTTTATTACTTGACGGCAGTCCGGTACACTTGCCGGATTCGCAACGCGCGTGCGTCCGCGCACGACACCAGTTAACCATGGGATCATTACATGATGGT
The DNA here is from genome assembly GCA_030762895.1 of Sophora flavescens. Classification (NCBI taxonomy): domain Eukaryota; kingdom Viridiplantae; phylum Streptophyta; class Magnoliopsida; order Fabales; family Fabaceae; genus Sophora; species Sophora flavescens. Next base: position 4,923,427 of record JAUPTC010000010.1, on the reverse strand, counting down.
AATGGGTTAACAATGGTTTCATGGCAAGAGGATCATGGGCTAACCATTTGATCAATACAAGTGGGTCATGGGTTAACCAAGGGATCATGGCGGGAGGGTCATGGTTTAACCAATGGATCATGGCAAGGGGGTCATGGGTAAACCATGTGATCATGGCGTGAGGGTCGGGGGTAAACCATGGGATCAAGGCCATGGGTCAAGGGTTAGCCATGGGATCATGGCAAGTCGGTCATGGTTTAACCATGGGATCATGGTTTGAGGGTCATGGGTTATCTTCGCGGTCATGAAAAGATGGCATGGGTTAACCATGGGATAATGGCAGGTGGGTCATGGGTTAAACATGGGATCATGGCGGGAGGGTAATGGGTTAACCATGAGATCATGGAGGGTGGGTGATGGGATAACCAAGGCATCATGGGGTGAGTATCATGGGTTAATCATGTGATCATGGAGTTAGGGTCTTGGGTTAACCTTGTGATAATGGCAAGAGGGTCATGGGTTAAACAAGGGATCATGGCAAGAGGGTCATGGCTTAACCATGGGATCATGTCGTGAGCAACATGGGTTAACCATGGGAACATGGCGTGAGGGTCGTGGGTTAAGCATGTGATCATGGCAAGTGGGTCATGGGTTAACCCAGGGATTATGGCAAGATGATCATGGGTTAACAATGGGATCAAGGAGTAAGGGTCATGGGTTAACCATGGGATCATGGCGTGAGGGTCATGGGTTAACCATGTGATCAGGACAAGTGGGTCATTGGTTAACCATGGGATAATGGCAAGTGGGTCATTGGTTAACCATGGGATCATGGTGTGAGGGTCATGGGTTAACAATGGTATCATGGCAAGGGGGTCATGGGTAAACCATAGGATCATGGCGTTAGCATCATGGGTTAACCATGGAATCATGGCGTGAGGGTCATGGGTTAACATTGTGATGAAGGCAAGTGGGTCATGGGTTAACCATGTGATCAGAGCATGAGGGTCATGGTTTAAGAATGGGATCATGGCAAGAGGGTCATGGGTTACCCATGGGATCATGGCAAGTGGGCCATGGGTCAACCATGGGAACATGGCGTGAGGGTCGTGGGTTAACCATGGGGTCATGGCAAGAGCGTCATGGGCTAACCATGGAACCTTGGCAAGGGAGTCATGGGTTAACCATGGGATCATGGCAAGTAGGTCATGGGTTAACCATGGGATCATTACATGATGGTCATGGGTTAACCAAGGTTTCATGGCAAGAGGATCATGGGCTAACCATGGGATCAATACAAGTGGGTCATAGGTTAACCAAGGGATCATGGCGGGAGGGTCGTGGTTTAAACATGAGATCATGGCAAGGGGATAAAACAAGTCCATTTGGGCTCCATTAGGACCAAAGATGTACAAATTGGCCCAGTTAGGTCCTATATGACCTAAAAAGTCCATTTGGGCTCTACTAGGATCAAACAAGTCCATTTGGGCTCCAATAGGACCAAAGAAGCACAAATTGGCCCAGTTAGGTCCTATAACTTGTGTGATCCTAGTAGAGCCCAAATGGACTTGTTAGGTCATAAAGGACCTAACTGGGCCAATTTGTACTTCTTTGGTCCAAATGGAGCCCAAATGGACTTGTTTGACCCAAATAGAGCCCAAATGGACTTGTTTGATCCTAATAGAGCCCAAATGGACTTGTTAGGTCATAAAGGACCTAACTGGGCCAATTTGTACTTCTTTGGTCCAAATGGACTTGTTTGACGCTAATAGAGCCCAAATGGACTTTTTAGGTCATATAGGACCTACTTGGGCCAATTTGTACTTCTTTGGTCCTATTGGAGCCCAAATGGACTTGTTTGATCCTAATAGAGCCCAACTGGACATTTTAGGTCATATAGGACCTAACTGGGCCAATTTGTACTTCTTTGGTCCTATTGGAGCCCAAATGGACTTGTTTGATCCTAATAGAGCCCAAATGGACTATTTAGGTCATATAGGACCTAACTGGGCCAATTTGAACTTCTTTGGTCCTATTGGAGCCCATATGGACTTGTTTGATCCTAATAGAGCCCAACTGGACATTTTAGGTCATATAGGACCTAACTGGGCCAATTTGTACATCGCTGGTCCTATTGGAGCCCAAATGGACTTGTTTGATACTAATAGAGCCCAAATGGACTTTTTAGGTCATATAGGACCTAACTAGGCCAATTTGTACTTCTTTGGTCCTATTGGAGCCCAAATGGACTTGTTTGAACCTAATAGAGCCCTACTGGACATTTTAGGTCATATAGGACCTAACTGGGCCAATTTGTACTTCTTTGGTCCTATTGGAGCCCAAATGGACTTGTTTGAAACTAATAGAGCCCAAATGGACTAGTTAGGTCAAATAGGACCAAACTGGGCCAATTTGTACTTCTTTGGTCCTAATGGAGCCAAAATGGACTTCTTTGATCCTAATAGAGCCCAAATGGTCTTTTTAGGTCATATGGGACCTAATTGGCCCAATTTGTACTTCTTCGGTCCTAATGGAGGCCAAATGGACTTGTTTGATCCTAATAGAGCCCCAATGGACTTGTTTGATACTAATAGAGCCCATACGGACTTGTTAGGTCATAAAGGACCTAACGGGGCCAATTTATACTTCTTTGGTGCTAATGGAGCCCAAATGGACCTGTTTGATCCTAATCGAGCCCAAATGGACTTTTTAGGTCATAAAGGACCTAACTGGGTCAATTTATACTTCTTTGATCCTATTAGATCCCAAATGGACTTTTTTTATCCTAATAGAGCCCAAATGGACTTTTTAGGTCCTATAGGACCTAACTAGGCCAATTTGTACTTCTTTTGTCCAAATGGACTTGTTTGATCCTTATTGAGCCCCAATCGACTTGTTAGGACCTAGTAAGGCTAATTGCCCCGAACGGCCCAATTGTAATTCTTTGGTCCTAATGGAGCCCAAATGGACTTGTTTGATCCTAATAGAGCCCAAATGGACTTGTTAGGACCTAGTTGGGCCAATCACCCCGATCGGTCCAAATGGACTTGTTTGATCCTAATAGAGCCCAAATGGACTTTTTAGGTCATATAGGACCTATCTGGGCCAATTTGTACTTCTTTGGTCCTATTGGAGCCCAAATGGACTTGTTTGAGCCTAATAGAGCCAAAATGCACTTTTTTGGTCATATAGGACCTAACTGGGCCAATTTGTACTTCTTTGGTCCTATTGGAGCCAAAATGGACTTGTTTCAACCTAATAGAGCCCAAATGGACTTTTTAGGTCATATAGGACCTAACTGGCCCAATTTGTACATCTTTGGTCCTATTGGAGCCCAAATGGACTTGGTTGATCCTAATAGAGCCCAACTGGACATTTTAGGTCATATAGGACCTATCTGGGCCACTTTGTACTTCTTTGGTCCTATTGGAGCCCAAATGGACTTGTTTGATCCCAATAGGACCAAAGAAGTACAAATTGGCCCAGTTAGGTCCTATATGACCTAAAAAGTCCATTTGGGCTCTATTAGGATCAAACAAGTCCATTTGGACTCCAATAGGACCAAAGAAGTACAAATTGGCCCAGTAAGGTCCTATATGACCTAAAATGTCCAGTTGGGCTCTATTAGGATCAAACAAGTCCATTTGGGCTCCAATAGGACCAATGAAGTACAAATTGGCCCAGTTAGGTCCTATATGACCTAAAATGTCCATTTAGGCTCCATTAGGACCAAAGAAGTACAAATTGGCCCAGTTAAGTCCTATATGACCTAAAAAGTCCATTTGGGCTCTATTAGGGTCAAACAAGTCCATTTGGGCTCCATTAGGACCAAAGAAGTACAAATTGGCCCAGTTAGGTCCTTTATGACCTAACAAGTCCATTTGGGCTCTACTAGGATCAAACAAGTCCATTTGGGCTCTATTCGGATCAAACAGGTCCATTTGGGCTCTATTAGGATCAATCAAGTCCATTTGGGCTCTAATAGGACCAAAGAAGTACAAATTGGCCCAGTTAGATCCTATATGACCTAAAATGTCCAGTTGGGCTCTATTAGGATCAAACAAGTCCATTTGGGCTCCAATAGGACCAAAGAAGTACAAATTGGCCCAGTTAGGTACTATATGACCAAAAAAGTGCATTTTGGCTCTATTAGGATCAAACAAGTCCATTTGGGCACTAATAGGACCAAAGAAGTACAAATTGGCCCAGTCAGGTCCTATATGATCTAAAAATTCCATTTTGGCTCTATTAGGATCAAACAAGTCCATTTGGGCTCTATTAGGGTCAAACAAGTCCATTTGGGCTCCAATAGGACCAAAGAAGTACAAATTGGCCCAGTTAGGTCGCAAACAAGTCCATTTGGGCTCCAATAGGACCAAAGAAGCACAAATTGGCCCAGTTAGGTCCTATATGACCTAAAAAGTGCATTTTGGCTCTATTAGGATCAAACAAGTCCACTTGGGCTCTATTAGGATCAAACAAGTCCATTTGGGCTCTATTAGGGTCAAACAAGTCCATTTGGGCTCCATTAGGACCAAAGAAGTACAAATTGGCCCAGTTAGGTCCTATATGACCTAAAAAGTCCATTTGGGCTCCATTAGGACCAAAGAAGTACAAATTGGCCCAGTTTGGTCCTATATGAGCCTAAATGGACTTGTTTGATCCTAATAGAGCCCAAATGGACTTTTTAGGTCATATAGGACCTAACTGGGCCAATTTGTACTTCTTTGGTCCTATTGGAGCCCAAATGGACTTGTTTGATCCTAATAGAGCCCAACTGGACTTTTTAGGTCTTATAGGACCTATCTGGGCCACTTTGTACTTCTTTGGTCCTATTGGAGCCCAAATGGACTTGTTTGATCCCAATAGGACCAAAGAAATACAAATTTGCCCAGTTTGGTCCTATATGACCTAAAAAGTCCATTTGGGCTCTATTAGGATCAAACAAGTCCATTTGGACTCCAATAGGACCAAAGAAGTACAAATTGATCCAGT
>JAUPTC010000010.1:4871153-4917953 GCA_030762895.1 Sophora flavescens | reverse complement strand
TCCTAATAGAACCCAATTTGTACCTCTTTGGTCCTTTTGGAGCCCAAATGGACTTGTTTGATCCTAATAGAGCCCAACTGGACATTTTAGGATCAAACAAGTCCATTTGGGCTCCAATAGGACCAAAGAAGTACAAATTGGCCCGGTTAGGTCCTATATGAACCAAAAAGTCCATTTGGGCTCTATTAGGTTCAAACAAGTCCATTTTGGCTCCAATAGGACCAAAGAAGTACAAATTGACCCAGTTAGGTCCTATATGACCTAAAAAGTGCATTTTGGCTCTATTAGGATCAAACAAGTCCATTTGGCCCAATAGACCAAAGAAGTACAAATTGGCCCTTTTGGTCCTATATGAACTAAAAAGTCCATTTGGGTTATTAGGATCAAAAAAGTCAATTTGGGCTCCATAGGACCAAAGAAGTACAAATTGGCCCAGTTAGGTCCTATATGACCTAAAAAGTCCATTTGGGCTCTATTAGGATCAAAAAGTCCATTTGGCTCCAATAGGACCAAAGAAGTACAAATTGGCCCAGTTAGGTCCTATATGACCTAAAATGTCCAGTTGGGCTCTATTAGGATCAAACAAGTCCATTTGGGCTCCAATAGGACTAAAGATGTACAAATTGGCCCAGTTAGGTACTATATGACCGAAAAAGTGCATTTTGGCTCTATTAGGATCAAACAAGTCCATTTGTGCTCCAATAGGACCAAAGAAGTACAAATTGGCCCAGTTAGGTCCTATATGACCTAAAAATTCCATTTTGGCTCTATTAGGATCAAACAAGTCCATTTGGGCTCTATTAGGGTCAAACAAGTCCATTTGGGCTCCAATAGGACCAAAGAAGTACAAATTGGCCCAGTTAGGTCCTATATGACCTAAAAAGTCCATTTGGGCTCTATTAGGATCAAACAAGTTCATTTGGGCTCTATTAGGTTCAAACAAGTCCATTTGGGCTCCAATAGGACCAAAGAAGTACATATTGGCCCATTTGTCCATTTGGGCCAATTTGTACTTCTTTGGTCCTATATGAGCCCAAATGGACTTGTTTGATCCTAATAGAGCCAAAATGCACTTTTTAGGTCATATAAGACCTAACTGGGCCAATTTGTACTTCTTTGGTCCTATTGGAGCCCAAATGGACTTGTTTGATCCTAATAGAGCCCAAATGGACTTCTTAGGTCATATAGGACCTAACTGGGCCAATTTGTACTTCTTTGGGCCTATTGGAGCACAAATGGACTTGTTTGATCCTAATAGAGCCCAACTGGACATTTTAGGTCATATAGGACCTAACTGGGCCAATTTGTACTTCTTTGGTCCTATTGGAGCCCAAATGAACTTGTTTGATCCTAATAGAGCCCAAATGGACTTTTAGGGTCATATAGGACCTAACTGGGTCAATTTGTACTTCTTTGGTCCTATTGGAGCCCAAATGGACTTGTTTGATCCTAATAGAGCACCATGGACTTGTTAGGTCATAAAGGACCTAACTGTGCCAATTTGTACTTCTTTGGTCCTATTGGAGCCCAAATGGACTTGTTTGATCCTAATAGATCGCAAATGGACTTTTTAGGTCATATAGGACCTAATTGGACCAATTTTTTCTTCTTTGGTCCTATTGGAGCCCAAATGGACTTGTTTGATCCTAATAGAGCCCTAATGGACTTGTTTGATCCTAATAGAGCCCATATGGACTTGTTAGGTCATAAAGGACCTAACTGGGCCAATTTGTACTTCTTTGGTCCTAATAGAGCCCAAATGCACTTGTTTGATACTAATAGAGCCAAAATCACTTTTTAGGTCATATAGGACCTAATTTGGCCAATTTGTACTTCTTTGGTCCTATTGTAGCCCAAATGGACTTGTATGATCCTAATAGAGCCCAACTGGACATTTTAGGTCATATAGGACCTAACTGGGCCAATTTGTACTTCTTTGGTCCTATTGGAGCCCAAATGGACTTGTTTGATCCTAATAGAGCCCAAATGGAATTGTTTGATCCTAATAGAGCCCAAATGGACTTGTTAGGTCATATAGGACCTAACTGGACCAATTTGTACTTCTTTGGTCCTATTGGCGCCCAAATGGACTTGTTTGACCCTAATAGAGCCCAAATGGACTTGTTTGATCCTAATAGAGCCCAAATGGACTTGTTAGGTCATATAGGACCTAACTGGACCAATTTGTACATCTTTGGTCCTATTGGAGCCCAAATGGACTTGTTTGATCATAATAGAGCCAAAATGCACTTTTTAGGTCATATAGGACCAAACCGGGCCAATTTGTACTTCTTTGGTCCTATTGGAGCCCAAATGGACTTGTTTGTGCCCAATTAAGGTCAAAATGCACTTTTTAGGTCATATAGGACCAAACTGGGCCAATTTGTACTTCTTTGGTCCTATTGGAGCCCAAATGGACTTGTGTGATCCTAATAGAGCCCAAATGGACATTTTAGGTCATATAGGACCTAAATGGGCGAATTTGTACTTCTTTGGTCCTAATGGATCCCAAATGGACTTGTTTGACCCTAATAGAGCCCAAATGGACTTGTTTGATCCTAATAGAGCCCAAATGGACTTTTTAGGGCATATAGGACCTAACTGGGCCAATTGGTACTTCTTTGGTCCTATTGGAGCCCAAATAGACTTGTTTGATCCTAATAGAGCCAAAATGCACTTTTTAGGTCATATATGACCTAACAGGGCCAATTTGTACTTCTTTGGTGCTGTTGGTGCCCAAATGGACATGTTTGATCCTTATAGAGCCCAAATGGACTTTTTAGGTCATATAGGACCTAACTGGGCGAATTTGTACTTCTTTGGTCCTCTTGGAGTCCAAATGGACTTGTTTGATCCTAATAGAGCCCAAATGGACTTTTTAGGTCATATAGGACCTAACTGGGCCAATTTGTACTTCTTTGTTCCTAATGGAGCCCAAATGGACTTGTTTGATCCTAATAGAGCCCAAATGGACCTGTTTGATCCTAATAGAGCCCAAACGGACTTGTTAGGTCATAAAGGACCTAACTGGGCCAATTTGTACTTCTTTGGTCCTAATGGAACCCAAATGGACTTGTTTGACCCTAATAGAGCCCAAATGGACCTGTTTGATCCTAATAGAGCCCAAACGGACTTGTTAGGTCATAAAGGACCTAACTGGGCCAATTTGTACTTCTTTGGTCCAAATGGAGCCCAACTGGACCTGTTTGATCCTAATAGAGCCCAAATGGACTTTTTAGGTCATATAGGACCTAACTGGGCCAATTAGTACTTCTTTGGTCCTAATAGAGCCCAAATGCACTTGTTTGATCCTATTAGAGCCCAAATGGACTTTTTAGGTCACATAGGACCTAACTAGGCCAATTTGTACTTCTTTGGTACTATTGGAGCCCAAATGGACTTGTTTGATACTAATAGAGCCAAAATGCAATTTTTAGGTCATATAGGACCTAACTGGGCCAATTTGTACTTCTTTGGTCCTATTGGAGCCCAAATGGACTTGTTTGAACCTAATAGAGCCCAAATGGACAGTTAGGTCAAATAGGACCTAACTGGGCCAATTTGTACTTCTTTGGTCCTAATGGAGCTCAAATGGACTTGTTTGATCCTAATAGAGCCCAAATGGACATTTAAGGTCATATAGGACCTAACTGGGCCAATTTAAACTTCTTTGGTCCTATCGGAGCCCAAATGGACTTATTTTATCCTAATAGAGCCCAAATGGACATGTGTGATCCTAGTAGAGCCCAAATGGACTTGTTTGATCCTAATAGAGCCAAAATGGACTTGTGTGATCCTAGTAGAGCCCAAATGGACTTGTTAGGTCATAAAGGACCTAACTGGGCCAATTTGTACTTCTTTGGTCCTATTGGAGCCCAAATGGACTTGTTTGACCCTAATAGAGCCCAAATGGACTTGTTTGAACCTAATAGAGCCCAAATGGACTTCTTAGGTCATATAGGACCTAACTGGGCCAATTTGTACTTCTTTGGGCCTATTGGAGCCCAAATGGACTTGTTTGATCCTAATAGAGCCCAACTGGACATTTTAGGTCATATAGGACCTAACTGGGCCAATTTGTACTTCTTTGGTCCTATTGGAGCCCAAATGAACTTGTTTGATACTAATAGAGCCAAAATGCAATTTTTAGGTCATATAGGACCTAACTGGGCCAATTTGTACTTCTTTGGTCCTATTGGAGCCCAAATGGACTTGTTTGAACCTAATAGAGCCCAAATGGACAGTTAGGTCAAATAGGACCTAACTGGGCCAATTTGTACTTCTTTGGTCCTAATGGAGCTCAAATGGACTTGTTTGATCCTAATAGAGCCCAAATGGACATTTAAGGTCATATAGGACCTAACTGGGCCAATTTGAACTTCTTTGGTCCTATCGGAGCCCAAATGGACTTATTTTATCCTAATAGAGCCCAAATGGACATGTGTGATCCTAGTAGAGCCCAAATGGACTTGTTTGATCCTAATAGAGCCAAAATGGACTTGTGTGATCCTAGTAGAGCCCAAATGGACTTGTTTGGTCATAAAGGACCTAACTGGGCCAATTTGTACTTCTTTGGTCCTAATGGAGCCCAAATGGACTTGTTTGACCCAAATAGAGCCCAAATGGACTTTTTAGGTCAAAAAGGACCTAACTGGGCCAATTTGTACTTCTTTGGTCCTAATGGAGCCCAAATGGACTTGTTTGACCCTAATAGAGCCCAAATGGACTTGTTTGAACCAAATAGAGCCCAAATGGACTTCTTAGGTCATATAGGACCTAACTGGGCGAATTTGTACTTCTTTGGGCCTATTGGAGCCCAAATGGACTTGTTTGATCCTAATAGAGCCCAACTGGACATTTTAGGTCATATAGGACCTAACTGGGCCAATTTGTACTTCTTTGGTCCTATTGGAGCCCAAATGAACTTGTTTGATCCTAATAGAGCCCAAATGGACTTTTAGGGTCATATAGGACCTAACTGGGTCAATTTGTACTTCTTTGGTCCTATTGGAGCCCAAATGGACTTGTTTGATCCTAATAGAGCCCAATTGGACTTGTTAGGTCATAAAGGACCTAACTGTGCCAATTTGTACTTCTTTTGTCCTATTGGAGCCCAAATGGACTTGTTTGATCCTAATAGAGCCCAAATGGACTTTTTAGGTCATATAGGACCTAATTGGACCAATTTGTTCTTCTTTGGTCCTATTGGAGCCAAAATGGACTTGTTTGATCCTAATAGAGCCCTAATGGACTTGTTTGATCCTAATAGAGCCCATATGGACTTGTTAGGTCATAAAGGACCTAACTGGGCCAATTTGTACTTCTTTGGTCCTAATAGAGCCCAAATGCACTTGTTTGATACTAATAGAGCCAAAATCACTTTTTAGGTCATATAGGACCTAATTTGGCCAATTTGTACTTCTTTGGTCCTATTGGAGCCCAAATGGACTTGTATGATCTAATAGAGCCCAACTGGACATTTTAGGTCATATAGGACCTAACTGGGCCAATTTGTACTTCTTTGGTCCTATTGGAGCCCAAATGGACTTGTTTGATCCTAATAGAGCCCAAATGGAATTGTTTGATCCTAGTAGAGCCCAAATGGACTTGTTAGGTCATATAGGACCTAACTGGACCAATTTGTACTTCTTTGGTCCTATTGGCGCCCAAATGGACTTGTTTGACCCTAATAGAGCCCAAATGGACTTGTTTGATCCTAATAGAGCCCAAATGGACTTGTTAGGTCATATAGGACCTAACTGGACCAATTGGTACTTCTTTGGTCCTATTGGAGCCCAAATGGACTTGTTTGATCCTAATAGAGCCAAAATGCACTTTTTAGGTCATATATGACCTAACAGGGCCAATTTGTACTTCTTTGGTCCTATTGGAGCCCAAATGGACTTGTTTGATCCTTATAGAGCCCAAATGGACTTTTTAGGTCATATAGGACCTAATTGGGCGAATTTGTACTTCTTTGGTCCTCTTGGAGCCCAAATGGACTTGTTTGATCCTAATAGAGCCCAAATGGACTTTTTAGGTCATATAGGACCTAACTGGGCCAATTTGTACTTCTTTGTTCCTAATGGAGCCCAAATGGACTTGTTTGATCCTAATAGAGCCCAAATGGACCTGTTTGATCCTTATAGAGCCCAAACGGACTTGTTAGGTCATAAAGGATCTAACTGGGCCAATTTGTACTTCTTTGGTCCTAATGGAACCCAAATGGACTTGTTTGACCCTAATAGAGCCCAAATGGACCTGTTTGATCCTAATAGAGCCCAAACGGACTTGTTAGGTCATAAAGGACCTAACTGGGCCAAATTGTACTTCTTTGATCCTATTGGAGCCCAAATGGACTTGTTTGATCCTAATAGAGTCCAAATGGACTTTTTAGGTCATATAGGACCTAACTGGGCCAATTTGTGCTTCTTTGGTCCAAATGGAGTCCAAATGGACTTGTTTGATCCTTATTGAGCCCTAATCGACTTGTTAGGACCTAGTTAGGCCAATTGCCCCGAACGGCCCAATTGTAATTCTTTGGTCCTAATGGAGCTCAAATGGACTTGTTTGATCCTAATGGAGCCCAAATGGACTTGTTTGATCCTAATCGAGCCCAAATGGACTTGTGTGATCCTAGTAGAGCCCAAATGGACTTGTTTGATCCTACTAGAGCCCAAATGGACTTGTTTGATCCTAGTGGAGCCCAAATGGACTTTTTAGGTCATATAGGACCTAACTGGGCCATGTTGTACTTCTTTGGTCCTAATGGAGCCCAAATGGACTTGTTTGACCCTAATAGAGCCCAAATGGACTTGTTTGATCCTAATAGAGCCCAAATGGACTTTTTAGGCCATAAAGGACCTAACTGTGCCAATTTGTACTTCTTGGTCCTATTAGATCCCAAATGGACTTGTTTGATCCTAATAGAGCCCAAATGGACTTTTTAGGTCATATAGGACCTAACTGGGTCAATTTGTACTTCTTTGGTCCTATTGGAGCGCAAATGGACTTGTTTGATCCTAATAGAGCCAAAATGCACTTTTTAGGTCATATAGGGCCTAATGGGCCAATTTGTACTTCTTTGGTCCTATTGGAGACCAAATGGACTTGTTTGATCCTAATAGAGCCCAAATGGACTTTTTAGGTCATATAGGACCTAACTGGGCCAATTTATACTTCATTGGTCCTAATGGAACCCAAATGTACTTGTTTGACCCTAATAGAGCCCAAATGGACTTGTTTGATCCTAACATAGCCCAAATGGACTTGTTTGGTCATAAAGGACCTAACTGTGCCAATTTGTACTTCTTTGGTCCTATTGGAGCCCAAATGGCCTTGTTTGATCCTAATAGAGCCCAACTGGACATTTTAGGTCATATAGGACCTAACTGGGCCAATTTGTACTTCTTTGGTCCTATTGGAGCCCAAATGGACTTGTTTGATCCTAATAGAGCCAAAATGCACTTTTTAGGTCATATAGGACCTAATTGGGCCAATTTGTACTTCTTTGGTCCTGATGGAGCCCAAATGGACTTGTTTGACCCTAATAGAGCCCAAATGGACTTGTTTGATCCTAATAGAGCCCAAATGGACTTGTTAGGTCATAAAGGACCTAACGGGGCCAATTTGTACTTCTTTGGTCCTGTTGGAGCCAAGATGGACTTGTTTGATCCTAGTAGAGCCCAAATGGACTTTTATGGTTATAAAGGACCTAACTGGGCCAATTTGTACTTCTTTGGTCCTATTAGATCCCAAATGGACTTGTTTGATCCTAATATAGCCCAAATGGACGTTTTAGGTCATATAGGACCTAATTGGGCCAATCTGTACTTCTTTGGTCCAAATGGAGCCCAAATGGACTTGTTTGATCCTAAAAGAGCCCAAATCGACTTGTTTGGACCTAATTGGGCCAATTGCCCCGAACGGGCCAATTGTAATTCTTTGGTCCTAATGGAGCCCAAATGGACTTGTTTGATCCTAATGGAGCGCATATGGACTTGTGTGATCCTAGTAGAGCCCAAATGGACTTGTTTGATCTTAATAGAGCCCAAATGGACTTGTTTGATCTTAGTGGAGCCCAAATGGACTTGTTTGATCCTAATAGAGCCCAAATGGACATTTTAAGTCATAAAGGACCTAACTGTGCCAATTTGTACTTCTTTGGTCCTATTGGAGCCCAAATGGACTTGTTTGATCCTAATAGAGCCCAACTGGACATTTTAGGTCATATAGGACCTAACTGGGCCAATTTGTACTTCTTTGATCCTAATAGAGCCCAAATGGACTTGTTTGATCCTAATAGAGCCCAAATGGACTTGTTAGGTCATAAAGGACCTAACTTGGCCAATTTGTACTTCTTTGGTCCTAATGGAGCCCAAATGGACTTGTTTGACCCTAATAGAGCCCAAATGGACTTGTTAGTTCATAAAGGAGCCCAAATGGACCTGTTTGATCCTAATAGAGCCCAAATGGACTTTTTAGGTCATATAGGACCTAACTGGGCCAATTTGTACATCTTTGGTCCTAATGGAGCCCAAATGGACTTGTTTTATCCCCTTGCCATGATCCCATGGTTAAACCACGACCATCCCGCCATGATCCCTTGGTTAACCTATGACCCACTTGTATTGATCCCATGGTTAGCCCATGATCCTCTTGCCATGAAACCATGGTTAACCCATGACCATCATGTAATGATCCCATGGTTAACCCATGACCTATTTGCCATGATCCCATGGTTAACCCATGACTCCCTTGCCATGGTCCCATGGTTAGCCCCTGACGCTCTTGCCATGACCCCATGGTTAACCCAGGACCCTCACGCCATGTTCCCATGGTTGACCCATGGCCCACTTGCCATGATCCCATGGGTAACCCATGACCCTCTTGCCATGATCCCATGCTTAAACCAGGACCCTCATGCTCTGATCACATGGTTAACCCATGACCCACTTGCCTTCATCACACTGTTAACCCATGACCCTCACGCCATGATTCCATGGTTAACCCATGACGCTCACGCCATGATCCTATGGTTTACGCATGACCCCCTTGCCAAGATACCATTGTTAACCCATGACCCTCATGCCATGATCCCATGGTTAAGCAATGACCCACTTGCCATTATCCCATGGTTAACCCATGACCCACTTGTCCTGATCACATGGTTAACCCATGACCCTCATGCCATGATCCCATGGTTAACCCATGATCATCTTGCCTTAATCCCTAGGTTAACCCAAAGAAGTACAAATTGGCCCAGTTAGGTCCTATATGACCTAAAAAGTGCATTTTGGCTCTATTAGGATCAAACAAGTCCAATTGGGCTCCAATAGGACCAAAGAAGTACAAATTGGCCCAGTTAGGTCCTATATGACCTAAAAAGTCCATTTGGGCTCTATTAGGATCAAACAAGTCCATTTGGGCTCTATTAGGGTCAAACAAGTCCATTTGGGCTCCAATAGGACCAAAGAAGTACAAATTGGCCCAGTTAGGTCCTTTATGACCAAACAAGTCCATTTGGGCTCTACTAGGATCACACAAGTCCATTTGGGCTCTATTAGGATCAAACAAGTCCATTTGGGCTCCATTAGGACCAAAGAAGTACAAATTGGCACAGTTAGGTTTTTTATAACCTAACAAGTCCATTTGGGTTCTATTAGGATCAAACAAGTCCATTTGGGATCTATTAGGACTTGTTTGATCCTATGACCTAACAAGTCCATTTGGGCTCTATTAGGATCAAACAAGTCCTACTATGCCAATTAACAATGTTTAGCAATTAAGCCCAATTAATGCCAATAATGTAAAAGTAAAAACAATGATTGTACAAGTTGTCTAATTTCCGTCTCTCTCTGGTTTGTGGGGCTGTAAACTGCTATTTATGCTTATTAATCCTGACCTAACCTAGACCAAATTAAGGGCCTCTGAATAAGCATTCAAACAAGGTATCATATGCCTTAATTGGGCTTAAGATGACTAAGTTAGGCCCATTTAAGTGAAGGAACATAATGGACTGAGCATTGATCCGCTCAAGAGAAATCGGGACCCAATAGGACCAAAGAAGTACAAATTGGACTTGTTTGACCCTAATAGAGCCCAAATGGACTTGTTTGATCCTTATAGAGCCCAAATGGACTAGTTTGATCCTAATAGAGCTAAAATGCACTTTTTAGGTCATATAGGACCTAACTGGGTCAATTTGTACTTCTTTGGTCCTATTGGAGCCCAAATGGACTTGTTTGATCCTAATAGAGCCCAAATGGACTTGTTTGATCCTAATAGAGCCCATATGGACTTTTTAGGTGAAAAAGGACCTAACTGGGCCAATTTGTACTTCTATGGTCCTAATAGAGCCCAAATGGACTTGTATGATCCTAGTAGAGCCCAAATGGACTTGTTTGATCCTAATAGAGCCCAAATGGACTTGTTTGATCCTAATAAAGCCCAAATGGACTTTTTAGGTCATATAGGACCTAACTGGGCCAATTTGTACATCTTTGGTATAATGGAACCCAAATGGACTTGTTTGATCATAATAGAGCCCAAATGGACTTTTTGGGTCATATAGGACCTAACTGGGCCAATTTGTACTTATTTGGTCCTATTGGAGCCCAAATGGGCTTGTTTGATCCTAATAGAGCCCAAATGGACTTTTTAGGTCATATAGGACCTAATTGGGCCAATTTGTACTTCTTTGGTCCTAATGGAGCCCAAATGGACTTGTTTGATCCTAATAGAGCATAAATGGACTTTTTAGGTCATATAGGACCTAACTGGGCCACTTTGTACTTCTTTGGTCCTAATGGAGCCCAAATGGACTTGTTTGACCTTAATAGAGCCCAAATGGACTTGTTTGATCCTAATAGAGCCCAAATGGACTTGTTAGGTCGTAAAGGACCAAACTGGGCTAATTTGTACTTCTTTTGTCCTATTGGAGCCCAAATGGACTTGTTTGATCCTAATAGAGCCCAAATGGACTTTTTAGGTCATATCCGACCTATCTGGGTCAATTTGTACTTCTTTGGTCATATTGGAGCCCAAATGGACTTGTTTGATCCTAATAGAGCCAAAATACACTTTTTAGGTCGTATAGGACCTAACTGGGCCAATTTGTACTTCTTTGGTCCTATTGGAGCCCAAATGGACTTGTTTGATCCTAATAGAGCCCAACTGGACATTTTAGGTCATATAGGAACTAACTGGGCCAATTTGTACTTGTTTGGTCCTAATGGAGCCCAAATGGACTTGTTTGACCCTAATAGAGCCCAAATGAACTATTTAGGACCTAATTGGACCAATTGCCATGATCGGCCCAATTGTACTTCTTTGGTCCTAATAGATCCCAAATGGACTTGTTTGATCCTAGTGGAGCCCAAATGGACTTTTTAGGTCATATAGGACCTAATTGGGCCAATTTGTACTTCGTTGGTCCTAATAGAGCCCAAATGGACTTGTTTGATCCTAATAGAGCCCAAATGGACTTGTGTGATCCTAGTAGTTCCCAAATGGGCTTGTTTGATCCTAATAGAGCCCAAATGGACTTTTTAGGTCAAAAAGGACCTAACTGGGCCAATTTGTGCTTCTTTGGTCCTATTGGAGCCCAAATGGACTTGTTTGATCCTAATAGAGCCCAACTGGACATTTTAGGTCATATTGGACCTAACTGGGCCAATTTGTATTTCTTTGGTCCTAATGGTGCCAAAATGGACTTCTTTGATCCTAATAGAGCCCAAATGAACTATTTAGGACCTAATTGGGCCAATTGCCATGATCGGCCCAATTGTACTTCTTTGGTCCTAATAGAGCCCAAATGGACTTGTTTGATCCTAGTGGAGCCCAAATGGACTTTTTAGGTCATATAGGACCAAACTGGGCCAATTTGTACTTCTTTGGTCCTAATGGAGCCCAAATGGACTTGTTTGACTCTAATAGAGCCCAAATGGACTCGTTTGATCATAATAGAGCCTAAATGGACTTGTTAGGTCCTAAAGGACCTAACTGGGCCAATTTGTACTTCTTTTGTCCTATTGGAGCCCAAATGCACTTGTTTGATCCTAATAGAGCCCAACTGGACATTTTAGGTCATATAGGACCTAACTGGGCCAATTTGTACTTCTTTGGTCCTATTGGAGCCCAAATGGACTTGTTTGATCCTAAGAGAGCCCAGATGTCCTATTGGAGCCCAAATGGACTTGTTTGATCCTAAGAGATTCCAAATGGACTATTTAGGTCATATAGGACCTAACTGGGCCAATTTGTACTTCTTTGGTCCTAATGGAGCCCAAATGGACTTGTTTGACCCTAATAGAGTCCAAATGGACTTTTTTGATCCTAATAGAGCCCAAATGGACTTGTTAGGTCATAAAGGACCTAACTGTCCCAATTTGTACTACTTTGGTCCTGTTGGAGCCAAGATGGACTTGGTTGATCCTAATAGAGCCCAAATGGACTTTTATGGTTATAAAGGACCAATCTGGGCCAATTTGTACTTCTTTGGTCCTATTAGATCCCAAATGGACTTGTTTGATCCTAATAGAGCCCAAATGGACTTTTTAGGTCATAGAGTACTTAACTGGGCCAATTTGTACTTCTTTGGTCCAAATGGAGCCCAAATGGACTTGTTTGATCCTAATAGAGCCCAAATCGACTTGTTTGGACCTAATTGGGCCAATTGCCCCGAACGGCCCAATTGTAATTCTTTGGTCCTAATGGAGCCCAAATGGACTTGTTTAAACCTAATAGAGCCCAAATGGACTTTTTAGGTCATAAATTACCTAACTGGGTCAATTTGTACTTCTTTGGTTCTAATGGAGCCCAAATGGACCTGTTTGATCCTATTAGAGCCCAAATGGACTTTTTAGGTCGTAAAGGACCTAACTGGGTCAATTTGTACTTCTTTGGTCCTATTAGATTCCAAATGGACTTGTTTGATCCTAATAGAGCCCAAATGGACTTTTTAGGTCATATAGGACCCAATTGGGCCAATTTGTACTTCTTTGGTCCAAATGGAGTCCAAATGGACTTGTTTGATCCTTATTGAGCCCCAATCGACTTGTTAGGACCAAGTTAGGTCAATTGCCCCGAACTGGTCAATTGTAATTCTTTGGTCCTAATGGAGCCCAAATGGACTTGTTTGATCCTAATAGTGCCAAAATGGACTTGTGTGATCCTAGTAGTTCCCAAATGGGCTTGTTTGATCCTAATAGAGCCCAAATGGACTTTTTAGTTCAAAAAGGACCTAACTGGGCCAATTTGTACTTCTTTGGTCCTATTGGAGCCCAAATGGACTTGTTTGATCCAAATAGAGCCCAACTGGACATTTTAGGTCATATAGGACTTAACTGGGCCAATTTGTACTTCTTTGGTCCTAATGGAGCCAAAATGGACTTCTTTGATCCTAATAGAGCCCAAATGAACTATTTAGGACCTAATTGGGCTAATTGCCATGATCGGCCCAATTGTACTTCTTTGGTAGGATAGAGCCCAAATGGACTTGTTTGATCCTAGTGGAGCCCAAATGGACTTTTTAGGTCTTATAGGACCTAACTGGGTCAATTTGTACTTCTTTGGTTCTAATGGAGCCCAAATGGACTTGTTTGACCCTAATAGAGCCCAAATGGACTTGTTTGATCCTAATAGAGCCTAAATGGACTTGTTAGGTCATAAAGGACCTAACTGTGCCAATTTGTACTTCTTTGGTCCTACTGTAGCCCAAATGGACTTGTTTGATCCTAATTGAGCCCAACTGGACACTTTAGGTCATATAGGACCTAACTGGGCCAATTTGTACTTCTTTGGTCCTAATGGAGCCCAAATGGACTTGTTTGACCCTAATAGAGTCCAAATGGACTTTTTTGATCCTAATAGAGCCCAAATGGACTTGTTAGGTCATAAAGGACCTAACGGGGCCAATTTGTACTTCTTAGGTCCTGTTGGAGCCAAGATGGACTTGGTTGATCCTAATAGAGCCCAAATGGACTTTTATGGTTATAAAGGACCTAACTGGGCCAATTTGTACTTCTTTGGTCCTATTAGATCCCAAATGGACTTGTTTGATCCTAATAGAGCCCAAATGGACTTTTTAGTTCATAGAGGACTTAACTGGGCCAATTTGTACTTCTTTGGTCCAAATGGAGCCCAAATGGACTTGTTTGATCCTAATAGAGCCCAAATGGACTTGTTAGGTCGTAAAGGACCTAACTGGGCTAATTTGTACTTCTTTGGTCCTATTGGAGCCCAAATGGACTTGTTTGATCCTAATAGAGCCCAAATGGACTTTTTAGGTCATATCCGACCTATCTGGGTCAATTTGTACTTCTTTGGTCATATTGGAGCCCAAATGGACTTGTTTGATCCTAATAGAGCCAAAATAAACTTTTTAGGTCGTATAGGACCTAACTGGGCCAATTTGTACTTCTTTGGTCCTATTGGAGCCCAAATGGACTTGTTTGATCCTAATAGAGCCCAACTGGACATTTTAGGTCATATAGGACCTAACTGGGTCAATTTGTACTTGTTTGGTCCTAATGGAGCCCAAATGGACTTGTTTGACCCTAATAGAGCCCAAATGAACTATTTAGGACCTAATTGGGCCAATTGCCATGATCGGCCCAATTGTACTTCTTTGGTCCTAATAGATCCCAAATGGACTTGTTTGATCCTAGTGGAGCCCAAATGGACTTTTTAGGTCATATAGGACCTAACTGGGCCAATTTGTACTTCTTTGGTCCTAATAGAGCCCAAATGGACTTGTTTGATCCTAATAGAGCCCAAATGGACTTGTGTGATCCTAGTAGTTCCCAAATGGGCTTGTTTGATCCTAATAGAGCCAAATGGACTTTTTAGGTCAAAAAGGACCTAACTGGGCCAATTTGTACTTCTTTGGTCCTATTGGTGCCCAAATGGACTTGTTTGATCCTAATAGAGCCCAACTGGGCATTTTAGGTCATATAGGACCTAACTGGGCCAATTTGTATTTCTTTGGTCCTAATGGAGCCAAAATGGACTTCTTTGATCCTAATAGAGCCCAAATGAACTATTTAGGACCTAATTGGGCCAATTGCCATGATCGCCCAATTGTACTTCTTTGGTCCTAATAGAGCCCAAATGGACTTGTTTGATCCTAGTGGAGCCCAAATGGACTTTTTAGGTCATATAGGACCAAACTGGGCCAATTTGTACTTCTTTGGTCCTAATGGAGCCCAAATGGACTTGTTTGGCCCAAATAGAGCCCAAATGGACTCGTTTGATCCTAATAGAGCCCAAATGGACTTGTTAGGTCATAAAGGACCTAACTGTCCCAATTTGTACTTCTTTTGTCCTATTGGAGCCCAAATGCACTTGTTTGATCCTAATAGAGCCCAACTGGACATTTTAGGTCATATAGGACCTAACTGGGCCAATTTGTACTTCTTTGGTCCTATTGGAGCCCAAATGGACTTGTTTGATCCTAATAGAGCCCAGATGTCCTATTGGAGCCCAAATGGACTTGTTTGATCCTAATAGAGCCCGAATGGACTTTTATGGTTATAAAGGACCAATCTGGGCCAATTTGTACTACTTTGGTCCTATTAGATCCCAAATGGACTTGTTTGATCCTAATAGAGCCCAAATGGACTTTTCAGGTCATAGAGTACTTAACTGGGCCAATTTGTACTTCTTTGGTCCAAATGGAGTCCAAATGGAGCCCAAATGGACTTGTTTGATCCTAATAGAGCCCAAATCGACTTGTTTGGACCTAATTGGGCCAATTGCCCCGAACGGCCCAATTGTAATTCTTTGGTCCTAATGGAGCCCAAATGGACTTGTTTGAACCTAATAGAGCCCAAATGGACTTTTTAGGTCATAAATTACCTAACTGGGTCAATTTGTACTTCTTTGGTTCTAATGGAGCCCAAATGGACCTGTTTGATCCTATTAGAGCCCAAATGGACTTTTTAGGTCATAATTACCTAACTGGGTCAATTTGTACTTCTTTGGTCCTATTAGATTCCAAATGGACTTGTTTGATCCTAATAGAGCCCAAATGGACTTTTTAGGTCATATAGGACCCAATTGGGCCAATTTGTACTTCTTTGGTCCAAATGGAGTCCAAATTGACTTGTTTGATCCTTATTGAGCCCCAATCGACTTGTTAGGACCTAGTTAGGTCAATTGCCCCGAACTGCCCAATTGTAATTCTTTGGTCCTAATGGAGCCCAAATGGACTTGTTTGATCCTAATAGTGCCCAAATGGACTTGTGTGATCCTAGTAGTTCCCAAATGGGCTTGTTTGATCCTAATAGAGCCCAAATGGACATTTTAGTTCAAAAAGGACCTAACTGGGCCAACTTGTACTTCTTTGGTCCTATTGGAGCCCTAACGGACTTGTTTGATCCTAATAGAGCCCAACTGGACATTTTAGGTCATATAGGACTTAACTGGGCCAATTTGTACTTATTTGGTCCTAATGGAGCCAAAATGGACTTCTTTGATCCTAATAGAGCCCAAATGAACTATTTAGGACCTAATTGGGCTAATTGCCATGATCGGCCCAATTGTACTTCTTTGGTAGGATAGAGCCCAAATGGACTTGTTTGATCCTAGTGGAGCCCAAATGGACTTTTTAGGTCTTATAGGACCTAACTGGGTCAATTTGTACTTCTTTGGTTCTAATGGAGCCCAAATGGACTTGTTTGACCCTAATAGAGCCCAAATGGACTTGTTTGATCCTAATAGAGCCTAAATGGACTTGTTAGGTCATAAAGGACCTAACTGTGCCAATTTGTACTTCTTTGGTTCTATTGTAGCCCAAATGGACTTGTTTGATCCTAATTGAGCCCAACTGGACACTTTAGGTCATATAGGACCTAACTGGGCCAATTTGTACTTCTTTGGTCCAAATGGAGCCCAAATGGACTTGTTTGATCCTAATAGTGCCCAAATGGACTTGTGTGATCCTAGTAGTTCCCAAACGGGCTTGTTTGATCCTAATAGAGCCCAAATGGACTTTTTAGTTCAAAAAGGACCTAACTGGGCCAATTTGTACTTCTTTGGTCCTATTGGAGCCCAAATGGACTTGTTTGATCCTAATAGAGCCCAACTGGACATTTTAGGTCATATAGGACTTAATCTAGGCCAATTTGTACTTCTTTGGTCCTAATGGAGCCAAAATGGACTTCTTTGATCCTAATAGAGCCCAAATGAACTATTTAGGACCCAATTGGGCTAATTGCCATGATCGGCCCAATTGTACTCATTTGGTAGGATAGAGCCCAAATGGACTTGTTTGATCCTAGTGGAGCCCAAATGAACTTTTTAGATCTTATAGGACCTAACTGGGTCAATTTGTACTTCTTTGGTTCTAATGGAGCCCAAATGGACTTGTTTGACCCTAATAGAGCCCAAATGGACTTGTTTGATCCTAATAGAGCCTAAACGGACTTGTTAGGTCATAAAGGACCTAACTGTGCCAATTTGTACTTCTTTGGTCCTATTGTAGCCCAAATGGACTTGTTTGATCCTAATTGAGCCCAACTGGACACTTTAGGTCATATAGGACCTAACTGGGCCAATTTGTACTTCTTTGGTCCTAATGGAGCCCAAATGGACTTGTTTGACCCTAATAGAGCCCAAATGGACTTGTTAGGTCATAAAGGACCTAACGGGGCCAATTTGTACTTCTTTGGTCCTGTTGGAGCCAAGATGGACTTGGTTGATCCTAACAGAGCCCAAATGGACTTTTATGGTTATAAAGGACCTAACTGGGCCAATTTGTACTTCTTTGGTCCTATTAGATCCCAAATGGACTTGTTTGATCCAAATAGAGCCCAAATGGACTTTTTAGTTCATAGAGGACTTAACTGGGCCAATTTGTACTTCTTTTGTCCAAATGGAGCCCAAATGGACTTGTTTGATCCTAATAGAGCCCAAATGGACTTGTTAGTTCGTAAAGGACCTAACTGGGCTAATTTGTACTTCTTTGGTCCTATTGGAGCCCAAATGGACTTGTTTGATCCTAATAGAGCCTAAATGGACTTTTTAGGTCATATCCGACCTATCTGGGTCAACTTGTACTTCTTTGGTCATATTGGAGCCCAAATGGACTTGTTTGATCCTAATAGAGCCAAAATGCACTTTTTAGGTCATATAGGACCTAACTGGGCCAATTTGTACTTCTTTGGTCCTATTGGATCCCAAATGGACTTGTTTGATCCTAATAGAGCCCAACTGGACATTTTAGGTCATATAGGACCTAATGGGCCAATTTGTACTTATTTGGTCCAATTGGAGCCCAAATGGACTTGTTTGACCCTAATAGAGCCCAAATGAACTATTTAGGACCTAATTGGGCCAATTGCCATGATCGGCCCAATTGTACTTCTTTGGTCCTAATAGATCCCAAATGGACTTGTTTGATCCTAGTGGAGCCCAAATGGACTTTTTAGGTCATATAGGACCTAATCTGGGCCAATTTGTACTTCTTTGGTCCTAATAGAGCCCAAATGGACTTGTTTGATCCTAATAGAGCCCAAATGGACTTGTGTGATCCTAGGAGTTCCCAAATGGGCTTGTTTGATCCTAATAGAGCCCAAATGGACTTTTTAGGTCAAAAAGGATCTAACTAGGTCAATTTGTACTTCTTTGGTCCTATTGGAGGCCAAATGGACTTGTTTGATCCTAATAGAGCCCAACTGGACATTTTAGGTCATATAGGACCTAACTGGGCCAATTTGTATTTCTTTGGTCCTAATGGAGCCAAAATGGACTTCTTTGATCCTAATAGAGCCCAAATGAACTATTTAGGACCTAATTGGGCCAATTGCCATGATCGGCCCAATTGTACTTCTTTGGTCCTAATAGAGCCCAAATGGACTTGTTTGATCCTAGTGGAGCCCAAATGGACTTTTTAGGTCATATAGGACCAAACTGGGCCAATTTGTACTTCTTTGGTCCTAATGGAGCCCAAATGGACTTGTTTGACCCTAATAGAGCCCAAATGGACTCGTTTGATCCTAATAGAGCCCAAATGGACTTGTTAGGTCATAAAGGACCTAACTGTCCCAATTTGTACTTCTTTTATCCTATTGGAGCCCAAATGCACTTGTTTGATCCTAATAGAGCCCAACTGGACATTTTAGGTCATATAGGACCTAACTGGGCCAATTTGTACTTCTTTGGTCCTATTGGAGCCCAAATGGTCTTGTTTGATCCTAATAGAGCCCAAATGGACTTTTTAGGTCATAGAGTACTTAACTGGGCCAATTTGTACTTCTTTGGTCCAAATGGAGCCCAAATGGACTTGTTTGATCCTAATAGAGCCCAAATCGACTTGTTTGGACCTAATTGGGCCAATTGCCCTGAACGGCCCAATTGTAATTCTTTGGTCCTATTGGAGCCCAAATGGACTTGTTTGAACCTAATAGAGCCCAAATGGACTTTTTAGGTCATAAATTACCTAACTGGGTCAATTTGTACATCTTTGGTTCTAATGGAGCCCAAATGGACCTGTTTGATCCTAATAGAGCCCAAATGGACTTTTTAGGTCATAAAGGACCTAACTGGGTCAATTTGTACTTCTTTGGTCCTATTAGATCCCAAATGGACTTGTTTGATCCTAATAGAGCCCAAATGGACTTTTTAGGTCATATAGGACCCAATTGGGCCAATTTGTACTTCTTTGGTCCAAATGGAGTCCAAATGGACTTGTTTGATCCTTATTGAGCCCCAATCGACTTGTTAGGACCTAGTTAGGTCAATTGCCCCGAACTGCCCAATTGTAATTCTTTGGTCCTAGTGGAGCCCAAATGGACTTGTTTGATCCTAATAGTGCCCAAATGGACTTGTGTGATCCTAGTAGTTCCCAAATGGGCTTGTTTGATCCTAATAGAGCCCAAATGGACTTTTTAGTTCAAAAAGGACCTAACTGGGCCAATTTGTACTTCTTTGGTCCTATTGGAGCCCTAATGGACTTGTTTGATCCTAATAGAGCCCAATTGGACATTTTAGGCATAAAGGACTTAACTGGGCCAATTTGTACTTCTTTGGTCCTAATGGAGCCAAAATGGACTTCTTTGATCCTAATAGAGCCCAAATGAACTATTTAGGACCTAATTGGGCTAATTGCCATGATCGGCCCAATTGTACTTCTTTGGTAGGATAGAGCCCAAATGGACTTGTTTGATCCTAGTGGAGCCCAAATGGACTTTTTAGGTCTTATAGGACCTAACTGGGCCAATTTGTACTTCTTTGGTCCTAATGGAGCCCAAATGGACTTGTTTGACCCTAATAGAGCCCAAATTGACTTGTTTGATCCTAAAAGAGCCCAAATGGACTTGTTAGGTCATAAAGGACCTAACTGTGCCAATTTGTACTTCTTTGGTCCTATTGGAGCCCAAATGGACTTGTTTGATCCTAATTGAGCCCAACTGGACACTTTAGGTCATATAGGGCCTAACTGAGCCAATTTGTACTTCTTTGGTCCTATTGGAGCCCAAATGGACTTGTTTGATCCTAATAGAGCCCAAATGGAGTTTTTAGGTCATATAGGACCTAACTGGGCCAATTTGTACTTCTTTGGTCCTATTGGAGCCCAAATGGACTTGTTTGATTCTAATAGAGCCCATTTGGGCTCTATTAGGGTCAAACAAGTCCATTTGGGCTCTATTAGGGTCAAACAAGTCCATTTGGGCTCCATTAGGACCAAAGAAGTATAAATTGGCCCACTTAGGTCCTATATGACCTAAAAAGTCCATTTGGGCTCTATTAGGATCAAACAAGTCCATTTGGGCTCTTTTAGGGTCAAACAAGTCCATTTGGGCTCCATTAGGACCAAAGATGTACAAATTAGCCTAGTTAGGTCCTATATGACCTAAAAAGTCCATTTGGGCTCTATTAGGATCAAACAAGTCAATTTGGGCACCAATAGGACCAAAGAAGTACAAATTGACACAGTTAGGTCCTTTATGACCTAACAAGTCCATTTGGGCTCTATTAGAATCAAACAAGTCCATTTGGGCTCTATTAGGGTCAAACAAGTCCATTTGGGCTCCATTAGGACCAACGAACTACAAATTGGCCCAATTAGGTCCTATATGACCTAAAAAGTCCATTTGGGCTCCAATAGGACCAAAGAAGTTAAAATTGGCACAGTTAGGTCCTTTATGACCTAACAAGCCAATTTGTACTTCTTTGGTCCTAATGGATCCCAAATGGACTTGTTTGACCCTAATAGAGCCCAAATGGACTTGTTTGGTCATATAGGACCAAACTGGGCCAATTTCTCCTTCTTTGGTCCTATTGGAGCCCAAATGGACTTGTTTTATCATAATAGAGCCCAACTGGACATTTTAGGTCATATAGGACCTAACTGTGCCAATTTGTACTTCATTGGTCCTAATGGAGCCGAAATGGACTTGTTTGACCCTAATAGAGCCCAAATGGACTTGTTTGATCCTAGTAGAGCCCAAATGGACTTGTTAGGTCATATAGGACCTAAGTGGGCCAATTTATACTTCTTTGGTCCTAATGGAGCCCAAATGGACTTGTTTGACCCTAATAGAGCCCAAATGGACTTGTTTGATCCTAATAGAGCCCAAATGGACTTGTTTGTTCCGAATAGAGCCAAAATGCACTTTTTAGGTCATATAGGACCTAACTGGGCTAATTTGTACTTCTTTGGTCCTATTGGAGCCCAAATGGACTTGTTTGATCCTAATAGAGCCCAATTGGATTTTTTAGGTCACATAGGACCCAACTAGGCCAATTTGTACTTCTTTGGTCCTAATGGAGCCCAAATGGACTTGTTTGACCCTAATAGAGCCCAAAAGGACTTGTTTGATCCTAATAGAGCCCAAATGGACTTTTTAGGTTATATAGGACCTATCTGGGCCTATTTGTACTTCTTTGGTCCTATTGGAGCCCAAATGGACTTGTTTGATCCTAATAGAGCCAAAATGCACTTTTTAGGTCATATAGGACCTAGCGGGGCCAATTTGTACTTCTTCGGTCCTATTATAGCCCAAATGGACTTGTTTGATCCTAATCGATCCCAACTGGACATTTTAGGTCATATAGGACCTAACTGGGCCAATTTGTACTTCTTTGGTCCTAATGGAGCCCAAATGGACTTGTTTGACCCTAATAGAGCCCAAATGGACTTGTTTCATCCTAATAGAGCACAAATGGACTTTTTTGGTCAAATAGGACCTAACTGGGCCAATTTGTACATCTTTGAACCTATTGGAGCCCTAATGGACTTGTTTGATCCTAATAGAGCCCAAATGGACTTTTTAGGTCATATAGGACCTAACTGGGCCAATTTGTACTTCTTTGGTCATATTGGAGCCCAAATGGACTTGTTTGATTCTAATAGAGCCAAAATGCACTTTTTAGGTCATATAGGACCTAACGGGGCCAATTTGTACTTCTTCGGTCCTATTATAGCCCAAATGGACTTGTTTGATCCTAATCGATCCCAACTGGACATTTTAGGTCATATAGGACCTAACTGGGCCAATTTGTACTTCTTTGGTCCTAATGGAGCCCAAATGGACTTGTTTGACCCTAATAGAGCCCAAATGGACTTGTTTGGTCATATAGGACCTAACTTGGCCAATTTGTACTTCTTTGGTCCTATTGGTGCCCAAATGGACTTGTTTGATCCTAATAGAGCCCAACAGGACATTTTTGGTCATATAGGACCTAACTGTGCCAATTGGTACTTCTTTGGTCCTATTGGAGCCCAAATGGACTTGTTTGATCCTAATAGAGCCCATATGGACTTTTTAGGTCATATAGGACCTAATTCGGCCAATTTGTACTTCTTTGGTCCTAATGGAGCCCAAATGGACTTGTTTGACCCTAATTGAGCCCAAATGGACTTGTTTGATCCTAGTAGAGCCCAAATGGACTTGTTAGGTCATAAAGGACCTAACTGGGCCAATTTGTACTTCTTTGGTCATAATGGAGCCCAAATTGACTTGTTTGACCCTAATAGAGCCCAAATGGACTTGTTTGATCCTAATAGAGCCCAAATGGACTTGTTTGATCCAAATAGAGCCCAAATGGACTTTTTAGGTCATATAGGACCTAACTGGGCCAATTTGTACTTCTTTGTCCTAATGGAGCCCAAATGGACTTGTTTGATCCCAATAGAGCACAAATGGACTTGTTTGATCCTAATAGAGCCCAAATGGACTTGTTTGATCCTAATAGAGCCCAAATGGACTTGTTTGATCATATAGGACCTAACTGGGCCAATTTGTACTTCTTCGGCCCTATTGAAGCCCAAATGGACTTGTTTGATCCTAATAGAGCCCAAATGGACTTTTTAGGTCATATAGGACCTATCTGGGTCAATTTGTACTTCTTTCGTCCTATTGGAGCCCAAATGGACTTGTTTGATCCTAATAGAACCAAAATGCACTTTTTAGGCCATATAGGACCTAACTAGGACCAATTTGTACTTCTTTGGTCCTATTGGAGCCCAAATAGACTTGTTTGATCCTAATAGAGCCCAAATGGACTTTTTAGGTCATATCGGACCTAATTGGGTCAATTTGTACTTCATTGGTCCTAATGGAGCCGAAATGGACTTGTTTGACCCTAATAGAGCCCAAATGGACTTGTTTGATCCTAGTAGAGCCCAAATGGACTTGTTAGGTCATATAGGACCTAAGTGGGCCAATTTATACTTCTTTGGTCCTAATGGAGCCCAAATGGACTTGTTTGACCCTAATAGAGCCCAAATGGACTTGTTTGATCCTAATAGAGCCCAAATGGACTTGTTTGTTCCGAATAGAGCCAAAATGCAGTTTTTAGGTCATATAGGACCTAACTGGGCCAATTTGTACTTCTTTGGTCCTATTGGAGCCCAAATGGACTTGTTTGATCCTAATAGAGCCCAATTGAATTTTTTAGGTCACATAGGACCCAACTAGGCCAACTTGTACTTCTTTGGTCCTAATGGAGCCCAAATGGACTTGTTTGACCCTAATAGAGCCCAAAAGGACTTGTTTGATCCTAATAGAGCCCAAATGGACTTTTTAGGTCATATAGGACCTATCTGGGCCAATTTATACCTCTTTGGTCCTATTGGAGCCCAAATGGACTTGTTTGATCCTAATAGAGCCAAAATGCACTTTTTAGGTCATATAGGACCTAACGGGGCCAATTTGTACTTCTTCGGTCCTATTATAGCCCAAATGGACTTGTTTGATCCTAATCGATCCCAACTGGACATTTTAGGTCATATAGGACCTAACTGGGCCAATTTGTACTTCTTTGGTCCTATTGGTGCCCAAATGGACTTGTTTGATCCTAATAGAGCCCAACAGGACATTTTTGGTCATATAGGACCTAACTGTGCCAATTTGTACTTCTTTGGTCCTATTGGAGCCCAAATGGACTTGTTTGATCCTAATAGAGCCCATATGGACTTTTTAGGTCATATAGGACCTAATTGGGCCAATTTGTACTTCTTTGGTCCTAATGGAGCCCAAATGGACTTGTTGACCCTAATTGAGCCCAAATGGACTTGTTTGATCCTAGTAGAGCCAAATGGACTTGTTAGGTCATAAAGGACCTAACTGGGCCAATTTGTACTTCTTTGGTCATAATGGAGCCCAAATTCACTTGTTTGACCCTAATAGAGCCCAAATGGACTTGTTTGATCCTAATAGAGCCCAAATGGACTTGTTTGATCCAAATAGAGCCCAAATGGACTTTTTAGGTCATATAGGACCTAACTGGGCCAATTTGTACTTCTTTGTCCTAATGGAGCCCAAATGGACTTGTTTGATCCTAATTGAGCACAAATGGACTTGTTTGATCCTAATAGAGCCCAAATGGACTTGTTTGATCATATAGGACCTCACTGGGCCAATTTGTACTTCTTTGGCCCTATTGAAGCCCAAATGGACTTGTTTGATCCTAATAGAGCCCAAATGGACTTTTTAGGTCATATAGGACCTATCTGGGCCAATTTGTACTTCTTTCGTCCTATGTAGCCCAAATGGACTTGTTTGATCCTAATAGAGCCAAAATGCACTTTTTAGGCCATATAGGACCTAACTAGGACCAATTTGTACTTCTTTGGTCCTATTGGAGCCCAAATAGACTTTTTTGATCCTAATAGAGCCCAAATGGACTTTTTAGGTCATATAGGACCTAATTGGGCCAATTTGTACTTCTTTGGTCCTAATGGAGCCGAAATGGACTTGTTTGACCCTAATAGAGCCCAAATGGACTTGTTTGATCCTAATAGACCCCAAATGGACTTGTTAGGTCATAAAGGACCTAACTGTGCCAATTTGTACTTTTTTTGTCCTATTGGAGCCCAAATGCACTTGTTTGATCCTAATTGAGCCCAAATGGACTTTTTAGGAAATATAGGACCTAACTGGGCCAATTTGTACATCTTTGGTCCTAATGGAGCCCAAATGGACTTGTTTGATCATAATAGAGCCCAAATGGACTTTTTAGGTCATATAGGACCTAACTGGGCTAATTTGTACTTCTTTGGTCCTATTGGAGCCCAAATGGACTTGTTTGATCCTAATAGAGCCCAAATGGACTTGTGTGATCCTAGTAGAGCCCAAATGGACTTGTTAGGTCATAAAGGACCTAACTGGGCCAATTTGTACTTCTTTGGTCCTAATGGACCCCAAATGGACTTGTTTGATCCTAATAGAGCCCAAATGGACTTTTTAGGTCATATAGGATCTATCTGGGTCAATTTGTAATTCTTTGGTCCGATTGGAGCCCAAATGGACTTGTTTGATCCTAATAGAGCCAAAATGCACTTTTTAGGTCATATAGGACCTAACTAGGACCAATTTGTACTTCTTTGGTCCTATTGGAGCCCAAATAGACTTGTTTGATCCTAATAGAGCCCAAATGGACTTTTTAGGTCATATAGGACCTAATGGCCAATTTGTACTTCTTGGTCCTAATAGAGCCAAAATGGACTTGTTTGACCCTAATAGAGCCCAAATGGACTTGTTTGATTCTAATAGACCCCAAATGGACTTGTTAGGTCATAAAGGACCAAACTGTGGCAATTTGTACTTCTTTGGTCCTATTGGAGACCAAATGGACTGGTTTGATCCTAATAGAGCCCAACTGGACATTTTAGGTCATATAGGACCTAATGGGCCAATTTGTACTTCTTTGGTCCTATTGGAGCCCAAATGGACTTGTTTGACCCTAATAGAGCCCAAATGGACTTGTTTGATCCTAATAGAGCCCAAATGGACTTGTTAGGTCATGAAGGACCTAACTGTGCCAATTTGTACTTCTTTGGAACTATTGGAGCCCAAATGGACTTGTTTGATCCTAATAGAGCCCAAATGGACTTTTTAGTTCATATAGGACCTAATTGGGCCAATTAGTACTTCTTTGGTCCTAATGGAGCCCAAATGGACTTGTTTGACCCTAATAGAGCCCAAATAGACTTGTTTGATCCTAATAGAGCCCAAATGGACTTGTTAGGTCATAAAGGACCTAACGGTGCCAATTTGTACTTCTTTGGTACTATTGGAGCCCAAATGGACTTTTAGGTCATATAGACCTAATTGGGCCAATTTGTACTTCTTTGGTCCAAATGGAGCCCAAATGGACTTGTTTGTACCTAATAGAGCCCAAATGGACTTGTTTGATCCTAATAGTGCCCAAATGGACTTGTTAGGTCATAAAGGACCTAACTGTGCCAATTTGTACTTCTTTGGTCCTATTGGAGCCCAAATGGACTTGTTTGATCCTAATAGAGCCCAAATGGACTTTTTAGGTCATATAGGACCTAACTGGGCCAATTTGTACATCTTTGGTCCTAATGGAGCCCAAATGGACTTGTTTTAACCTAATAGAGCCCAAATGGACTTGTTTGATCCTAATAGAGCCCAAATGGACTTGTTAGGTCATAAAGGACCTAACTCTGCCAATTTGTACTTCTTTGGTCCTATTGGAGCCCAAATGGACTTGTTTGATCCTAATAGAGCCCAAATGGACTTTTTAGGTCATATAGGACCTAACTGGGCCAATTTGTACATCTTTGGTCCTAATGGAGCCCAAATGGACTTGTTTGATACAAATAGAGCCCAAATGGGCTTTTTAGGTCATATAGGACCTAACTGGGTCAATTTGTACTTCTTTGGTCCTATTGGAGCCCAAATGGACTTGTTTGATCCTAATAGAGCCAAACTGGACAATTTAGGTCATATAGGACCTAATGCCAATTTGTACTTCTTTGGTCCTAATGGAGCCCAAATGGACTTGTTTGATCCTAATAGAGCCCAAATGGACTTTTTAGGTCATATAGGACCTAACTGGGCCAATTTGTGCTTCTTTGGTCCTATTGGAGCCCAAATGGACTTCTTTGAACCTAATAGAGCCCAATTGGACTTGTTAGGTCATAAAGGACCTAACTAGGCCAATTTGGACTTCTTTGATCCTAATAGAGCCCAAATGGACTTTTTTAGTCATATAGGACCTAACTGGGACAATTTTTACGTCTTTAGTCCTATTGGAGCCCAAATGGACTTGTTTTATCCTAATAGAGCCAAACTGGACAATTTAGGTCATATAGGACCTAACTGGGCCAATTTGTACTTCTTTGGTCCTATTGGAGCCCAAATGGACTTGTTTGATCCTAATAGAGCCCAAATGGACTTTTTAGGTCATATAGGACCTAACTGGGCCAATTTGTGCTTCTTTGGTCCTATTGGAGCCCAAATGGACTTCTTTGAACCTAATAGAGCCCAATTGGACTTGTTAGGTCATAAAGGACCTAACTAGGCCAATTTGGACTTCTTTGATCCTAATAGAGCCCAAATGGACTTTTTAGTCATATAGACCACGGCAATTTGTACTTCTTTAGTCCTATTGGAGCCCAAATGGACTTGTTTGATCCTAATAGAGCTCAACTGGACATTTTAGGTCAAATAGGACCTAACTGGGCCAATTTGTACTTCTTTGGTCCCATTGGAGCCTAAATGGACTTGTTTGAGCCCAATTAAGGTCAAATGCACTTTTTAGGTCATATAGGACCTAACTGGGCCAATTTGTACTTCTTTGGTCCTAATGGACCCCAAATGGACTTGTTTGATCCTAATAGAGCCCAAATGGACTTTTTAGGTCATATAGGATCTATCTGGGTCAATTTGTAATTCTTTGGTCCGATTGGAGCCCAAATGGACTTGTTTGATCCTAATAGAGCCAAAATGCACTTTTTAGGTCATATAGGACCTAACTAGGACCAATTTGTACTTCTTTGGTCCTATTGGAGCCCAAATAGACTTGTTTGATCCTAATAGAGCCCAAATGGACTTTTTAGGTCATATAGGACCTAACTGGGCCAATTTGTACTTCTTTGGTCCTAATAGAGCCAAAATGGACTTGTTTGACCCTAATAGAGCCCAAATGGACTTGTTTGATTCTAATAGACCCCAAATGGACTTGTTAGGTCATAAAGGACCAAACTGTGGCAATTTGTACTTCTTTGGTCCTATTGGAGACCAAATGGACTGGTTTGATCCTAATAGAGCCCAACTGGACATTTTAGGTCATATAGGACCTAACTGGGCCAATTTGTACTTCTTTGGTCCTATTGGAGCCCAAATGGACTTGTTTGACCCTAATAGAGCCCAAATGGACTTGTTTGATCCTAATAGAGCCCAAATGGACTTGTTAGGTCATGAAGGACCTAACTGTGCCAATTTGTACTTCTTTGGAACTATTGGAGCCCAAATGGACTTGTTTGATCCTAATAGAGCCCAAATGGACTTTTTAGTTCATATAGGACCTAATTGGGCCAATTAGTACTTCTTTGGTCCTAATGGAGCCCAAATGGACTTGTTTGACCCTAATAGAGCCCAAATAGACTTGTTTGATCCTAATAGAGCCCAAATGGACTTGTTAGGTCATAAAGGACCTAACGGTGCCAATTTGTACTTCTTTGGTACTATTGGAGCCCAAATGGACTTTTTAGGTCATATAGGACCTAATTGGGCCAATTTGTACTTCTTTGGTCCAAATGGAGCCCAAATGGACTTGTTTGACCCTAATAGAGCCCAAATGGACTTGTTTGATCCTAATAGTGCCCAAATGGACTTGTTAGGTCATAAAGGACCTAACTGTGCCAATTTGTACTTCTTTGGTCCTATTGGAGCCCAAATGGACTTGTTTGATCCTAATAGAGCCCAAATGGACTTTTTAGGTCATATAGGACCTAACTGGGCCAATTTGTACATCTTTGGTCCTAATGGAGCCCAAATGGACTTGTTTAACCCTAATAGAGCCCAAATGGACTTGTTTGATCCTAATAGAGCCCAAATGGACTTGTTAGGTCATAAAGGACCTAACTCTGCCAATTTGTACTTCTTTGGTCCTACTGGAGCCCAAATGGACTTGTTTGATCCTAATAGAGCCCAAATGGACTTTTTAGGTCATATAGGACCTAACTGGGCCAATTTGTACATCTTTGGTCCTAATGGAGCCCAAATGGACTTGTTTGATACAAATAGAGCCCAAATGGGCTTTTTAGGTCATATAGGACCTAACTGGGTCAATTTGTACTTCTTTGGTCCTATTGGAGCCCAAATGGACTTGTTTGATCCTAATAGAGCCAAACTGGACAATTTAGGTCATATAGGACCTAACTGGGCCAATTTGTACTTCTTTGGTCCTATTGGAGCCCAAATGGACTTGTTTGATCCTAATAGAGCCCAAATGGACTTTTTAGGTCATATAGGACCTAACTGGGCCAATTTGTGCTTCTTTGGTCCTATTGGAGCCCAAATGGACTTGTTTGATCCTAATAGAGCCAAACTGGATAATTTAGGTCATATAGGACCTAACTGGGCCAATTTGTACTTCTTTGGCCCTATTGGAGTCCAAATGGACTTGTTTGATCCTAATAGAGCCCAAATGGACTTTTTAGGTCATATAGGACCTAACTGGGCCAATTTGTACTTCTTTGGTCCTATTGGAGCCCAAATGGACTTGTTTGATCCTAATAGAGACCAAATGGACTTTTTAGGTCATATAGGACCTAACAGGGTCAATTTGTACTTCTTTGGTCCTATTGGAGTCCAAATGGACTTGTTTGATCCTAATAGAGCCAAACTGGACAAATTAGGTCATATAGGACCTAACAGGGCCAATTTGTACTTCTTTGGTCCTATTGGAGCCCAAATGGACTTGTTTGATCCTAATAGAGCCCAAATGGACTTTTTAGATCATATAGGACCTCACAGGGCCAATTTGTACATCTTTGGTTCTAATGGAGCCCAAATGGACTTGTTTGACACGAATAGAGCCCAAATGGACTTTTTAGGTCATATAGGACCTAACTAGGCCAATTTGTACTTATTTGATCCTATTGGAGCCCAAATGGACTTGTTTGATCCTAATAAAGCCCAACTGGACATTTTAGGTCATATAGGACCTAACTGGGCCAATTTGTACTTCTTTGGTCCTATTGGTGCCCAAATGACCTTGTTTGATTCTAATAGAGCCCAAATGGACTTGTGTGATCCTAGTAGAGCCCAAATGGACTTCTCTGATCCTAATAGAGCCCAAATGGATTTGTGTGATCCTAGTAGAGCCAAAATGGAATTGTTAGGTCATAAAGGACCTAACTGGTCCATTTGGGCTCTATTAGGGTCAAACAAGTTCATTTGGGATCCACTAGGACCAAAGAAGTACAAATTGGCCCAATTAGGTCCTATATGACCTAAAAAGTCCATTTGGGCTCTATTAGGATCAAACAAGTCCATTTGGGCTCCAATAGGACCAAAGAAGTACAAATTGGCCCAGTTAGGTCCTATATGACCTAAAAAGTCCATTTGGGCTCTTTTAGCATCAAACAAGTCCATTTGGGCTCGAATAGGACCAAAGAAGTACAAATTGGCCCAGTTAGGTCCTATATGACCTAAAAAGTCCATTTGGGCTCTATTAGGATCAAACAGGTCCATTTGGGCTCCAATAGGACCAATGAAGTACAAATTGGCACAGTTAGGTCCTTTATGACCTAACAAGTCCATTTGGGCTCAATTAGGATCAAACAAGTCCATTTGGGCTCTATTAGGGTCAAACAAGTCCATTTGGGCTCCAGAATGACCAAAGAAGTACAAATTGGCCCATTTAGGTCCTTTTTAACCTAAAAAGTCCATTTGGGCTCTATTAGGTTCAAACAAGTCCATTTTGGCTCCAATAGGACCAAAGATGTACAAATTGGCCCAGTTAGGTCCTTTAAGACCTAACAAGTCCATATGGGCTCTATTAGGATCAAACAAGTCCATAGGGGCTCTATTAGTATCAAACAAGTCCATTTGGCCTCCAATAGGACAAAAGAAATACAAATTGGCCCAGTTAGGTCCTATA
Source organism: Sophora flavescens (assembly GCA_030762895.1). Taxonomy (NCBI): domain Eukaryota; kingdom Viridiplantae; phylum Streptophyta; class Magnoliopsida; order Fabales; family Fabaceae; genus Sophora; species Sophora flavescens. The sequence continues at coordinate 4,886,588 of JAUPTC010000010.1, read as the reverse complement.
TGACCTAAAAAAGTGTATTTTGGCTCTATTAGGATCAAACAAGTCCATTTGGGCTCCAATAGGACTAAAGAAGTACAAATTGGCCCAGTTAGGTCCTATATGACTAAAAAAGTCCATTTGGGCTCTATTAGGATCAAAGAAGTCCAAATTGGCCTAGTTAGGTCCTTTATGACCTAACAAGTCCAATTGGGCTCTATTAGGTTCAAAGAAGTCCATTTGAGCTCCAATAGGACCAAAGAAGTACAAATTGGCCCAGTTAGGTCCTATATGACCTAAAAAGTACATTTTGGCTCTATTTGGATCAAACAAGTCCATTTGGGCTCTATTAGGGTCAAACAAGTCCATTTGGGCTCCAATAGCACCAAAGAAGTACAAATTGGCCCAATTAGGTCCTATGTTACCTAAAAAGTCCATTTGGGCTCTATTAGGATCAAACAAGTCCATTTGGGCTCCAATAGGACCAAAGAAGTTCAAATTGGCACAGTTAGGTCCTTTATGACCTAACAAGTCCATTTGGGCTCTATTAGGATCAAACAGGTCCATTTGGGCTCCATTAGGACCAAAGAAGTACAAATTGGCCCAGTTAGGTCCTTTATGACCTAACAAGTCCATATGGGCTCTATTAGGATCAAACAAGTCCATTGGGGCTCTATTAGGATCAAACAAGTCCATTTGGGCTCCAATAGGACCAAAGAAGGACAAATTGGCCAAGTTAGGTCCTATATTACCTAAAAAGTGCATTTTGGCTCTATTAGGATCAAACAAGTCAATTTGGGCTCCAATAGGACCAAAGAAGTACAAATTGGCACAGTTAGGTCCTATATGACCAAGAAAGTCCATTCGGGCTCTATTAGGATCAAACAAGTCCATTTGAGCCCAAATAGGACCAAAGAAGTACAAATTGGCCCAATTAGGTCCTATATGACCTAAATAGTGCATTTTGGCTCTATTAGGATCCAACAAGTCCATTTGTGCTCTATTAGGATCAAACAAGTCCATTTGGGCTCTATTAGGGTCAAACAAGTCCATTTTGGCTCCAATAGGACCAAAGAAGTACAAATTGGCCCAGTTAGGCCCTTTATGACCTAAAAAGTCCATTTGGGCTCTATTAGGATCAAACAAGTCCATTTGGGATCCAATAGGACCAAAGAAGTACAAATTGGCCCAGTTAGGTCCTATATGACCTAAAAAGTCCATTTGGGCTCTATTAGGATCAAACAGGTCCATTTGGGCTCTATTAGGGTCAAACAAGTCCATTTGGGCTCCATTAGGACCAAAGAAGTACAAATTGGCCCATTTTGGTCCTTTTTGACCTAAAAAGTCCATTTGGGCTCTATTAGGTTCAAACAAGTCCATTTTGGCTCCAATAGGACAAAGAAGTACAAATAGGCCCAGTTAGGTCCTTTATGACCAAACAAGTCCATATGGGCTCTATTAGGATCAAACAAGTCCATAGGGGCTCTACTAGTATCAAATAAGTCCATTTGGCCTCCAATAGGACCAAAGAAGTACAAATTGGCCCAGTTAGGTCCTATATGACCTAAAAAAGTGTATTTTGGCTCTATTAGGATCAAACAAGTCCATTTGGGCTCCAATAGGACCAAAGAAGTACAAATTGGCCCAGTTAGGTCCTATATGACCAAAAAAGTCCATTTGGGCTCTATTAGGATCAAAGAAGTCCATTTGGGCTCCAATAGGACCAATGATGTACAAATTGGCACAGTTAGGTCCTTTACGACCTAACAAGTCCATTTGGGCTCTATTTGGATCAAACAAGTCCATTTGGGCTCTATTAGGGTCAAACAAGTCCATTTGGGCTCCATTAGGACCAAAGAAGTACAAATTGGTCCAGTTAGGTCCTATATGACCTAAAAATTCCATTTGGGCTCTATTAGGATCAAACAAGTCCATTTGGGCTCCAATAGGACCAAAGAAGTACAGATTGGCCCAGTTAGGTCCTATATGACCTAAAAAGTGCATTTTAGCCTTAATTGGGCTCAAACAAGTCCATTTGGTCTCCAATAGGACCTAAGAAGTACAAATTGGCCCAGTCAGGTCCTATATGACCTAAAAAGTGCATTTTCGTTCTATTAGTATCAAACAAGTCCATTTGGGCTCCAATAGGACCAAAGAAGTACAAATTGGCCAAGTTAGGTCCTATATGACCTAAAAAGTCCATTTAGGCTCTATTAGGATCAAACAACTCCATTTGGGCTCCAATAGGACCAAAGAAGTACAAATTGGCCCAGTTAGGTCCTATATGACCTAAAATGTCCAGTTGGGCTCTATTAGGATAAAACAAATCCATTTGGGCTCCAATAGGACCAAAGAAGTACAAATTGACCCAGTTAGGTCCTACATGACTTAAAAAGTGCATTTTGGCTCTATTAGGATCAAACAAGTCCATTTGGGCTTCATTATGACCAAAGAAGTACAAATTGGCCTGGTTGGCCCGGTTAGGTCCTATATGACCAAACAAGTCCATTTGGGCTCTATTAGGGTCAAACAAGTCCATTTGGGCTCCAACAGGACCAAAGGAGTACAAATTGGCCCAGTTAGGTCCTATATGACCTAAAAAGTGCATTTTGGCTCTATTATGATCAAACAAGTCCATTTGGGTTCCAATAGGACCAAAAAAGTACAAATTGGCCCAGTTAGGTCCTATATGACCTAAAAAGTCCATTTGGGCTCTATTAGGATCAAACAATCCCATTTGGGCTCCATTAGGACCAAAGGAGTACAAATTGGCCCAGTTAGGTCATATATGACCTAAAAAGTCCATTTGGGCTCTATTAGGATCAAACAAGTCCATTTTGGCTCCAATAGGACCAAAAAAGTACAAATTGACCCAGTTAGGTCCTATATGACCTAAAAAGTGCATTTTGGCTCTATTAGGATCAAACAAGTCCATTTGGGCTCCAATAGGACCAAAGGAGTACAAATTGGCCCAGTTAGGTCCCATTTGACCAAACAAGTCCATTTGGGCTCTATTAGGGTCAAACAAGTCCATTTGGACTCCATTAGGACCAAAGAAGTATAAATTGGCTCGGTTAGGTCCTATATGACCTAAAAATAGCATTTGGGCTCTATTAGGATCAAACAAGTCCATTTGGGCTCCATTAGGACCAAAGAAGTACAAATTGGCCCGGTTAGGTCCTATATGACCTAAAAAGTCCATCTGGGCTCTATTAGAATCAAACAAGTCCATTTGGGCTCCAATAGGACCAAAGAGGTACAAATTGGCCTAGTTAGGTCCGATATGAGCTAAAAAGTCCATTTGGGCTCTATTAGGATCAAACAAGTCCATTTGGACTCCATTTGGACCAAAGAGGTACAAATTGGCCCAGTTAGGTCCTTTATGACCTAAAAAGTCCATTTGGGCTCTATTAGGATCAAACAAGTCCATTTGGGCTCCAATAGGACCAACGAAGTACAAATTGGCCCAGTTAGGTCATATATGACCTAAAAAGTCCATTTGGGCTCTATTAGGATCAAACAAGTCCATTTTGGCTCCAATAGGACCAAAAAAGTACAAATTGACCCAGTTAGGTCCTATATGACCTAAAAAGTGCATTTTGGCTCTATTAGGATCAAACAAGTCCATTTGGGCTCCAATAGGACCAAAGGAGTACAAATTGGCCCAGTTAGGTCCCATTTGACCAAACAAGTCCATTTGGGCTCTATTAGGGTCAAACAAGTCCATTTGGACTCCATTAGGACCAAAGAAGTATAAATTGGCTCGGTTAGGTCCTATATGACCTAAAAATACATTTGGCTCATTAGGATCAAACAAGTCCATTTGGGCTCCATTAGACCAAAGAAGTACAAATTGGCCCGGTTAGGTCCTATATGACCTAAAAAGTCCATCTGGGCTCTATTAGAATCAAACAAGTCCATTTGGGCTCCAATAGGACCAAAGAGGTACAAATTGGCCTAGTTAGGTCCGATATGAGCTAAAAAGTCCATTTGGGCTCTATTAGGATCAAACAAGTCCATTTGGACTCCATTTGGACCAAAGAGTACAAATTGGCCCAGTTAGGTCCTTTATGACCTAAAAAGTCCATTTGGGCTCTATTAGGATCAAACAAGTCCATTTGGGCTCCAATAGGACCAACGAAGTACAAATTGGCCCAGTTAGGTCCTATATGACCTAAAAAGTCCATTTGGGCTCTATTAGGATCAAACAAGTCCATTTGGGCTCCAATAGGACCAAAGAAGTACAAATTGGCCAAGTTAGGTCCTATATGACCTAATAAGTCCATTTGGGCTCTATTAGGATCAAACAAGTCCATTTGGGCTCCAATAGGACCAAAGAAGTACAAATTGGCCCAATTAGGTCCTATATGACCTAAAAAGTTCATTTGGGCTCCAATAGGACCAAAGAAGTACGAATTGGCCAAGTTAGGTACTATATGACTTAAAAAGTGCATTTTGGCTCTATTAGGATCAAACAAGTCCATTTGGGATCCATTAGGACCAAAGAAGTACAAATTGGCCCGGTTGGCCCGGTTAGATCCTATATGGCCAAACAAGTCCATTTGGGCTCTATTAGGGTCAAACAAGTCCATTTGGGCTCCAACAGGACCAAAGAAGTACAAATTGGCCCAGTTAGGTCCTATATGACCTAAAAAGTGCATTTTGACTCTATTAGGATCAAACAAGTCCATTTGGGCTCCAATAGGACCAAAGAAGTACAAATTGGCCAAGTTAGGTCCTATATGACCTAATAAGTCCATTTGGGCTCTATTAGAATCAAACAAGTCCATTTGGGCTCCAATAGGACCAAAGAAGTACAAATTGGCCCAATTAGGTCCTATATGACCTAAAAAGTCCATTTGGGCTCTATTAGGATCAAACAGGTCCATTTGGGCTCTATTAGGGTCAAACAAGTCCATTTGGGCTCCATTAGGACCAAAGAAGTACAAATTGGCCCATTTAGGTCCTTTTTGACCTAAAAAGTCCATTTGGGCTCTATTAGGTTCAAACAAGTCCATTTTGGCTCCAATAGGACCAAAGAAGTACAAATAGGCCCAGTTAGGTCCTTTATGACCTAACAAGTCCATATGGGCTCTATTAGGATCAAACAAGTCCATAGGGGCTCTATTAGTATCAAATAAGTCCATTTGGCCTCCAATAGGACCAAAGAAGTACAAATTGGCCCAGTTAGGTCCTATATGACCTAAAAAAGTGTATTTTGGCTCTATTAGGATCAAACAAGTCCATTTGGGCTCCAATAGGACCAAAGAAGTACAAATTGGCCCAGTTAGGTCCTATATGACCAAAAAAGTCCATTTGGGCTCTATTAGGATCAAAGAAGTCCATTTGGGCTCCAATTGGACCAATGATGTACAAATTGGCACAGTTAGGTCCTTTACGACGTAACAAGTCCATTTGGGCTCTATTTGGATCAAACAAGTCCATTTGGGCTCTATTAGGGTCAAACAAGTCCATTTGGGCTCCATTAGGACCAAAGAAGTACAAATTGGTCCAGTTAGGTCCTATATGACCTAAAAATTCCATTTGGGCTCTATTAGGATCAAACAAGTCCATTCGGGCTCCAATAGGACCAAAGAAGTACAGATTGGCCCAGTTAGGTCCTATATGACCTAAAAAGTGCATTTTGGCATTAATTGGGCTCAAACAAGTCCATTTGGTCTCCAATAGGACCTAAGAAGTACAAATTGTCCCAGTTAGGTCCTATATGACCTAAAAAGTGCATTTTCGTTCTAATAGTATCAAACAAGTCCATTTGGGCTCCAATAGGACCAAAGAAGTACAAATTAGCCAAGTTAGGTCATATATGACCTAAAAAGTCCATTTGGGCTCTATTAGGATCAAACAACTCCATTTGGGCTCCAATAGGACCAAAGAAGTACAAATTGGCCCAGTTAGGTCCTATATGACCTAAAATGTCCATTTGGGCTCTATTAGGATAAAACAAATCCATTTGGGCTCCAATAGGACCAAAGAAGTACCAATTGACCCAGTTAGGTCCTATATGACTTAAAAAGTGCATTTTGGATCTATTAGGATCAAACAAGTCCATTTGGGCTCCATTAGGACCAAAGAAGTACAAATTGGCCCGGTTGGCCCGGTTAGGTCCTATATGACCAAACAAGTCCATTTGGGCTCTATTAGGATCAAACAAGTCCATTTGTGCTCTATTAGGATCAAACAAGTCCATTTTGGCTCTATTAGGGTCAAACAAGTCCACTTTGGCTCCAATAGGACCAAAGAAGTACAAATTGGCCCAGTTAGGCCCTTTATGACCTAAAAAGTCCATTTGGGCTCTATTAGGATCAAACAAGTCCATTTGGGATCCAATAGGACCAAAGAAGTACAAATTGGCCCAGTTAGGTCCTATATGACCTAAAAAGTCCATTTGGGATCTATTAGGATCAAACAGGTCCATTTGGGCTCTATTAGGGTCAAACAAGTCCATTTGGGCTCAATTAGGACCAAAGAAGTACAAATTGGCCCATTTTGGTCCTTTTTGACCTAAAAAGTCCATTTGGGCTCTATTAGGTTCAAACAAGTCCATTTTGGCTCCAATAGGACAAAGAAGTACAAATAGGCCCAGTTAGGTCCTTTATGACCTAACAAGTCCATATGGGCTCTATTACGATCAAACAAGTCCATAGGGGCTCTATTAGTATCAAATAAGTCCATTTGGCCTCCAATAGGACCAAAGAAGTACAAATTGTCCCAGTTAGGTCCTATATGACCTAAAAAAGTGTATTTTGGCTCTATTAGGATCAAACAAGTCCATTTGGGCTCCAATAGGACCAAAGAAGTACAAATTGGCCCAGTTAGGTCCTATATAACCAAAAAAGTCCATTTGGGCTCTATTAGGATCAAAGAAGTCCATTTGGGCTCCAATAGGACCAATGATGTACAAATTGGCACAGTTAGGTCCTTTACGACCTAACAAGTCCATTTGGGCTCTATTTGGATCAAACAAGTCCATTTGGGCTCTATTAGGGTCAAACAAGTCCATTTGGGCTCCATTAGGACCAAAGAAGTACAAATTGGTCCAGTTAGGTCCTATATGACCTAAAAATTCCATTTGGGCTCTATTAGGATCAAACAAGTCCATTTGGGCTCCAATAGGACCAAAGAAGTACAGATTGGCCCAGTTAGGTCCTATATGACCTAAAAAGTGCATTTTAGCCTTAATTGGGCTCAAACAAGTCCATTTGGTCTCCAATAGGACCTAAGAAGTACAAATTGGCCCAGTCAGGTCCTATATGACCTAAAAAGTGCATTTTCGTTCTATTAGTATCAAACAAGTCCATTTGGGCTCCAATAGGACCAAAGAAGTACAAATTGGCCAAGTTAGGTCCTATATGACCTAAAAAGTCCATTTGGGCTCTATTAGGATCAAACAACTCCATTTGGGCTCCAATAGGACCAAAGAAGTACAAATTGGCCCAGTTAGGTCCTATATGACCTAAAATGTCCAGTTGGGCTCTATTAGGATAAAACAAATCCATTTGGGCTCTAATAGGACCAAAGAAGTACAAATTGACCCAGTTAGGTCCTATATGACTTAAAAAGTGCATTTTGGCTCTATTAGGATCAAACAAGTCCATTTGGGCTTCATTAGGACCAAAGAAGTACAAATTGGCCTGGTTGGCCCGGTTAGGTCCTATATGACCAAACAAATCCATTTGGGCTCTATTAGGGTCAAACAAGTCCATTTGGGCTCCAACAGGACCAAAGGAGTACAAATTGGCCCAGTTAGGTCCTATATGACCTAAAAAGTGCATTTTGGCTCTATTATGATCAAACAAGTCCATTTGGGTTCCAATAGGACCAAAAAAGTACAAATTGGCCCAGTTAGGTCCTATATGACCTAAAAAGTCCATTTGGGCTCTATTAGGATCAAACAAGTCCATTTGGGCTCCATTAGGACCAAAGGAGTACAAATTGGCCCAGTTAGGACCTATATGACCTAAAAAGTCCATTTGGGCTCTATTAGGATCAAACAAGTCCATTTGGGCTCCAATAGGACCAAAAAAGTACAAATTGACCCAGTTAGGTCCTATATGACCTAAAAAGTGCATTTTGGCTCTATTAGGATCAAACAAGTCCATTTGGGCTCCAATAGGACCAAAGAAGTACAAATTGGCCCAGTTAGGTCCTATTTGACCAAACAAGTCCATTTGGGCTCTATTAGGGTCAAACAAGTCCATTTGGACTCCATTAGGACCAAAGAAGTACAAATTGGCCCGGTTAGGTCCTATATGACCTAAAAAGTGCATTTGGGCTCTATTAGGATCAAACAAGTCCATTTGGTCTCCAATAGGACCTAAGAAGTACAAATTGGCCCAGTCAGGTCCTATATGACCTAAAAAGTGCATTTTCGTTCTATTAGTATCAAACAAGTCCATTTGGGATCCAATAGGACCAAAAAACAAACAAGACAAGACCAAAAGCCACCATTAGATCAACTCCATTGCCTAGACAAGTTCCTTTTACGTCTTGTAACACCATTTGGGCTCAATAGGACCAAAGAAGTACAAATTGACCCAGTTAGGTCCTATATGACTTAAAAAGTGCATTTTGGCTCTATTAGGATCAAACAAGTCCATTTGGGCTTCATTAGGACCAAAGAAGTACAAATTGGCCTGGTTGGCCCGTTAGGTCCTATATGACCAAAAACCATTTGGGCTCTATTAGGGTCAAACAAGTCCATTTGGGCTCCAGGACCAAAGGAGTACAAATTGGCCCGTTAGGTCCTATATGACCAAAAGTGCATTTGGCCTATTATGATCAAACAAGTCCATTTGGGTCAATAGGACAAAAGTACAAATTGGCCATTAGGTCTATATGACCTAAAAAGCATTTGGGCTCTATTAGATCAAACAAGCCATTTGGGCCCATTAGGACCAAAGGAGTACAAATTGGCCCAAGGTCCTATATGACCAAAAAGCCATTGGGCCTATAGGACAAACAAGTCCATTGGGCCCAATAGACAAAAAGTACAAATGACCCAGGTCCTATATGACCAAAAGTCATGGCCATAGACAAACACCATTGGCCAAAGGACCAAAGAAGAAAATGCCAGGTCTTATGACCTAAAATCCACATTAGATAAAACAACCATTTGGCAATAGACCAGAAGTACAAATTGACCATTAGGTCTATATGACTTAAAACATTCTCTATTAGATCAAACAAGTCCATTTGGCCATTAGACAAAAGTACAAATTGCCCAGTTAGGTCCTATAAGACCAAACAAGTCCATTTGGGCTCTATTAGGGTCAAACAAGTCCATTTGGGCTCCAACAGGACCAAAGGAGTACAAATTGGCCCGATTAGGTCCTATATGACCTAAAAAGTGCATTTTGGCTCTATTATGATCAAACAAGTCCATTTGGGTTCCAATAGGACCAAAAAGTACAAATTGGCCCATTAGGTCCTATATGACCTAAAAAGTCCATTTGGGCTCTATTAGGATCAAACAAGTCCATTTGGGCTCCATTAGGACCAAAGGAGTACAAATTGGCCCGATTAGGTCCTATATGACCTAAAAAGTCCATTTGGGCTCTATTAGGATCAAACAAGTCCATTTGGGCTCCAATAGGACCAAAAAAGTACAAATTGACCCAGTTAGGTCCTATATGACCTAAAAAGTGCATTTTGGCTCTATTAGGATCAAACAAGTCCATTTGGGCTCCAATAGGACCAAAGGAGTACAAATTGGCCCAGTTAGGTCCTATTTGACCAAACAAGTCCATTTGGGCTCTATTAGGGTCAAACAAGTCCATTTGGACTCCATTAGGACCAAAGAAGTACAAATTGGCCCGGTTAGGTCCTATATGACCTAAAAAGTGCATTTGGGCTCTATTAGGATCAAACAAGTCCATTTGGGCTCCATTAGGACCAAAGAAGTACAAATTGGCCCGGTTAGGTCCTATATGACCTAAAAAGTCCATCTGGGCTCTATTAGAATCAAACAAGTCCATTTGGGCTCCAATAGGACCAAAGAGGTACAAATTGGCCCAGTTAGGTCCTATATGAGCTAAAAAGTCCATTTGGGCTCTATTAGGATCAAACAAGTCCATTTGGACTCCATTTGGACCAAAGAGGTACAAATTGGCCCAGTTAGGTCCTTTATGACCTAAAAAGTCCATTTGGGCTCTATTAGGATCAAACAAGTCCATTTGGGCTCCAATAGGACCAAAGAAGTACAAATTGGCCCAGTTAGGTCCTATATGACCTAAAAAGTCCATTTGGGCTCTATTAGGATCAAACAAGTCCATTTGGGCTCCAATAGGACCAAAGAAGTACAAATTGTCCAAGTTAGGTCCTATATGACCTAATAAGTCCATTTGGGCTCTATTAGGATCAAACAAGTCCATTTGGGCTCCAATAGGACCAAAGAAGTACAAATTGGCCCAATTAGGTCCTATATGACCTAAAAAGTCCATTTGGGCTCCAATAGGACCAAAGAAGTACGAATTGGCCAAGTTAGGTACTATATGACCTAAAAAGTCCATTTTGGCTCTATTAGGATCAAACAACTCCATTTGGGCTCCAATAGGACCAAAGATGTACAAATTGGCCCAGTTAGGCCCTATATGACCTAAAATGTCCAGTTAGGCTCTATTAGGATAAAACAAATCCATTTGGGCTCCAATAGGACCAAAGAAGTACAAATTGACCCAGTTAGGTCCTATATGACTTAAAAAGTGCATTTTGGCTCTATTAGGATCAAACAAGTCCATTTGGGATCCATTAGGACCAAAGAAGTACAAATTGGCCCGGTTGGCCCGGTTAAGTCCTATATGACCAAACAAGTCCATTTGGGTTCTATTAGGGTCAAACAAGTCCATTAGGGCTCCAACAGGACCAAAGAAGTACAAATTGGCCCAGTTAGGTCCTATATGACCTAAAAAGTGCATTTTGGCTCTATTAGGATCAAACAAGTCCATTTGGGCTCCAATAGGACCAAAGAAGTACAAATTGGCCAAGTTAGGTCCTATATGACCTAAAAAGTCCATTTGGGCTCTATTAGGATCAAACAACTCCATTTGGGCTCCAATAGGACCAAAGAAGTACAAATTGGCCCAGTTAGGTCCTATATGACCTAAAATGTCCAGTTGGGCTCTATTAGGATTAAACAAATCCATTTGGGCTCTAATAGGACCAAAGAAGTACAAATTGACCCAGTTAGGTCCTATATGACTTAAAAAGTGCATTTTGGCTCTATTAGGATCAAACAAGTCCATTTGGGCTTCATTAGGACCAAAGAAGTACAAATTGGCCTGGTTGGCCCGGTTAGGTCCTATATGACCAAACAAGTCCATTTGGGCTCTATTAGGGTCAAACAAGTCCATTTGGGCTCCAACAGGACCAAAGGAGTACAAATTGGCCCAGTTAGGTCCTATATGACCTAAAAAGTGCATTTTGGCTCTATTATGATCAAACAAGTCCATTTGGGTTCCAATAGGACCAAAAAAGTACAAATTGGCCCAGTTAGGTCCTATATGACCTAAAAAGTCCATTTGGGCTCTATTAGGATCAAACAAGTCCATTTGGGCTCCATTAGGACCAAAGGAGTACAAATTGGCCCAGTTAGGTCCTATATGACCTAAAAAGTCCATTTGGGCTCTATTAGGATCAAACAAGTCCATTTGGGCTCCAATAGGACCAAAAAAGTACAAATTGACCCAGTTAGGTCCTATATGACCTAAAAAGTGCATTTTGGCTCTATTAGGATCAAACAAGTCCATTTGGGCTCCAATAGGACCAAAGGAGTACAAATTGGCCCAGTTAGGTCCTATTTGACCAAACAAGTCCATTTGGGCTCTATTAGGGTCAAACAAGTCCATTTGGACTCCATTAGGACCAAAGAAGTACAAATTGGCCCGGTTAGGTCCTATATGACCTAAAAAGTGCATTTGGGCTCTATTAGGATCAAACAAGTCCATTTGGGCTCCATTAGGACCAAAGAAGTACAAATTGGCCCGGTTAGGTCCTATATGACCTAAAAAGTCCATCTGGGCTCTATTAGAATCAAACAAGTCCATTTGGGCTCCAATAGGACCAAAGAGGTACAAATTGGCCCAGTTAGGTCCTATATGAGCTAAAAAGTCCATTTGGGCTCTATTAGGATCAAACAAGTCCATTTGGACTCCATTTGGACCAAAGAGGTACAAATTGGCCCAGTTAGGTCCTTTATGACCTAAAAAGTCCATTTGGGCTCTATTAGGATCAAACAAGTCCATTTGGGCTCCAATAGGACCAAAGAAGTACAAATTGGCCCAGTTAGGTCCTATATGACCTAAAAAGTCCATTTGGGCTCTATTAGGATCAAACAAGTCCATTTGGGCTCCAATAGGACCAAAGAAGTACAAATTGTCCAAGTTAGGTCCTATATGACCTAATAAGTCCATTTGGGCTCTATTAGGATCAAACAAGTCCATCAGACCAAACAAATTAGGATGAAAAGTTTTGGGCCGAAGGTATTGTTAGGTTTGCCGGGGGGGGGAAGGAGGGAGAGGGGGATAGAAAATGGTTTAGGTCAACATGGCTCCAACAGACAAGAAGTAATTGGTTAGTTTATGACCTAAAAAGTGATTTTATTAGGATAAAAAGTCCATTTGGGCTCCAATAGGACCAAAGAAGTACAAATTGGCCAAGTTAGGTCCTATATGACCTAATAAGTCCATTTGGGCTCTATTAGAATCAAACAAGTCCATTTGGGCCCAATAGACCAAAGAAGTACAAATTGGCCCAATTAGGTCCTATATGACCTAAAAAGTCCATTTGGGCTCTATTAGGATCAAACAGTCCATTTGGCTCTATTAGGTCAAACAAGTCCATTTGGGCTCCATTAGGACCAAAGAAGTACAAATTGGCCCATTTAGGTCCTTTTTGACCTAAAAAGTCCATTTGGGCTCTATTAGGTTCAAACAAGTCCATTTTGGCGCCAATAGGACCAAAGAAGTACAAATAGGCCCAGTTAGGTCCTTTATGACCTAACACGTCCATATGGGCTCTATTAGGATCAAACAAGTCCATAGGGGCTGTATTAGTATCAAATAAGTCCATTTGGCCTCCAATAGGACCAAAGAAGTACAAATTGGCCCAGTTAGGTCCTATATGACCTAAAAAAGTGTATTTTGGCTCTATTAGTATCAAACAAGTCCATTTGGGCTCCAATAGGACCAAAGAAGTACAAATTGGCCCAGTTAGGTCCTATATGACCAAAAAAGTCCATTTGGGCTCTATTAGGATCAAAGAAGTCCATTTGGGCTCCAATTGGACCAATGATGTACAAATTGGCACAGTTAGGTCCTTTACGACCTAACAAGTCCATTTGGGCTCTATTTGGATCAAACAAGTCCATTTGGGCTCTATTAGGGTCAAACAAGTCCATTTCGGCTCCATTAGGACCAAAGAAGAACAAATTGGGCCAGTTAGGTCCTATATGACCTAAAAATTCCATTTGGGCTCTATTAGGATCAAACAAGTCCATTTGGGCTCCAATAGGACCAAAGAAGTACAGATTGGCCCAGTTAGGTCCTATATGACCTAAAAAGTGCATTTTGGCAATAATTGGGCTCAAACAAGTCCATTTGGTCTCCAATAGGACCTAAGAAGTACAAATTGGCCCAGTTAGGTCCTATATGACCTAAAAAGTGCATTTTCGTTCTATTAGTATCAAACAAGTCCATTTGGGCTCCAATAGGACCAAAGAAGTACAAATTAGCCAAGTTAGGTCATATATGACCTAAAAAGTCCATTTGGGCTCTATTAGGATCAAACAACTCCATTTGGGCTCCAAAAGGACCAAAGAAGTAAAAATTGGCCCAGTTAGGTCCTATATGACCTAAAATGTCCAGTTGGGCTCTATTAGGATAAAACAAATCCATTTGGGCTCCAATAGGACCAAAGAAGTACCAATTGACCCAGTTAGGTCCTATATGACTTAAAAAGTGCATTTTGGATCTATTAGGATCAAACAAGTCCATTTGGGCTCCATTAGGACCAAAGAAGTACAAATTGGCCCGGTTGGCCCGGTTAGGTCCTATATGACCATACAAGTCCATTTGGGCTCTATTAGGGTCAAACAAGTCCATTTGGGCTCCAACAGCACCAAAGAAGTACAAATTGGCCCAGTTAGGTCCTATATGACCTAAAAAGTGCATTTTGGCTCTATTAGGATCAAACAAGTCCATTTGGTCTCCAATAGGACCAAAGAAGTACAAATTGGCCCAGTTAGGTCCTATATGGCATATAAAGTCCATTTGGGCTCTATTAGGATCAAACAAGTCCATTTGGGCTCCAATATTTCCAAAGAAGTACAAATTGGCCCAGTTAGGTCCTATACGACCAAAAAAGTCCATTTGGGCTCTATTAGGATCAAACAAGTCCATTTGGGCTCCAATAGGACCAAAGAAGAACAAATTGGCACAGTTAGGTCCTATATGACCTAAAAAGTGTATTTTGGCTCTATTAGGATCAAACAAGTCCATTTGGGCTCCAATAGGACCAAAGAAGTACAAATTGGCCCAGATAGGTCATATATGACCAAATATGTCCAGTTGGGCTCTATTAGGATCAAACAAGTCCATTTGGGCTCCAATAGGACCAAAGAAGTACAAATTGGCCTAGTTAGGTCTTATATGACCTAAAAAGTGCATTTTGGCTCTATTAGGATCGAACAAGTCCATTTGGGCTCCAATAGGAACAAAGAAGTACAAATTGGCCCAGTTAGGTCCTATATGACCTAAAAAGTCCATTTGGGATCTATTAGGATCGAACAAGTCCATTTGGGCTCCAATAGGACCAAAGAAGTAGAAATTGGCCCAGTTAGGTCCTATATGGCCTAAAAAGTCCTTTTGGGCTCTATTAGGATCAAACAAGTCCATTTGGGCTACCATAGGACCAAAGAAGTACAAATTGGCCCAGTTAGGTCTTATATGACCTAAAAAGTGCATTTTGGCTCTATTAGGATCGAACAAGTCCATTTGGGCTCCAATAGGAACAAAGAAGTACAAATTGGCCCAGTTAGGTCCTATATGACCTAAAAAGTCCATTTGGGCTCTATTAGGATCGAACAAGTCCATTTGGGCTCCAATAGGACCAAAGAAGTAGAAATTGGCCCAGTTAGGTCCTATATGACCTAAAAAGTCCTTTTGGGCTCTATTAGGATCAAACAAGACCATTTGGGCTACCATAGGACCAAAGAAGTACAAATTGGCCCAGTTAGGTTCTATATGACCTAAAAAGTGCATTTTGGCTCTGTTAGAATCAAACAAGTCCATTTGGGCTCCAATAGGACCAAAGAAGTACAAATTGG
Source organism: Sophora flavescens (assembly GCA_030762895.1). Classification (NCBI taxonomy): domain Eukaryota; kingdom Viridiplantae; phylum Streptophyta; class Magnoliopsida; order Fabales; family Fabaceae; genus Sophora; species Sophora flavescens. Next base: position 4,871,272 of record JAUPTC010000010.1, on the reverse strand, counting down.
CCCAGTTAGGTCCTATATGACCTATAATGTCCATTTGGGCTCTATTAGGATCAAACAAGTCCATTTGGGCTCCAATAGGACCAAAGAAGTACAAATTGGCCCAGTCAGGTCCTATATGA
>JAUPTC010000010.1:4835957-4870653 GCA_030762895.1 Sophora flavescens | reverse complement strand
AATGGACCTGTTTGATCCTAATAGAGCCCAAATGGACTTTTTAGGTCATATAGGGCCTATCCGGGCCTATTTGTACTTCTTTGGTCCTACTGGAACCCAAATGGACTTGTATGATCCTAATAGAACCCAAATGGACTTTTTAGGTCATATAGGACCTATCTCGTCCAAAATGGACTTGTTTGAACCTAATAGAGCCCAACTGGACATTTTAGGTCATAAAGGACCTAACTGGGCCAATTTGTACTTCTTTGGTCCTAATGGAGCCCAAATGGACCTGTTTGATCCCAATAGAGCCCAAATGGACTTTTTAGGTCATATAGGACCTATCTGGGATAATTTGAACTTCTTTGGTCCTATTGGAGCCCAAATGGACTTGTTTGATCTTAATAGAGCCCAAATGGACTTTTTAGGTCATATAGGAACTATCTGGGCAAAAATGGACTTGTTTGAACCTAATAGAGCCCAACTGGACATTTTAGGTCATAAAGGACCTAACTGTGCCAATTTGTACTTCTTTGGTCCTATTGGAGCCCAAATGGACTTGTATGATCCTAATAGAACCCAAATGGACTTTTTAGGTCATATAGGACCTATCCCGGGCCAAAATGGACTTGTTTGAACCTAATAGAGCCCAACTGGACATTTTAGGTCACAAAGGACCTAACTGGGTCAATTTGTACTTCTTTGGTCCTATTGGAGCCCAAATGGACTTGTTTGATCCTAGTAGAGCCCAAATGGACTTTTTAGGTCATATAGGACCTATCTGGGATAATTTGAACTTCTTTGGTCCTATTGGAGCCCAAATGGACTTGTTTGATCTTAATAGAGCCCAAATGGACTTTTTAGGTCATATAGGATCTATCTGGGCCAAAATGGACTTGTTTGAACCTAATAGAGCCCAACTGGACATTTTAGGTCATAAAGGACCTAACTGTGCCAATTTGTACTTCTTTGGTCCTATTGGAGCCCAAATGGACTTGTTTGATCCTAATAGAGCCAAAATGCACTTTTTAGGCCATATATGACCTAACTGGGCCAAATTGTACTTCTTTGGTCCTGTTGGTGCCCAAATGGACTTGTATGATCCTAATAGAACCCAAATGGACTTTTTAGGTCATATAGGACCTATTCGGGCCAAAATGGACTTGTTTGAACCTAATAGAGTCCAACTGGACATTTTAGGTCATAAAGGACCTAATCTGGGCCAATTTGTACTTCTTTGGTCCTAATGGAGCCCAAATGGACCTGTTTGATCCTAATAGAGCCCAATGGACATTTTAGGTCATAAAGGACCTAACTGGGTCAATTTGTACTTCTTTGGTCCTACTGGAGCCCAAATGGACCTGTTTGATCCTAATAGAGCCCAAATGGACTTTTTAGGTCAAATAGGACCTAACTGGGCCAATTTGTACTTCTTTGGTCCTAATGGAGCCAAAATGGACTTCTTTGATCCTAATAGAGCCCAAATGAACTATTTAGGACCTAATTGGGCCAATTGCCCCTAACGGCCCAATTGTAATTCTTTGGTCCTAATGGAGCCCAAATGGACTTGTTTGATCCTAATGGAGACCAAATGGACTTGTTTATCCTAATAGAGCCCAAATGGACTTGTGTGATCCTAGTAGAGCCCAAATGGACTTGTTTGATCATAATAGAGCCCAAATGGACTTGTTTGATCCTAATAGAGCCCCAATGGACTTGTTTGATCCTAATAGAACCCATATGAACTTGTTAGGTCATAAAGGACCTAACTGGGCCAATTTGTACTACTTTGGTACTAATGGAGCCCAAATGGACTGTTTGATCCCGATAGAGCCCAAATGTACTTTTTAGGTCATAAAGGACCTAACTGGGCCAATTTGTACTTCTTTGGTCCTATTGGAGCCCAAATGGACTTTGTGTGATCCTAATAGAGCCCAAATGGACTTGTGTGATCCTAATAGAGCCATAATGGACTTGTTAGGTCATAAAGAGGACCAAACTGTGCCTATTTGTACTTCTTTGGTCCTATTGGAGCCGAAATGGACTTGTTTGATCCTAATAGAGCCAAAATGCACTTTTTTAGGTCATATATGACCTAAACTGGGCCAAATTGTACTTCTTTGGTCCTATTGGTGCCCAAATGGACTTGTTTGATCCTAATAGAGCCCAGATGGACTTTTTAGGTCAAATAGGACCTAACTGGGCCAATTTGTACTTCTTTGGTCCTAATGGAGCCCAAATGGACTTGTTTGAGCGCAATTAAGGCCAAAATGCACTTTTAAGGTCATATAGGACCAAACTGGGCAAATTTGTACTTCTTTGGTCCTAATGGATCCCAAAAGGACTTGTTTGATCCTAATAGAGCCCAACTGGACATTTTAGGTCATATAGGACCTAACTTGGCCAATTTGTACTTCTTTAGTCCTATTGGAGCCCAAATGGACTTTTTAGGTCATATAGGACCTATCTGGTCCAGTTTGAACTTCTTTGGTCCTATTGGAACCCAAATGGACTTGTTTGATCCTAATAGAGCCCAAATGGACTTTTTAGGTCATATAGGACCTAACTGGGCCAATTTGTACTTCTTTGGTCCTATTGGAGCCCAAATGGACTTGTTTGATCCTAATAGAGCCCAAATGGACTTTTTAGGTCATATGGACCTAATTGGGCCAATTTGTACTTCTTTGCTCCTATTGGAGCCCAAATGGACTTGCTTGATCCTTATAGAGCCAAAATGCACTTTTTAGGTCATATAGGACCTAACTGGGCCAATTTGTACTTCTTTGGTCCTATTGGAGCCCAAATGGACTTGTTTGATCCTAATAGAGCCCAAATGGACTTTTTAGGTCTTATAGGACCTAGTTGGGCCAAAATGGACTTGTTTGAACCTAATAGATCCCAACTGGACATTTTAGGTCATAAAGGACCTAACTGGGTCAATTTGTACTTCTTTGGTCCTAATGGAGCCCAAATGGACCTGTTTGATCCTAATAGAGCCCAAATGGACTTTTTAGGTCATATAGGGACTATCCGGGCCAATTTGTACTTCTTTGGTCCTATTGGAACCCAAATGGACTTGTATGATCCTAATAGAACCCAAATGGACTTTTTAGGTCATATAGGACCTATCTGGGCCAAAATGGACTTGTTTGAACCTAATAGAGCCCAACTGGACATTTTAGGTCATAAAGGACCTAACTGGGCCAATTTGTACTTCTTTGGTCCTAATGGAGCCCAAATGGACCTGTTTGATCCTAATAGAGCCCAAATGGACTTTTTAGGTCATATAGGACCTATCTGGGACAATTTGAACTTCTTTGGTCCTATTGGAGCCCAAATGGCCTTGTTTGAGCCCAATTAAGGCCAAAATGCACTTTTAAGGTCATATAGGACCTAATTGGGCCAATTTGTACTTCTTTGGTCCTACTGGATCCCAAATGGACTTGTTTGATCCTAATGGAGCCCAACTGGACATTTTAGGTCATAAAGGACCTAACTGGGCCAATTTGTACTTATTTGGTCCTAATGGAGCCCAAATGGACCTGTTTGATCCTAATAGAGCCCAAATGGACTTTTTAGGTCATATAGGACCTATCTGGGACAATTTGAACTTCTTTGGTCCTATTGGAGCCCAAATGGACTTGTTTGATCTTAATAGAGCCCAAATGGACTTTTTAGGTCATATAGGACCTATCTGGGCCAAAATGGACTTGTTTGAACCTAATAGAGCCCAATTTGGACATTTTAGGTCATAAAGGACCTAACTGTGCCAATTTGTACTTCTTTGGTCCTATTGGAGCCCAAATAGACTTGTTTGATCCTAATAGATCCCAAATGGACTTTTTAGGTCATATAGGACCTAACTGGGCCAATCTGTACTTCTTTGGTCCTATTGGAGCCCAAATGGACTTGTTTAATCCTTATAGAGCCAAAATGCACTTTTTAGGTCATATAGGACCTAACTGGGTCAATTTGTACTTCTTTGGTCCAAATGGAGCCCAAATGGACTTGTTTGATCCTAATAGAGCCCAAATGGACTTTTTAGGTCATATAGGACCTATTTGGGCTAAAATGGACTTGTTTGAACCTAATAGAGCCCAATTGGACATTTTAGGTCATAAAGGACCTAACTGGGCCAATTTGTACTTCTTTGGTCCTAATGGAGCCCAAATGGACCTGTTTGATCCTAATAGAGCCCAAATGGACTTTTTAGGTCATATAGGGCCTATCCGGGCCTATTTGTACTTCTTTGGTCCTACTGGAACCCAAATGGACTTGTATGATCCTAATAGAACCCAAATGGACTTTTTAGGTCATATAGGACCTATCTCGTCCAAAATGGACTTGTTTGAACCTAATAGAGCCCAACTGGACATTTTAGGTCATAAAGGACCTAACTGGGCCAATTTGTACTTCTTTGGTCCTAATGGAGCCCAAATGGACCTGTTTGATCCCAATAGAGCCCAAATGGAATTTTTAGGTCATATAGGACCTATCTCGGATAATTTGAACTTCTTTGGTCCTATTGGAGCCCAAATGGACTTGTTTGATCTTAATAGAGCCCAAATGGACTTTTTAGGTCATATAGGAACTATCTGGGCAAAAATGAACTTGTTTGAACCTAATAGAGCCCAACTGGACATTTTAGGTCATAAAGGACCTAACTGTGCCAATTTGTACTTCTTTGGTCCTATTGGAGCCCAAATGGACTTGTATGATCCTAATAGAACCCAAATGGACTTTTTAGGTCATATTGGACCTATCTGGGCCAAAATGGACTTGTTTGAACCTAATAGAGCCCAACTGGACATTTTAGGTCACAAAGGACCTAACTGGGTCAATTTGTACTTCTTTGGTCCTATTGGAGCCCAAATGGACTTGTTTGATCCTAGTAGAGCCCAAATGGACTTTTTAGGTCATATAGGACCTATCTGGGATAATTTGAACTTCTTTGGTCCTATTGGAGCCCAAATGGACTTGTTTGATCTTAATAGAGCCCAAATGGACTTTTTAGGTCATATAGGATCTATCTGGGCCAAAATGGACTTGTTTGAACCTAATAGAGCCCAACTGGACATTTTAGGTCATAAAGGACCTAACTGTGCCAATTTGTACTTCTTTGGTCCTATTGGAGCCCAAATGGACTTGTTTGATCCTAATAGAGCCAAAATGCACTATTTAGGCCATATATGACCTAACTGGGCCAAATTGTACTTCTTTGGTCCTGTTGGTGCCCAAATGGACTTGTATGATCCTAATAGAACCCAAATGGACTTTTTAGGTCATATAGGACCTATCTGGGCCAAAATGGACTTGTTTGAACCTAATAGAGTCCAACTGGACATTTTAGGTCATAAAGGACCTAACTGGGCCAATTTGTACTTCTTTGGTCCTAATGGAGCCCAAATGGACCTGTTTGATCCTAATAGAGCCCAACTGGACATTTTAGGTCATAAAGGACCTAACTGGGTCAATTTGTACTTCTTTGGTCCTACTGGAGCCCAAATGGACCTGTTTGATCCTAATAGAGCCCAAATGGACTTTTTAGGTCAAATAGGACCTAACTGGGCCAATTTGTACTTCTTTGGTCCTAATGGAGCCAAAATGGACTTCTTTGATCCTAATAGAGCCCAAATGAACTATTTAGGACCTAATTGGGCCAATTGCCCCTAACGGCCCAATTGTAATTCTTTGGTCCTAATGGAGCCCAAATGGACTTGTTTGATCCTAATGGAGACCAAATGGACTTGTTTATCCTAATAGAGCCCAAATGGACTTGTGTGATCCTAGTAGAGCCCAAATGGACTTGTTTGATCATAATAGAGCCCAAATGGACTTGTTTGATCCTAATAGAGCCCCAATGGACTTGTTTGATCCTAATAGAACCCATATGAACTTGTTAGGTCATAAAGGACCTAACTGGGCCAATTTGTACTACTTTGGTACTAATGGAGCCCAAATGGACCTGTTTGATCCTGATAGAGCCCAAATGTACTTTTTAGGTCATAAAGGACCTAACTGGGCCAATTTGTACTTCTTTGGTCCTATTGGAGCCCAAATGGACTTGTGTGATCCTAATAGAGCCCAAATGGACTTGTGTGATCCTAATAGAGCCATAATGGACTTGTTAGGTCATAAAGAGGACCAAACTGTGCCTATTTGTACTTCTTTGGCCCTATTGGAGCCGAAATGGACTTGTTTGATCCTAATAGAGCCAAAATGCACTTTTTAGGTCATATATGACCTAACTGGGCCAAATTGTACTTCTTTGGTCCTATTGGTGCCCAAATGGACTTGTTTGATCCTAATAGAGCCCAGATGGACTTTTTAGGTCATATAGGACCTAACTGGGCCAATTTGTACTTCTTTGGTCCTAATGGAGCCCAAATGGACTTGTTTGAGCGCAATGAAGGCCAAAATGCACTTTTAAGGTCATATAGGACCAAACTGGGCAAATTTGTACTTCTTTGGTCCTAATGGATCCCAAAAGGACTTGTTTGATCCTAATAGAGCCCAACTGGACATTTTAGGTCATATAGGACCTAACTTGGCCAATTTGTACTTCTTTAGTCCTATTGGAGCCCAAATGGACTTTTTAGGTCATATAGGACCTATCTCGGTCCAATTTGAACTTCTTTGGTCCTATTGGAACCCAAATGGACTTGTTTGCTCCTAATAGAGCCCAAATGGACTTTTTAGGTCATATAGGACCTAATGGGCCAATTTGTACTTCTTTGGTCCTATTGGAGCCCAAATGGACTTGTTTGATCCTAATAGAGCCCAAATGGACTTTTTAGGTCATATAGGACCTAATGGGCCAATTTGTACTTCTTTGGTCCTATTGGAGCCCAAATGGACTTGCTTGATCCTTATAGAGCCAAAATGCACTTTTTAGGTCATATAGGACCTAACTGGGCCAATTTGTACTTCTTTGGTCCTATTGGAGCCCAAATGGACTTGTTTGATCCTAATAGAGCCCAAATGGACTTTTTAGGTCTTATAGGACCTAGTTGGGCCAAAATGGACTTGTTTGAACCTAATAGATCCCAACTGGACATTTTAGGTCATAAAGGACCTAACTGGGTCAATTTGTACTTCTTTGATCCTAATGGAGCCCAAATGGACCTGTTTGATCCTAATAAAGCCCAAATGGACTTTTTAGGTCATATAGTGACTATCCAGGGTCAACTTGTACTTCTTTGGTCCTATTGGAACCCAAATGGACTTGTATGATCCTAATAGAACCCAAATGGACTTTTTAGGTCATATAGGACCTATCTGGGCCAAAATGGACTTGTTTGAACCTAATAGAGCCCAACTGGACATTTTAGGTCATAAAGGACCTAACTGGGCCAATTTGTACTTCTTTGGTCCTAATGGAGCCCAAATGGACCTGTTTGATCCTAATAGAGCCCAAATGGACTTTTTAGGTCATATAGGACCTATCTGGGACAATTTGAACTTCTTTGGTCCTATTGGAGCCCAAATGGCCTTGTTTGAGCCCAATTAAGGCCAAAATGCACTTTTAAGGTCATATAGGACCTAATTGGGCCAATTTGTACTTCTTTGGTCCTACTGGATCCCAAATGGACTTGTTTGATCCTAATGGAGCCCAACTGGACATTTTAGGTCATAAAGGACCTAACTGGGCCAATTTGTACTTATTTGGTCCTAATGGAGCCCAAATGGACCTGTTTGATCCTAATAGAGCCCAAATGGACTTTTTAGGTCATATAGGACCTATCTGGGACAATTTGAACTTCTTTGGTCCTATTGGAGCCCAAATGGACTTGTTTGATCTTAATAGAGCCAAATGGACTTTTTAGGTCATATAGGACCTATCTGGGCCAAAATGGACTTGTTTGAACCTAATAGAGCCCAACTGGACATTTTAGGTCATAAAGGACCTAATCTGTGCCAATTTGTACTTCTTTGGTCCTATTGGAGCCCAAATAGACTTGTTTGATCCTAATAGATCCCAAATGGACTTTTTAGGTCATATAGGACCTAACTGGGTCAATCTGTACTTCTTTGGTCCTATTGGAGCCCAAATGGACTTGTTTGATCCTTATAGAGCCAAAATGCACTTTTTAGGTCATATAGGACCTAACTGGGTCAATTTGTACTTCTTTGGTCCTAATGGAGCCCAAATGGACTTGTTTGATCCTAATAGAGCCCAAATGGACTTTTTAGGTCATATAGGACCTATTTGGTCTAAAATGGACTTGTTTGAACCTAATAGAGCCCAATTGGACATTTTAGGTCATAAAGGACCTAACTGGGCCAATTTGTACTTCTTTGGTCCTAATGGAGCCCAAATGGACCTGTTTGATCCTAATAGAGCCCAAATGGACTTTTTAGGTCATATAGGGCCTATCCGGGCCTATTTGTACTTCTTTGGTCCTACTGGAACCCAAATGGACTTGTATGATCCTAATAGAACCCAAATGGACTTTTTAGGTCATATAGGACCTATCTCGTCCAAAATGGACTTGTTTGAACCTAATAGAGCCCAACTGGACATTTTAGGTCATAAAGGACCTAACTGGGCCAATTTGTACTTCTTTGGTCCTAATGGAGCCCAAATGGACCTGTTTGATCCCAATAGAGCCCAAATGGACTTTTTTAGGTCATATAGGACCTATCTGGGAATAATTTGAACTTCTTTGGTCCTATTGGAGCCCAAATGGACTTGTTTGATCTTAATAGAGCCCAAATGGACTTTTTAGGTCATATAGGAACTATCTGGGAAAAAATGGACTTGTTTGAACCTAATAGAGCCCAACTGGACATTTTAGGTCATAAAGGACCTAACTGTGCCAATTTGTACTTCTTTGGTCCTATTGGAGCCCAAATTGACTTGTATGATCTTAATAGAACCCAAATGGACTTTTTAGGTCATATAGGACCTATCTGGGCCAAAATGGACTTGTTTGAACCTAATAGAGCCCAACTGGACATTTTAGGTCACAAAGGACCTAACTGGGTCAATTTGTACTTCTTTGGTCCTATTGGAGCCCAAATGGACTTGTTTGATCCTAGTCGAGCCCAAATGGACTTTTTAGGTCATATAGGACCTATCTGGGATAATTTGAACTTCTTTGGTCCTATTGGAGCCCAAATGGACTTGTTTGATCTTAATAGAGCCCAAATGGACTTTTTAGGTCATATAGGATCTATCTGGGCCAAAATGGACTTGTTTGAACCTAATAGAGCCCAACTGGACATTTTAGGTCATAAAGGACCTAACTGTGCCAATTTGTACTTCTTTGGTCCTATTGGAGCCCAAATGGACTTGTTTGATCCTAATAGAGCCAAAATGCACTTTTTAGGCCATATATGACCTAACTGGGCCAAATTGTACTTCTTTGGTCCTGTTGGTGCCCAAATGGACTTGTATGATCCTAATAGAACCCAAATGGACTTTTTAGGTCATATATGACCTATTTGGCCCAAACTGGACTTGTTTGAACCTAATAGAGTCCAACTGGACATTTTAGGTCATAAAGGACCTAACTGGGCCAATTTGTACTTCTTTGGTCCTAATGGAGCCCAAATGGACCTGTTTGATCCTAATAGAGCCCAAATGGACTTTTTAGGTCCTATAGGACCTATCTCGGGACAATTTGAACTTCTTTGGTACTATTGGAGCCCAAATGGACTTGTTTGAGCCCAATTAAGGCCAAAATGACTTTTAAGGTCATATAGGACCTAATTGGGCCAATTTGTACTTCTTTGGTCCTAATGGATCCCAAATGGACTTGTTTGATCCTAATAGAGCCCAATGGACATTTTAGGTCATAAAGGACCTAAGCTGGCCCAATTTGTACTTATTTTGTCCTAATGGAGCCCAAATGGACCTGTTTGATCCTAATAGAGCCTAAATGGACTTTTTAGGTCATATAGGACCTATCTGGGACAATTTGAACTTCTTTGGTCCTATTGGAGCCGAAATGGACTTGTTTGATCTTAATAGAGCTCAAATGGACTTTTCAGGTCATATAGGACCTATTCGGGCCAAAATGGACTTGTTTGAACCTAATAGAGCCCAACTGGACATTTTAGGTCATAAAGGACCTAACTGTGCCAATTAGTACTTCTTTGGTCCTATTGGAGCCCAAATGGACTTGTTTGATCCTAATAGAGCCAAAATGCACTTTTTAGGTCATATATGACCTAACTGGGCGAAATTGTACTTCTTTGGTCCTATTGGTGCCCAAATGGACTTGTTTGATCCTAATAGAGCCCAAATGGACTTTTTAGGTCATATATGACCTAACTGGGCCAATTTGTACTTCTTTGGTCCTATTGGAGCCCAAGAGTAATTGTTTTATCCTAATAGAGCCAAAATGCACTTTTTTTTGTCATATAGGACCTAATGGGCCAATTTGTACTTCTTTGGTCCTATTGGAGCCCAAATGGACTTGTTTGATCCTAATAGAGCCCAAATGGACTTTTTAGGTCATATAGGACCTATCTGGGCCAATTTGAACATCTTTGGTCCTATTGGAACCCAAATGGAATTGATTTATCCTAATAGAGCCATAATGCACCTATTTGGTAATATAGGAAATAACATGGCCAATTTGTAATTCTTTGGTCCTAATGGAGGACAAATGTACTTTTTTGATCCTAATAGAGCCCCAGTGGACTTGTTTGATCCTAATAGAGCCCAACAGGACATTTTAGGTCATATAGGACCTAATCTGGTCCAATTTGTACTTCTTTGGTCCTATTGCAGCCCAAATGGACTTGTTTGAGCCGAATTAAGGCCAAAATACACTTTTAAGGTCATATAGGACCTAATCTGGGCCAATTTGTACTTCTTTGGTCCTAATGGATCCCAAATGGACTTGTTTGATCCTAATAGAGCCCAACTGGACATTTTAGGTCATATAGGACCTAATCTGGGCCAATTTGTACTTCTTTGGTCCTCTTTGGAGCCCAAACGGACTTGTTTGATGCTAATAGAGCGCAAATGGAGTTTTTAGGTCATATAGGACCTATCGGGGCCAATTTGAACTTCTTTGGTCCTATTGGAGCCCAAATGGACTTGTTTGATCCTAATAGAGCCAAAATGCACTTTTTTTGTCATATAGGACCTATCTGGGCCAATTTGTACTTCTTTGGTCCTATTGGAGCCCAAATGGACTTGTTTGATCCTAATATAGCCAAAATGCACTTTTTATGTCATATAGGACCTACCTGGGCAAATTTGTACTTATTTGGTCCTATAGGAGCCCAAATGGACTTGTTTTATCCTAATAGAGACCAAATGGACTTTTTAGGTCATATAGGACCTAATGGGCCAATTTGTACTTATTTGGTCCAATTGGAGCCCAAATGGACTTGTTTGATCCTAATAGAGCCCAAATGGACTTTTTATGCCATATAGGACCTAACTGGGCCAATTTGTACTTCTTTAGTCCTATTGGAGCCCAAATGGACTTGTTTGATCCTAATAGAGCCAAAATGTACTTTTTAGGTCATATAGGACCTAATTGAGCCAATTTGTACTTCTTTGGTCCTATTGGAGCCCAAATGGACTTGTTTGATCCTAATAGAGCCCAAATGGACTTTTTAGGTCATATAGGACCTATCTGGGCCAAAATGGAGTTGTTTGAACCTAATAGAGCCCAACTGGACATTTTAGGTCTTAAAGGACCTACCTGGGTCAATTTGTACTTCTTTGGTCCTAATGGAGCCCAAATGGACCTGTTTATCCTAATAGAGCCCAAATGGAATTTTTAGGTCATATAGGATCTATCTGGGCCAATTTGTACTTCTTTGGTCCTATTGGAGCCCAAATGGACTTGTTTGATCCTAATAGAGCCCACATGGACTTTTTAGGTCATATAGGACCTAACTGGGCCAATTTGTACTTCTTTGGTCCTAATGGAGCCCAAATGGACTTGTTTGATCCTAATAGAGCCCAAATGGACTTGTTTGATCCTAATAGAGCCCAAATGGACTTGTTAGGACAAAGGATCTCACTCCTGGGCCAATTTGTACTTCTTTGGTCCTATTGGAGCCCAAATGGACTTGTTAGGTCATATAGGACCTAACTGGGCCAATTTATACTTCTTTGGTCCTATTGGAGCCCAAATGGACTTGTTTGATCCTAATAGAGCCCAAATGGACTTTTTAGGTCATATAGGACCTAATTGGGCCAATTTGTACTTCTTTGGCCCGAATGGAGCCCAAATGGACTTGTTTGACCCTAATAGAGCCCAAATTGACTTGTTTGCTCCTATTAGAGCCCAAATGGACCTGTTAGGTCATAAAAGACCTAACTGGGCCAATTTGTACTTCTTTGGTCCTATTGGAGCCCAAATGGACCTGTTTGATCCTAATAGAGCCAAAACACACTTTTTTGTCATATAGGACCTAACTGGGCCAATTTGTACTTCTTTGGTCCTATTGGAGCCCAAATGGAAATGGACTTTTTTTGTCATATAGGACCTAACTGGGCCAATTTGTACTTCTTTGGTCCTATTGGAGCCCAAATGGACTTTTTAGGTCATATAGGACCTAAGTGGGCCAATTTGTACTTCTTTGGTCCTAATGGAGGCCAAATGTACTTGTTTGATCCTAATAGAGCCCCAATGGACTTGTTTGATCCTAATAGAGCCCAACAGGACATTTTAGGTCATATAGGACCTAACTGGTCCAATTTGTACTTCTTTGGTCCTATTGCAGCCCAAATGGACTTGTTTGAGCCGAATTAAGGCCAAAATACACTTTTAAGGTCATATAGGACCTAACTGGGCCAATTTGTACTTCTTTGGTCCTAATGGATCCCAAATGGACTTGTTTGATCCTAATAGAGCCCAACTGGACATTTTAGGTCATATAGGACCTAACTGGGCCAATTTGTACTTCTTTGGTCCTACTGGAGCCCAAACGGACTTGTTTGATGCTAATAGAGCGCAAATGGAGTTTTTAGGTCATATAGGACCTATCTGGGCCAATTTGAACTTCTTTGGTCCTATTGGAGCCCAAATGGACTTGTTTGATCCTAATAGAGCCAAAATGCACTTTTTTTGTCATATAGGACCTATCTGGGCCAATTTGAACTTCTTTGGTCCTATTGGGGCCCAAATGGACTTGTTTGATCCTAATAGAGCCAAAATGCACTTTTTTTGTCATATAGGACCTAACTGGGCCAATTTGTACTTCTTTGGTCCTATTGGAGCCCAAATGGACTTGTTTGATCCTAATAGAGCCCAAATGGACTTTTTAGGTCATATGGGACCTAACTGGGCCAATTTGTACTTCTTTGGTCCTATTGGAGCCCAAATGGACTTGTTTGATCCTAATAGAGCCCAAATGGACTTTTTAGGTCATATAGGACCTAACTGGGCCAATTTGTACTTCTTTAGTCCTATTGGAGCCCAAATGGACTTGTTTGATCCTAATAGAGCCAAAATGTACTTTTTAGGTCATATAGGACCTAATTGAGCCAATTTGTACTTCTTTGGTCCTATTGGAGCCCAAATGGACTTGTTTGATCCTAATAGAGCCCAAATGGACTTTTTAGGTCATATAGGACCTACTCGGGCCAAAATGGAGTTGTTTGAACCTAATAGAGCCCAATGGACATTTTAGGTCTTAAAGGACCTACTGGGTCAATTTGTACTTCTTTGGTCCTAATGGAGCCCAAATGGACCTGTTTGATCCTAATAGAGCCCAAATGGAATTTTTAGGTCATATAGGATCTATCTGGGCCAATTTGTACTTCTTTGGTCCTATTGGAGCCCAAATGGACTTGTTTGATCCTAATAGAGCCCAAATGGACTTTTTAGGTCATATAGGACCTAACTGGGCCAATTTGTACTTCTTTGGTCCTAATGGAGCCCAAATGGACTTGTTTGATCCTAATAGAGCCCAAATGGACTTGTTTGATCCTAATAGAGCCCAAATGGACTTGTTAGGACATAAAGGATCTCACTCCTGGGCTAATTTGTACTTCTTTGGTCCTATTGGAGCCCAAATGGACTTGTTAGGTCATATAGGACCTAACTGGGCCAATTTGTACTTCTTTGGTCCTATTGGAGCCCAAATGGACTTGTTTGATCCTAATAGAGCCCAAATGGACTTTTTAGGTCATATAGGACCTAATTGGGCCAATTTGTACTTCTTTGGCCCGAATGGAGCCCAAATGGACTTGTTTGACCCTAATAGAGCCCAAATTGACTTGTTTGCTCCTATTAGAGCCCAAATGGACCTGTTAGGTCATAAAAGACCTAACTGGGCCAATTTGTACTTTTTTGGTCCTATTGGAGCCCAAATGGACCTGTTTGATCCTAATAGAGCCAAAACACACTTTTTTGTCATATAGGACCTAATGGGCCAATTTGTACTTCTTTGGTCCTATTGGAGCCCAAATGGAAATGGACTTTTTTTGTCATATAGGACCTAACTGGGCCAATTTGTACTTCTTTGGTCCTATTGGAGCCCAAATGGACTTTTTAGGTCATATAGGACCTAAGTGGGCCAATTTGTACTTCTTTGGTCCTAATGGAGGCCAAATGTACTTGTTTGATCCTAATAGAGCCCCAATGGACTTGTTTGATCCTAATAGAGCCCAACAGGACATTTTAGGTCATATAGGACCTAACTGGTCCAATTTGTACTTCTTTGGTCCTATTGCAGCCCAAATGGACTTGTTTGAGCCGAATTAAGGCCAAAATACACTTTTAAGGTCATATAGGACCTAACTGGGCCAATTTGTACTTCTTTGGTCCTAATGGATCCCAAATGGACTTGTTTGATCCTAATAGAGCCCAACTGGACATTTTAGGTCATATAGGACCTAACTGGGCCAATTTGTACTTCTTTGGTCCTAATGGAGCCCAAACGGACTTGTTTGATGCTAATAGAGCGCAAATGGAGTTTTTAGGTCATATAGGACCTATCTGGGCCAATTTGAACTTCTTTGGTCCTATTGGAGCCCAAATGGACTTGTTTGATCCTAATAGAGCCAAAATGCACTTTTTTTGTCATATAGGACCTATCTGGGCCAATTTGAACTTCTTTGGTCCTATTGGGGCCCAAATGGACTTGTTTGATCCTAATAGAGCCAAAATGCACTTTTTTGTCATATAGGACCTAACTGGGCCAATTTGTACTTCTTTGGTCCTATTGGAGCCCAAATGGACTTGTTTGATCCTAATAGAGCCCAAATGGACTTTTTAGGTCATATAGGACCTAACTGGGCCAATTTATACTTCTTTGGTCCTAATGGAGCCCAAATGGACTTGTTTGATCCTAATAGATCACAAATGGACTTTTTAGGTCAAATAGGACCTAACTGGGCCAATTTGTACTTCTTTGGTCCTAATGGAGCCAAAATGGACTTCTTTGATCCTAATAGAGCCAAAATGCACTTTTAAGGTCATATAGGACCTAACTGGGCAAATTTGTACTTCTTTGGTCCTAATGGATCCCAAAAGGACTTGTTTGATCCTAATAGAGCCCAACTGGACATTTTAGGTCATATAGGACCTAACTTGGCCAATTTGTACTTCTTTAGTCCTATTGGAGCCCAAATGGACTTTTTAGGTCATATAGGACCTATCTCGGGCCGATTTGGACTTCATTGGTCCTATTGGAACCCAAATGGACTTGTTTGATCCTTATAGAGCCCAAATTGACTTTTTATGTCATATAGGACCTAATTGGGCCAATTTGTACTTCTTTGGTCCTATTGGAGCCCAAATGGACTTGTTTGATCCTAATAGAGCCCAAATGGACTTTTTAGGTCATATAGGACCTAATCTGGGCCAATTTGTACTTCTTTGGTCCTATTGGAGCCCAAATGGACGTTTATGATACTTAAACAGCCAAAAAGAACTTTAAAGGACAATTATGACCTAACAGGGCAAATTTGTACAACTTTGGTCCTATTGGAGCCCAAATGGACTTGTTTGATCCTAATAGAGCCCAAATGGACTTTTTAGGTCATATAGGACCTAGTTGGGCCAAAATGGACTTGTTTGAACCTAATAGAGCCCAACTGGACATTTTAGGTCTTAAAGGACCTACCTGGGTCAATTTGTACTTCTTTGGTCCTAATGGAGCCCAAATGGACCTGTTTGATCCTAATAGAGCCCAAATGGACTTTTTAGGTCATATAGGATCTATCT
Organism: Sophora flavescens; assembly: GCA_030762895.1. NCBI lineage: Eukaryota > Viridiplantae > Streptophyta > Magnoliopsida > Fabales > Fabaceae > Sophora > Sophora flavescens. The sequence goes on along the minus strand of JAUPTC010000010.1, from coordinate 4,854,523 downwards.
GGGCCAATTTGTACTTCTTTGGTCCTATTGGAGCCCAAATGGACTTGTTTGATCCTAATAGAGCCCAAATGGACTTTTTAGGTCATATAGGACCTAACTGGGCCAATTTGTACTTCTTTGGTCCTAATGGAGCCCAAATGGACTTGTTTGATCCTAATAGAGCCCAAATGGACTTGTTAGATCCTAATAGAGCCCAAATGGACTTGTTAGGACATAAAGGATCTCACTCCTGGGCCAATTTGTACTTCTTTGGTCCTATTGGAGCCCAAATGGACTTGTTAGGTCATATTGGACCTAACTGGGCCAATTTGTACTTCTTTGGTCCTATTGGAGCCCAAATGGACTTGTTTGATCCTAATAGAGCCCAAATGGACTTTTTAGGTCATATAGGACCTAATTGGGCCATTTTGTACTTCTTTGGCCCGAATGGAGCCCAAATGGACTTGTTTGACCCTAATAGAGCCCAAATTGACTTGTTTGATCCAATTAGAGCCCAAATGGACCTGTTAGGTCATAAAAGACCTAACTGGGCCAATTTGTACTTCTTTGGTCCTATTGGAGCCCAAATGGACCTGTTTGATCCTAATAGAGCCAAAACACACTTTTTTGTCATATAGGACCTAACTGGGCCAATTTGTACTTCTTTGGTCCTATTGGAGCCCAAATGGAAATGGACTTTTTTTGTCATATAGGACCTAACTGGGCCAATTTGTACTTCTTTGGTCCTATTGGAGCCCAAATGGACTTTTTAGGTCATATAGGACCTAAGTGGGCCAATTTGTACTTCTTTGGTCCTAATGGAGGCCAAATGTACTTGTTTGATCCTAATAGAGCCCCAATGGACTTGTTTGATCCTAATAGAGCCCAACAAGACATTTTAGGTCATATAGGACCTAACTGGTCCAATTTTTACTTCTTTGGTCCTATTGGAGCCCAAATGGACTTGTTTGATCCTAATAGAGCCCAAATGGTCATATAGGACCTAACTGGGCCAATTTATACTTCTTTGGTCCTAATGGAGCCCAAATGGACTTGTTTGATCCTAATAGATCACAAATGGACTTTTTAGGTCAAATAGGACCTAACTGGGCCAATTTGTACTTCTTTGGTCCTAATGGAGCCAAAATGGACTTCTTTGATCCTAATAGAGCCAAAATGCACTTTTAAGGTCATATAGGACCTAACTGGGCAAATTTGTACTTCTTTGGTCCTAATGGATCCCAAAAGGACTTGTTTGATCCTAATGGAGCCCAACTGGACATTTTAGGTCATATAGGACCTAACTTGGCCAATTTGTACTTCTTTAGTTCTATTGGAGCCCAAATGGACTTTTTAGGTCATATAGGACCTATCTGGCCCAGTTTGAACTTCTTTGGTCCTATTGGAACCCAAATGGACTTGTTTGATCCTAATAGAGCCCAAATGGACTTTTTAGGTCATATAGGACCTAACTGGGCCAATTTGTACTTCTTTGGTCCTATTGGAGCCCAAATGGACTTGTTTGATCCTAATAGAGCCCAAATGGACTTTTTAGGTCATATAGGACCTAACTGGGCCAATGTGTACTTCTTTGGTCCTATTGGAGCCCAAATGGACTTGTTTGATCCTTATAGAGCCAAAATGCACTTTTTAGGTCATATAGGACCTAACTGGGCCAATTTGTACTTCTTTGGTCCTATTGGAGCCCAAATGGACTTGTTTGATCCTAATAGAGCCCAAATGGACTTTTTAGGTCTTATAGGACCTAGTTGGGCCAAAATGGACTTGTTTGAACCTAATAGATCCCAACTGGACATTTTAGGTCATAAAGGACCTAATGGGCCAATTTGTACTTCTTTGGTCCTAATGGAGCCCAAATGGACTGTTTGATCCTAATAGAGCCCAAATGGACTTTTTAGGTCATATAGGGCCTATCCAGGGCCAATTTGTACTTCTTTGGTCCTACTGGAACCCAAATGGACTTGTACGATCCTAATAGAACCCAAATGGACTTTTTAGGTCATATAGGACCTATTCTGGGCCAAAATGGACTTGTTTGAACCTAATAGAGCCCAACTGGACATTTTAGGTCATAAAGGACCTAACTGGGCCAATTTGTACTTCTTTGGTCCTAATGGAGCCCAAATGGACTGTTTGATCCTAATAGAGCCCAAATGGACTTTTTAGGTCATATAGGACCTATCTGGGACAATTTGAACTTCTTTGGTCCTATTGGAGCCCAAATGGCCTTGTTTGAGCCCAATTAAGGCCAAAATGCACTTTTAAGGTCATATAGGACCTAATTGGGCCAATTTGCACTTCTTTGGTCCTAATGGATCCCAAATGGACTTGTTTGATCCTAATAGAGCCCAACTGGACATTTTAGGTCATAAAGGACCTAACTGGGCCAATTTGTACTTATTTGGTCCTAATGGAGCCCAAATGCACCTGTTTGATCCTAATAGAGCCCAAATGGACTTTTTAGGTCATATAGGACCTATCTGGGACAATTTGAACTTCTTGGGTCCTATTGGAGCCCAAATGGACTTGTTTGATCTTAATAGAGCCCAAATGGACTTTTTAGGTCATATAGGACCTATCTGGGCCAAAATGGACTTGTTTGAACCTAATTGAGCCCAACTGGACATTTTAGGTCATAAAGGACCTAACTGTGCCAATTTGTACTTCTTTGGTCCTATTGGAGCCCAAATGGACTTGTTTGATCCTAATAGAGCCAAAATGCACTTTTTAGGTCATATATGACCTATCTGGGCCAAATTGTACTTCTTTGGTCCTATTGGTGCCCAAATGGACTTGTTTGATCCTGATAGAGCCCAAATGGAATTTTTAGGTCATATAGGACCTATTCGGGACAATTTGAACTTCTTTGGTCCTATTGGAGCCCAAATGGACTTGTTTGATCTTAATAGAGCCCAAATGGACTTTTTAGGTCATATAGGACCTATCTGGGCCAAAATGGACTTGTTTGAACCTAATAGAGCCCAACTGGACATTTTAGGTCATAAAGGACCTAACTGTGCCAATTTGTACTTCTTTGGTCCTATTGGAGCCCAAATGGACTTGTTTGATCCTAATAGAGCCAAAATGCACTTTTTAGGTCATATATGACCTATCTGGGCCAAATTGTACTTCTTTGGTCCTATTGGTGCCCAAATGGACTTGTTTGATCCTGATAGAGCCCAAATGGAATTTTTAGGTCATATAGGACCTAACTGGGTCAATTTGTACTTCTTTGGTCCTAATGGAGCCCAAATGGAATTGGTTGAGCCCAATTAAGGCCAAAATGCACTTTTAAGGTCATATAGGACCTAACTGGGCCAATTTGTACTTCTTTGGTCCTAATGGATCCCAAATGGACTTGTTTGATCCTAATAGAGCCCAACTGGACATTTTAGGTCATATAGGACCTAACTGGGCCAATTTGTACTTCTTTGGTCCTATTGGAGCCCAAATGGACTTGTTTGATCCTAATAGAGCCCAAATGGAGTTTTTAGGTCATATAGGACCTATCTGGGCCAATTTGAACTTCTTTGGTCCTATTGGAGCCCAAGTGGACTTGTTTGATCCTAATAGAGCCAAAATGCACTTTTTTTGTCATATAGGACCTAACTGGGCCAATTTGTACTTCTTTGGTCCTATTGGAGCCCAAATGGACTTGTTTGATCCTAATAGAGCCCAAATGGACTTTTTAGGTCATATAGGACCTAATTGGGCCAATTTGTACTTCTTTGGTCCTATTGGAGCCCAAATGGACTTGTTTGATCCTAATAGAGCCCAAATGGACTTTTTAGGTCATATAGGACCTAACTGGCCCAATTTGTACTTCTTTGGTCCTATTGGAGCCCAAATGGACTTGTTTGATCCTAATAGAGCCCAAATGGACTTTTTAGGTCATATAGGACCTAACTGGGCCAATTTGTACTTCTTTGGACCTATTGGAGACCAAATGGACTTGTTTGATCCTTATAGAGCCAAAATGCACTTTTTAGGTCATATAGGACCTAACTGGGTCAATTTGTACTTCTTTGGTCCTATTGGAGCCCAAATGGACTTGTTTGATCCTAATAGAGCCCAAATGGACTTTTTAGGTCATATAGGACCTATTTGGGCCAAAATGGACTTGTTTGAACCTAATAGAGCCCAACTGGACATTTTAGGTCATAAAGGACCTAACTGGGCCAATTTGTACTTCTTTGGTCCTAATGGAGCCCAAATGGACCTGTTTGATCCTAATAGAGCCCAAATGGACTTTTTAGGTCATATAGGGCCTATCCGGGCCAATTTGTACTTTTTTGGTCCTACTGGAACCCAAATGGACTTGTATGATCCTAATAGAACCCAAATGGACTTTTTAAGTCATATAGGACCTATCTGGGCCAAAATGGACTTGTTTGAACCTAATAGAGCCCAACTGGACATTTTAGGTCATAAAGGACCTAACTGGGCCAATTTGTACTTCTTTGGTCCTAATGGAGCCCAAATGGACTGTTTGATCCCAATAGAGCCCAAATGGACTTTTTAGGTCATATAGGACGTATCCGGGATAATTTGAACTTCTTTGGTCCTATTGGAGCCCAAATGGACTTGTTTGATCTTAATAGAGCCCAAATGGACTTTTTAGGTCATATAGGAACTATCTGGGAAAAAATGGACTTGTTTGAACCTAATAGAGCCCAACTGGACATTTTAGGTCATAAAGGACCTAACTGTGCCAATTTGTACTTCTTTGGTCCTATTGGAGCCCAAATGGACTTGTTTGATCCTTATAGAGCCCAATTGGATTTTTTAGGTCACATAGGACCTAACTAGGCCAATTTGTACTTCTTTGGTCCTAATGGAGCCCAAATGGAGTTGTTTGATCCTAATAGAGCCCAACTGGACATTTTAGGTCATAAAGGACCTAACTGGGCCAATTTGTACTTATTTGGTCCTAATGGAGCCCAAATGGACCTGTTTGATCCTAATAGAGCCCAAATGGACTTTTTAGGTCATATAGGACCTATCTGGGACAATTTGAACTTCTTTGGTCCTATTGGAGCCCAAATGGACTTGTTTGATCTTAATAGAGCCCAAATGGACTTTTTAGGTCATATAGGACCTATCTGGGCCAAAATGGACTTGTTTGAACCTAATAGAGCCCAACTGGACATTTTAGGTCATAAAGGACCTAACTGTGCCAATTTGTACTTCTTTGGTCCTATTGGAGCCCAAATAGACTTGTTTGATCCTAATAGATCCCAAATGGACTTTTTAGGTCATATAGGACCTAACTGGGTCAATCTGTACTTCTTTGGTCCTATTGGAGCCCAAATGGACTTGTTTGATCCTTATAGAGCCAAAATGCACTTTTTAGGTCAAATAGGACCTAACTGGGTCAATTTGTACTTCTTTGGTCCTAATGGAGCCCAAATGGACTTGTTTGATCCTAATAGAGCCCAAATGGACTTTTTAGGTCATATAGGACCTATTTGGGCTAAAATGGACTTGTTTGAACCTAATAGAGCCCAATTGGACATTTTAGGTCATAAAGGACCTAACTGGGCCAATTTGTACTTCTTTGGTCCTAATGGAGCCCAAATGGACCTGTTTGATCCCAATAGAGCCCAAATGGACTTTTTAGGTCATATAGGGCCTATCGGGGCGTATTTGTACTTCTTTGGTCCTACTGGAACCCAAATGGACTTGTATGATCCTAATAGAACCCAAATGGACTTTTTAGGTCATATAGGACCTATCTCGTCCAAAATGGACTTGTTTGAACCTAATAGAGCCCAATGGACATTTTAGGTCATAAAGGACCTAATGGGCCAATTTGTACTTCTTTGGTCCTAATGGAGCCCAAATGGACCTGTTTGATCCCAATAGAGCCCAAATGGACTTTTTAGGTCATATAGGACCTATCTGGGATAATTTGAACTTCTTTGGTCCTATTGGAGCCCAAATGGACTTGTTTGATCTTAATAGAGCCCAAATGGACTTTTTAGGTCATATAGGAACTATCGGGCAAAAATGGACTTGTTTGAACCTAATAGAGCCCAACTGGACATTTTAGGTCATAAAGGACCTAACTGTGCCAATTTGTACTTCTTTGGTCCTATTGGAGCCCAAATGGACTTGTATGATCCTAATAGAACCCAAATGGACTTTTTAGGTCATATAGGACCTATCTGGGCCAAAATGGACTTGTTTGAACCTAATAGAGCCCAACTGGACATTTTAGGTCACAAAGGACCTAACTGGGTCAATTTGTACTTCTTTGGTCCTATTGGAGCCCAAATGGACTTGTTTGATCCTAGTCGAGCCCAAATGGACTTTTTAGGTCATATAGGACCTATCTGGGATAATTTGAACTTCTTTGGTCCTATTGGAGCCCAAATGGACTTGTTTGATCTTAATAGAGCCCAAATGGACTTTTTAGGTCATATAGGATCTATCTGGGCCAAAATGGACTTGTTTGAACCTAATAGAGCCCAACTGGACATTTTAGGTCATAAAGGACCTAACTGGGCCAATTTGTACTTCTTTGGTCCTAATGGAGCCCAAATGGACCTGTTTGATCCTAATAGAGCCCAACTGGACATTTTAGGTCATAAAGGACCTAACTGGGTCAATTTGTACTTCTTTGGTCCTACTGGAGCCCAAATGGACCTGTTTGATCCTAATAGAGCCCAAATGGACTTTTTAGGTCAAATAGGACCTAACTGGGCCAATTTGTACTTCTTTGGTCCTAATGGAGCCAAAATGGACTTCTTTGATCCTAATAGAGCCCAAATGAACTATTTAGGACCTAATTGGGCCAAATGCCCCTAACGGCCCAATTGTAATTCTTTGGTCCTAATGGAGCCCAAATGGACTTGTTTGATCCTAATGGAGACCAAATGGACTTGTTTATCCTAATAGAGCCCAAATGGACTTGTGTGATCCTAGTAGAGCCCAAATGGACTTGTTTGATCATAATAGAGCCCAAATGGACTTGTTTGATCCTAATAGAGCCCCAATGGACTTGTTTGATCCTAATAGAACCCATATGAACTTGTTAGGTCATAAAGGACCTAACTGGGCCAATTTGTACTACTTTGGTACTAATGGAGCCCAAATGGACCTGTTTGATCCTGATAGAGCCCAAATTTACTTTTTAGGTCATAAAGGACCTAACTGGGCCAATTTGTACTTCTTTGGTCCTATTGGAGCCCAAATGGACTTGTGTGATCCTAATAGAGCCCAAATGGACTTGTGTGATCCTAATAGGTCATAAAGAGGACCAAACTGTGCCTATTTGTACTTCTTTGGTCCTATTGGAGCCGAAATGGACTTGTTTGATACTAATAGAGCCAAAATGCACTTTTTAGGTCATATATGACCTAACTGGGCCAAATTGTACTTCTTTGGTCCTATTGGTGCCCAAATGGACTTGTTTGATCCTAATAGAGCCCAGATGGACTTTTTAGGTCATATAGGACCTAACTGGGCCAATTTGTACTTCTTTGGTCCTAATGGAGCCCAAATGGACTTGTTTGAGCGCAATGAAGGCTAAAATGCACTTTTAAGGTCATATAGGACCAAACTGGGCAAATTTGTACTTCTTTGGTCCTAATGGATCCCAAAAGGACTTGTTTGATCCTAATAGAGCCCAACTGGACATTTTAGGTCATATAGGACCTAACTTGGCCAATTTGTACTTCTTTAGTCCTATTGGAGCCCAAATGGACTTTTTAGGTCATATACGACCTATCTGGTCCAGTTTGAACTTCTTTGGTCCTATTGGAACCCAAATGGACTTGTTTGATCCTAATAGAGCCCAAATGGACTTTTTAGGTCATATAGGACCTAACTGGGCCAATTTGTACTTCTTTGGTCCTATTGGAGCCCAAATGGACTTGTTTGATCCTAATAGAGCCCAAATGGACTTTTTAGGTCATATAGGACCTAACTGGGCCAATTTGTACTTCTTTGGTCCTATTGGAGCCCAAATGGACTTGCTTGATCCTTATAGAGCCAAAATGCACTTTTTAGGTCATATAGGACCTAACTGGGCCAATTTGTACTTCTTTGGTCCTATTGGAGCCCAAATGGACTTGTTTGATCCTAATAGAGCCCAAATGGACTTTTTAGGTCTTATAGGACCTAGTTGGGCCAAAATGGACTTGTTTGAACCTAATAGATCCCAACTGGACATTTTAGGTCATAAAGGACCTAACTGGGTCAATTTGTACTTCTTTGGTCCTAATGGAGCCCAAATGGACCTGTTTGATCCTAATAAAGCCCAAATGGACTTTTTAGGTCATATAGGGACTATCCGGGCCAATTTGTACTTCTTTGGTCCTATTGGAACCCAAATGGACTTGTATGATCCTAATAGAACCCAAATGGACTTTTTAGGTCATATAGGACCTATCTGGGCCAAAATGGACTTGTTTGAACCTAATAGAGCCCAACTGGACATTTTAGGTCATAAAGGACCTAACTGGGCCAATTTGTACTTCTTTGGTCCTAATGGAGCCCAAATGGACCTGTTTGATCCTAATAGAGCCCAAATGGACTTTTTAGGTCATATAGGACCTATCTGGGACAATTTGAACTTCTTTGGTCCTATTGGAGCCCAAATGGCCTTGTTTGAGCCCAATTAAGGCCAAAATGCACTTTTAAGGTCATATAGGACCTAATTGGGCCAATTTGTACTTCTTTGGTCCTACTGGATCCCAAATGGACTTGTTTGATCCTAATGGAGCCCAACTGGACATTTTAGGTCATAAAGGACCTAACTGTGCCAATTTGTACTTCTTTGGTCCTATTGGAGTCCAAATAGACTTGTTTGATCCTTATAGAGCCAAAATGGACTTTTTAGGTCATATAGGACCTATCTGGGACAATTTGAACTTCTTTGGTCCTATTGGAGCCCAAATGGACTTGTTTGATCTTAATAGAGCCCAAATGGACTTTTTAGGTCATATAGGACCTATACGGGCCAAAATGGACTTGTTTGAACCTAATAGAGCCCAACTGGACATTTTAGGTCATAAAGGACCTAACTGTGCCAATTTGTACTTCTTTGGTCCTATTGGAGCCCAAATAGACTTGTTTGATCCTAATAGATCCCAAATGGACTTTTTAGGTCATATAGGACCTAACTGGGTCAATCTGTACTTCTTTGGTCCTATTGGAGCCCAAATGGACTTGTTTGATCCTTATAGAGCCAAAATGCACTTTTTAGGTCAAATAGGACCTAACTGGGTCAATTTGTACTTCTTTGGTCCTAATGGAGCCCAAATGGACTTGTTTGATCCTAATAGAGCCCAAATGGACTTTTTAGGTCATATAGGACCTATTTGGGCTAAAATGGACTTGTTTGAACCTAATAGAGCCCAATTGGACATTTTAGGTCATAAAGGACCTAACTGGGCCAATTTGTACTTCTTTGGTCCTAATGGAGCCCAAATGGACCTGTTTGATCCTAATAGAGCCCAAATGGACTTTTTTAGGTCATATAGGGCCTATCCGGGCCTATTTGTACTTCTTTGGTCCTACTGGAACCCAAATGGACTTGTATGATCCTAATAGAACCCAAATGGACTTTTTAGGTCATATAGGACCTATCTCGTCCAAAATGGACTTGTTTGAACCTAATAGAGCCCAACTGGACATTTTAGGTCATAAAGGACCTAACTGGGCCAATTTGTACTTCTTTGGTCCTAATGGAGCCCAAATGGACCTGTTTGATCCCAATAGAGCCCAAATGGACTTTTTAGGTCATATAGGACCTATCTGGGATAATTTGAACTTCTTTGGTCCTATTGGAGCCCAAATGGACTTGTTTGATCTTAATAGAGCCCAAATGGACTTTTTAGGTCATATAGGAACTATCTGGGAAAAAATGGACTTGTTTGAACCTAATAGAGCCCAACTGGACATTTTAGGTCATAAAGGACCTAACTGTGCCAATTTGTACTTCTTTGGTCCTATTGGAGCCCAAATGGACTTGTATGATCTTAATAGAACCCAAATGGACTTTTTAGGTCATATAGGACCTATTCGGGCCAAAATGGACTTGTTTGAACCTAATAGAGCCCAACTGGACATTTTAGGTCACAAAGGACCTAATGGGTCAATTTGTACTTCTTTGGTCCTATTGGAGCCCAAATGGACTTGTTTGATCCTAGTCGAGCCCAAATGGACTTTTTAGGTCATATAGGACCTATCCGGGATAATTTGAACTTCTTTGGTCCTATTGGAGCCCAAATGGACTTGTTTGATCTTAATAGAGCCCAAATGGACTTTTTAGGTCATATAGGATCTATCTCGGGCCAAAATGGACTTGTTTGAACCTAATAGAGCCCAATTGGACATTTTAGGTCATAAAGGACCTAATCGGGCCAATTTGTACTTCTTTGGTCCTAATGGAGCCCAAATGGACCTGTTTGATCCCAATAGAGCCCAAATGGACTTTTTTAGGTCATATAGGACCTATCTGGGATAATTTGAACTTCTTTGGTCCTATTGGAGCCCAAATGGACTTGTTTGATCTTAATAGAGCCCAAATGGACTTTTTAGGTCATATAGGAACTATCGGGAAAAAATGGACTTGTTTGAACCTAATAGAGCCCAATTGGACATTTTAGGTCATAAAGGACCTAACTGTGCCAATTTGTACTTCTTTGGTCCTATTGGAGCCCAAATGGACTTGTATGATCTTAATAGAACCCAAATGGACTTTTTAGGTCATATAGGACCTATACGGGCCAAAATGGACTTGTTTGAACCTAATAGAGCCCAATATGGACATTTTAGGTCACAAAGGACCTAACTGGGTCAATTTGTACTTCTTTGGTCCTATTGGAGCCCAAATGGACTTGTTTGATCCTAGTCGAGCCCAAATGGACTTTTTAGGTCATATAGGACCTATCTGGGATAATTTGAACTTCTTTGGTCCTATTGGAGCCCAAATGGACTTGTTTGATCTTAATAGAGCCCAAATGGACTTTTTAGGTCATATAGGATCTATCTGGGCCAAAATGGACTTGTTTGAACCTAATAGAGCCCAACTGGACATTTTAGGTCATAAAGGACCTAACTGTGCCAATTTGTACTTCTTTGGTCCTATTGGAGCCCAAATGGACTTGTTTGATCCTAATAGAGCCAAAATGCACTTTTTAGGCCATATATGACCTAACTGGGCCAAATTGTACTTCTTTGGTCCTGTTGGTGCCCAAATGGACTTGTATGATCCTAATAGAACCCAAATGGACTTTTTAGGTCATATAGGACCTATCTGGGCCAAAATGGACTTGTTTGAACCTAATAGAGTCCAACTGGACATTTTAGGTCATAAAGGACCTAACTGGGCCAATTTGTACTTCTTTGGTCCTAATGGAGCCCAAATGGACCTGTTTGATCCTAATAGAGCCCAAATGGACTTTTTAGGTCCTATAGGACCTATCTGGGACAATTTGAACTTCTTTGGTACTATTGGAGCCCAAATGGACTTGTTTGAGCCCAATTAAGGCCAAAATGACTTTTAAGGTCATATAGGACCTAATTGGGCCAATTTGTACTTCTTTGGTCCTAATGGATCCCAAATGGACTTGTTTGATCCTAATAGAGCCCAACTGGACATTTTAGGTCATAAAGGACCTAACTGGCCCAATTTGTACTTATTTTGTCCTAATGGAGCCCAAATGGACCTGTTTGATCCTAATAGAGCCTAAATGGACTTTTTAGGTCATATAGGACCTATCTGGGACAATTTGAACTTCTTTGGTCCTATTGGAGCCGAAATGGACTTGTTTGATCTTAATAGAGCTCAAATGGACTTTTCAGGTCATATAGGACCTATCTGGGCCAAAATGGACTTGTTTGAACCTAATAGAGCCCAACTGGACATTTTAGGTCATAAAGGACCTAACTGTGCCAATTAGTACTTCTTTGGTCCTATTGGAGCCCAAATGGACTTGTTTGATCCTAATAGAGCCAAAATGCACTTTTTAGGTCATATATGACCTAACTGGGCGAAATTGTACTTCTTTGGTCCTATTGGTGCCCAAATGGACTTGTTTGATCCTAATAGAGCCCAAATGGACTTTTTAGGTCATATAGGACCTAACTGGGCCAATTTGTACTTCTTTGGTCCTATTGGAGCCCAAGAGGACTTGTTTGATCCTAATAGAGCCAAAATGCACTTTTTTTGTCATATAGGACCTAACTGGGCCAATTTGTACTTCTTTGGTCCTATTGGAGCCCAAATGGACTTGTTTGATCCTAATAGAGCCCAAATGGACTTTTTAGGTCATATAGGACCTATCTGGGCCAATTTGAACATCTTTGGTCCTATTGGAACCCAAATGGACTTGTTTGATCCTAATAGAGCCAAAATGCACCTTTTTGGTCATATAGGACCTAACCGGGCCAATTTGTACTTCTTTGGTCCTAATGGAGGCCAAATGTACTTGTTTGATCCTAATAGAGCCCCAGTGGACTTGTTTGATCCAAATAGAGCCCAACAGGACATTTTAGGTCATATAGGACCTAACTGGTCCAATTTGTACTTCTTTGGTCCTATTGCTGCCCAAATGGACTTGTTTGAGCCGAATTAAGGCCAAAATACACTTTTAAGGTCATATAGGACCTAACTGGGCCAATTTGTACTTCTTTGGTCCTAATGGATCCCAAATGGACTTGTTTGATCCTAATAGAGCCCAACTGGACATTTTAGGTCATATAGGACCTAACTGGGCCAATTTGTACTTCTTTGGTCCTACTGGAGCCCAAACGGACTTGTTTGATGCTAATAGAGCGCAAATGGAGTTTTTAGGTCATATAGGACCTATCTGGGCCAATTTGAACTTCTTTGGTCCTATTGGAGCCCAAATGGACTTGTTTGATCCTAATAGAGCCAAAATGCACTTTTTTTGTCATATAGGACCTATCTGGGCCAATTTGAACTTCTTTGGTCCTATTGGGGCCCAAATGGACTTGTTTGATCCTAATAGAGCCAAAATGCACTTTTTTGTCATATAGGACCTAACTGGGCCAATTTGTACATCTTTGGTCCTATTGGAGCCCAAATGGACTTGTTTGATCCTAATAGAGCCCAAATGGACATTTTAGGTCATAAAGGACCTAACTGGGCCAATTTGTACTTCTTTGGTCCTAATGGAGCCCAAATGGACCTGTTTGATCCTAATAGAGCCCAAATGGACTTTTTAGGTCATATAGGGCCTATCCGGGCCTATTTGTACTTCTTTGGTCCTACTGGAACCCAAATGGACTTGTATGATCCTAATAGAACCCAAATGGACTTTTTAGGTCATATAGGACCTATCTCGTCCAAAATGGACTTGTTTGAACCTAATAGAGCCCAACTGGACATTTTAGGTCATAAAGGACCTAACTGGGCCAATTTGTACTTCTTTGGTCCTAATGGAGCCCAAATGGACTGTTTGATCCCAATAGAGCCCAAATGGACTTTTTAGGTCATATAGGACCTATCGGGATAATTTGAACTTCTTTGGTCCTATTGGAGCCCAAATGGACTTGTTTGATCTTAATAGAGCCCAAATGGACTTTTTTAGGTCATATAGGAACTATCCGGGAAAAAATGGACTTGTTTGAACCTAATAGAGCCCAACTGGACATTTTAGGTCATAAAGGACCTAACCGTGCCAATTTGTACTTCTTTGGTCCTATTGGAGCCCAAATGGACTTGTATGATCTTAATAGAACCCAAATGGACTTTTTAGGTCATATAGGACCTATCCGGGCCAAAATGGACTTGTTTGAACCTAATAGAGCCCAACTGGACATTTTAGGTCACAAAGGACCTAACTGGGTCAATTTGTACTTCTTTGGTCCTATTGGAGCCCAAATGGACTTGTTTGATCCTAGTCGAGCCCAAATGGACTTTTTAGGTCATATAGGACCTATCTGGGATAATTTGAACTTCTTTGGTCCTATTGGAGCCCAAATGGACTTGTTTGATCTTAATAGAGCCCAAATGGACTTTTTAGGTCATATAGGATCTATCTGGGCCAAAATGGACTTGTTTGAACCTAATAGAGCCCAACTGGACATTTTAGGTCATAAAGGACCTAACTGGGCCAATTTGTACTTCTTTGGTCCTAATGGAGCCCAAATGGACCTGTTTGATCCCAATAGAGCCCAAATGGACTTTTTAGGTCATATAGGACCTATCTGGGATAATTTGAACTTCTTTGGTCCTATTGGAGCCCAAATGGACTTGTTTGATCTTAATAGAGCCCAAATGGACTTTTTAGGTCATATAGGAACTATCTGGGAAAAAATGGACTTGTTTGAACCTAATAGAGCCCAACTGGACATTTTAGGTCATAAAGGACCTAACTGTGCCAATTTGTACTTCTTTGGTCCTATTGGAGCCCAAATGGACTTGTATGATCTTAATAGAACCCAAATGGACTTTTTAGGTCATATAGGACCTATCTGGGCCAAAATGGACTTGTTTGAACCTAATAGAGCCCAACTGGACATTTTAGGTCACAAAGGACCTAACTGGGTCAATTTGTACTTCTTTGGTCCTATTGGAGCCCAAATGGACTTGTTTGATCCTAGTCGAGCCCAAATGGACTTTTTAGGTCATATAGGACCTATCTGGGATAATTTGAACTTCTTTGGTCCTATTGGAGCCCAAATGGACTTGTTTGATCTTAATAGAGCCCAAATGGACTTTTTAGGTCATATAGGATCTATCTGGGCCAAAATGGACTTGTTTGAACCTAATAGAGCCCAACTGGACATTTTAGGTCATAAAGGACCTAACTGTGCCAATTTGTACTTCTTTGGTCCTATTGGAGCCCAAATGGACTTGTTTGATCCTAATAGAGCCAAAATGCACTTTTTAGGCCATATATGACCTAACTGGGCCAAATTGTACTTCTTTGGTCCTGTTGGTGCCCAAATGGACTTGTATGATCCTAATAGAACCCAAATGGACTTTTTAGGTCATATAGGACCTATCTGGGCCAAAATGGACTTGTTTGAACCTAATAGAGTCCAACTGGACATTTTAGGTCATAAAGGACCTAACTGGGCCAATTTGTACTTCTTTGGTCCTAATGGAGCCCAAATGGACCTGTTTGATCCTAATAGAGCCCAAATGGACTTTTTAGGTCCTATAGGACCTATCTGGGACAATTTGAACTTCTTTGGTACTATTGGAGCCCAAATGGACTTGTTTGAGCCCAATTAAGGCCAAAATGACTTTTAAGGTCATATAGGACCTAATTGGGCCAATTTGTACTTCTTTGGTCCTAATGGATCCCAAATGGACTTGTTTGATCCTAATAGAGCCCAACTGGACATTTTAGGTCATAAAGGACCTAACTGGCCCAATTTGTACTTATTTTGTCCTAATGGAGCCCAAATGGACCTGTTTGATCCTAATAGAGCCTAAATGGACTTTTTAGGTCATATAGGACCTATCTGGGACAATTTGAACTTCTTTGGTCCTATTGGAGCCGAAATGGACTTGTTTGATCTTAATAGAGCTCAAATGGACTTTTCAGGTCATATAGGACCTATCTGGGCCAAAATGGACTTGTTTGAACCTAATAGAGCCCAACTGGACATTTTAGGTCATAAAGGACCTAACTGTGCCAATTAGTACTTCTTTGGTCCTATTGGAGCCCAAATGGACTTGTTTGATCCTAATAGAGCCAAAATGCACTTTTTAGGTCATATATGACCTAACTGGGCGAAATTGTACTTCTTTGGTCCTATTGGTGCCCAAATGGACTTGTTTGATCCTAATAGAGCCCAAATGGACTTTTTAGGTCATATAGGACCTAACTGGGCCAATTTGTACTTCTTTGGTCCTATTGGAGCCCAAGAGGACTTGTTTGATCCTAATAGAGCCAAAATGCACTTTTTTTGTCATATAGGACCTAACTGGGCCAATTTGTACTTCTTTGGTCCTATTGGAGCCCAAATGGACTTGTTTGATCCTAATAGAGCCCAAATGGACTTTTTAGGTCATATAGGACCTATCTGGGCCAATTTGAACATCTTTGGTCCTATTGGAACCCAAATGGACTTGTTTGATCCTAATAGAGCCAAAATGCACCTTTTTGGTCATATAGGACCTAACCGGGCCAATTTGTACTTCTTTGGTCCTAATGGAGGCCAAATGTACTTGTTTGATCCTAATAGAGCCCCAGTGGACTTGTTTGATCCAAATAGAGCCCAACAGGACATTTTAGGTCATATAGGACCTAACTGGTCCAATTTGTACTTCTTTGGTCCTATTGCAGCCCAAATGGACTTGTTTGAGCCGAATTAAGGCCAAAATACACTTTTAAGGTCATATAGGACCTAACTGGGCCAATTTGTACTTCTTTGGTCCTAATGGATCCCAAATGGACTTGTTTGATCCTAATAGAGCCCAAATGGACATTTTAGGTCATATAGGACCTAATGGGCCAATTTGTACTTCTTTGGTCCTCTTTGGAGCCCAAACGGACTTGTTTGATGCTAATAGAGCGCAAATGGATTTTTTAGGTCAAATAGGACCTATCTGGGCCAATTTGAACTTCTTTGGTCCTATTGGAGCCCAAATGGACTTGTTTGATCCTAATAGAGCCAAAATGCACTTTTTTTGTCATATAGGACCTATCTGGGCCAATTTGAACTTCTTTGGTCCTATTGGGGCCCAAATGGACTTGTTTGATCCTAATAGAGCCAAAATGAAATTTTTTGTCATATAGGACCTAATCTGGGCCAATTTGTACATCTTTGGTCCTATTGGAGCCCAAATGGACTTGTTTGATCCTAATAGAGCCCAAATGGACTTTTTAGGTCATATGGGACCTAATGGGCCAATTTGTACTTCTTTGGTCCTATTGGAGCCCAAATGGACTTGTTTGATCCTAATAGAGCCCAAATGGACTTTTTAGGTCAAATAGGACCTAACTGGGCCAATTTGTACTTCTTTAGTCCTATTGGAGCCCAAATGGACTTGTTTGATCCTAATAGAGCCAAAATGTACTTTTTAGGTCATATAGGACCTAATTGAGCCAATTTGTACTTCTTTGGTCCTATTGGAGCCCAAATGGACTTGTTTGATCCTAATAGAGCCCAAATGGACTTTTTAGGTCATATAGGACCTATCTGGGCCAAAATGTAGTTCTTTGATCCTAATAGAGCCCAACTGGACATTTTAGGTCTTAAAGGACCTACGGGTCAATTTGTACTTCTTTGGTCCTAATGGAGCCCAAATGGACCTGTTTGATCCTAATAGAGCCCAAATGGAATTTTTAGGTCATATAGGATCTATCTGGGCCAATTTGTACTTCTTTGGTCCTATTGGAGCCCAAATGGACTTGTTTGATCCTAATAGAGCCCACATGGACTTTTTAGGTCATATAGGACCTAACTGGGCCAATTTGTACTTCTTTGGTCCTAATGGAGCCCAAATGGACTTGTTTGATCCTAATAGAGCCCAAATGGACTTGTTAGGACATAAAGGATCTCACTCCTGGGCCAATTTGTACTTCTTTGGTCCTATTGGAGCCCAAATGGACTTGTTAGGTCATATAGGACCTAACTGGGCTAATTTGTACTTCTTTGGTCCTATTGGAGCCCAAATGGACTTGTTTGATCCTAATAGAGCCCAAATGGACTTTTTAGGTCATATAGGACCTAATTGGGCCAATTTGTACTTCTTTGGCCCGAATGGAGCCCAAATGGACTTGTTTGACCCTAATAGAGCCCAAATTGACTTGTTTGCTCCTATTAGAGCCCAAATGGACCTGTTAGGTCATAAAAGACCTAACTGGGCCAATTTGTACTTCTTTGGTCCTATTGGAGCCCAAATGGACCTGTTTGATCCTAATAGAGCCAAAACACACTTTTTTGTCATATAGGACCTAACTGGGCCAAGTTGTACTTCTTTGGTCCTATTGGAGCCCAAATGGAAATGGACTTTTTTTGTCATATAGGACCTAACTGGGCCAATTTGTACTTCTTTGGTCCTATTGGAGCCCAAATGGACTTGTTTGATCCTAATAGAGCCCAAATGGACTTTTTAGGTCATATAGGACCTAATTGGGCCAATTTGTACTTCTTTGGCCCGAATGGAGCCCAAATGGACTTGTTTGACCCTAATAGAGCCCAAATTGACTTGTTTGCTCCTATTAGAGCCCAAATGGACCTGTTAGGTCATAAAAGACCTAACTGGGCCAATTTGTACTTCTTTGGTCCTATTGGAGCCCAAATGGACCTGTTTGATCCTAATAGAGCCAAAACACACTTTTTTGTCATATAGGACCTAACTGGGCCAATTTGTACTTCTTTGGTCCTATTGGAGCCCAAATGGAAATGGACTTTTTAGTTCATATAGGACCTAACTGGGCCAATTTGTACTTCTTTGGTCCTATTGGAGCCCAAATGGACTTTTTAGGTCATATAGGACCTAAGTGGGCCAATTTGTACTTCTTTGGTCCTAATGGAGGCCAAATGTACTTGTTTGATCCTAATAGAGCCCCAATGGACTTGTTTGATCCTAATAGAGCCCAACAGGACATTTTAGGGTCATATAGGAC
>JAUPTC010000010.1:4804457-4835457 GCA_030762895.1 Sophora flavescens | reverse complement strand
ATTAGGATCAAACAAGTCCATTTGGGGTCTACTAGGATCAAACAAGTCCATTTGGGCTACATTAGGACCAAAGAAGTACAAATTGGCCCAGTTAGGTCCTATATGACCTAAAAAGTCCATTTGGGCTCTATTAGGATCAAACAAGTCCATTTGGGCTCCATTAGGACCAAAGAAGTACAAATTGGCCCAGTTAGGTTCTATATGACCTAAAACGTCCATTTGGCCTCTATTAGGATCAAACAAGTCCATTTGGGCTCCAATAGGACCAAAGAAGTACAAATTGGCCAAGTTAGGTCCTATATGACCTAAAAAGTCCATTTAGGCTCTATTAGGATCAAATAGGTCCATTTGGGCTCCATTAGGACCAAAGAAGTACAAATTGACCCAGTTAGGTCCTATATGACCTAAAAAGTCCATTTGGGCTCTATTAGGATCACACAAGTCCATTTGGGCTCCAATAGGACCAAAGAAGTACAAATTGGCCCAATTAGGTCCTTTATGACCTAAAAAGTCCATTTGGGTTCTATTAGGATCAAACAGGTCCATTTGGGCTCCATTAGGACCAAAGAAGTACAAATTGGCCCTGTTAGGTCCTTTATGACCTAACAAGTCCATTTGGGCATTACTAGGATCAAACAAGTCCATTTGGGCTCCATTTGGACCAAAGAAGTACAAATTGGCCCAATTAGGTCCTATATGACCTAAAAAGTCCATTTGTGCTCCATTTGGACCAAAGAAGTACAAATTGTCCCAGTTAGGTCCTATATGACCTAAAAAGTCCATTTGGGCTCTATTAGGAATAAACAAGTCCATTTGGGCCCCAATAGGACCAAAGAAGTACAAATTGGCCCAGTTAGGTCCTATATGGCCTAAAAAGTCCATTTGGGCTCTATTAGGATCAAACAGGTCCATTTGGGGCTCCAATAGGACCAAAGAAGTACAAATTGGCCCAGTTAGGTCCTATATGACCTAAAAAGTCCATTTGGGCTCTATTAGGATCAAACAAGTCCATTTGGGCTCCAATAGGACCAAAGAAGTACAAATGGGCCCTGTTAGGTCCTATATGACCTAAAAAGTCCATTTGGGCTCTATTAGGATCACACAAGTCCATTTGGGCTCTATTAGGATAAAAAAAGTACAAATTGGCCCAGTTAGGTCCTAAATGACCTAAAAAGTCCATTTGGGCTCTATTAGGATCAAACAAGTCCATTTGGGCTCCAATAGGACCAAAGAAGTACAAGTTGGCACAGTTAGGTCCTTTATGACCTAACAAGTCCATTTGGGCTCTACTAGGATCAAACAAGTCCATTTGGGCTCCAATAGGACCAAAGAAGTACAAATTGGCCCAATTAGGTCCTATATGACCTAAAAAGTGCATTTTGGCTCTATTAGGATCAAACAAGTCTATTTGGGCTCCAATAGGACCAAAAAAGTTCAAATTGGCCCAGTTAGGTCCTATATGACCTAAAAAGTTCATTTGGGCTTTATTAGGATCAAACAAGTCCATTTGGGCCCTATTAGGATCAAACAAGTCCATTAGGGCTCTACTAGGATCACACAAGTCCATTTGGGCTCTATTAGGATCAAACAAGTCCATTTGGGTTCTATTAGGTTCAAACAAGTCCGTTTGGGCTCCATTAGGACCAAATTCGGGGCAATTGGCCCAATTAGGTCCTTTGGGCTCTATTAGGATCCAAGAAGTCCATTTTGGCTCCATTAGGACCAAATAAGTACATATTGGCCCAGTTAGGTCCTATTAGACCTAAAAAGTCCATTTGTGCTCTATTAGGATCAAACAAGTCCATTTGGGCTCCAGTAGGACCAAAGAAGTACAAATTGGTCCAGTTAGGTCCTATTTGACCTAAAAAGTCCATTTGGGCTATATTAGGATCAAACAAGTCCATTTGGGCTCTAATTGGGACCAAAGAAGTACAAATTGGCCCAGATTAGGTCCTATATGACCTAAAAAGTCCATTTGGGTTCTATTAGGGTCAAACAAGTCCATTTGGGCTCCATTAGGACCAAATAAGTATAAATTGGCCCAGTTAGGTCCTATATGACCTAAAAAGTTCATTTGGGTTCTATTAGGATCAAACAAGTCCATTTGGGCTCCATTAGGACCAAAGAAGTACAAATTGGCCCAATTAGGTCCTATATGAGCTAAAAAGTCCATTTGGGCTCTATTAGGATCAAACAGGTCCATTTGGGCTCCATATGGACCAAAGAAGTATAAATTGGCCCAGTTAGGTCCTATATGACCTAAAAAGTCTATTTGGGTTCTATTAGGATCAAACAGGTCCATTTGGACCAAAGAAGTACAAATTGACCCAATTAGGTCCTATATGACCTAAAAAGTCCATTTGGGATCTATTAGGATCAAACAGGTCCATTTGGGCTCCATTAGGACCAAAGAAGTACAAATTGGCCCAGTTAGGTCCTATATGACCTAAAAAGTCCATTTGGGCTCTATTAGGATCACCCAAGTCCATTTGGGCTCCATTAGGACCAAAGAAGTGCAAATTGGCCCAGTTAGGTCCTTTATGACCTAAAAAGTCCATTTCGGCTCTATTAGGATCACACAAGTCCATTTGGGCTCCAATGGGACCAAAGAAGTACAAATTGGCCCAGTTAGGTCCTTTATGACCTAAAAAGTCCATTGGGGCTCTATTAGGATCAAACATGTCCATTTGGGCTCCATTAGGACCAAAGAAGTACAAATTGAACCAGTTAGGTCCTTTATGACCTAACAAGTCCATTTGGGCTCTACTAGGATCAAACAAGTCCATTTGGGCTCCATTAGGACCAAAGAAGTACAAATTGGCCCAGTTAGGTCCTTTATGACCTAAAAAGTCCATTTGGGCTTTATTAGGATCAAACAAGTCCATTTGGGCCCTATTAGGATCAAACAAGTCCATTTGGGCTCTACTAGGATCACACAAGTCCATTTGGGCTCTATTAGGATCAAACAAGTCCATTTGGGCTCCATTAGGACCAAAGAATTACAATTGGGCCGTTCGGGGCAATTGGCCCAATTAGGTCCTAAATAGTTCATTTGGACTCTATGAGGGTCAAAGAAGTCCATTTTGGCTCCATTAGGACCAAAGAAGTACAAATTGGCCCAGTTAGGTCCTATTTGACAAAAAAAGTCCATTTGTGCTCTATTAGGATCAAACAAGTCCATTTGGGCTCCATTAGGACCAAAGAAGTACAAATTGGCCCAATTAGGTCCTATTTGACCTAAAAAGTCCATTTGGGTTCTATGAGGATCAAACAAGTCCATTTGGGCTCTAATTGGGACCAAAGAAGTACAAATTGGCCCAGTTAGGTCCTATATAACCTAAAAAGTCCATCTGGGCTCTATTAGGGTCAAACAAGTCCATTTGGGCTCCATTAGGACCAAAGAAGTACAAATTGGCCCAGTTAGGTCCTATATGACCTAAATAGTCCATTTGGGCTCTATTAGGATCAAACAAGTCCATTTAGGCTCCAATAGGACCAAAGATGTACAAATTGACTCAGTTAGGTCGTATATGACCTAAAAAGTCCATTTGGTCTCTATTAGGATCACACAAGTCCATTTGGGCTTAGGTCCCATATGACCTAAAAAGTCCATTTGGGCTCTATTAGGATCAAACAAGTCCATTTGTGCTCCTATAGGACCAAAGAAGTACAAATGGGCCCAGTTAGGTCCTATATGACCTAAAAAGTCCATTTGGGCTCTATTAGGATCAAACAAGTCCATTTGGGCTCTACTAGGATCAAACAAGTTCATTTGGGCTCTATTAGGATCAAACAAGTCCATTTGGGCTCTACTAGGATCAAACAAGTCCATTTGGGCTCCATTAGGACCAAAGAAGTACAAATTGGCCCAGTTAGGTCCTATATGACCTAAAAAGTCCATTTGGGCTCTTAGGATCAAACAAGTCCATTTTGGCTCCAATAGGACCAAAGAAGTACAAATTGGCCCTGTTAGGTCCTATATGACCTAAAAAGTTCATTTGGGCTCTATTAGGATCAAACAGGTCCATTTGGGCTCCATTAGGACCAAAGAAGTACAAATTGGCCCAGTTAGGTCCTATATGACCTAAACAGTCCATTTGGGCTCTATTAGGATCACACAAGTCCATTTGGGCTCCATTAGGACCAAAGAAGTACAAATTGGCCCAGTTAGGTCCTATATGACCTAAAAAGTCCATTTGGGCTCTATTAGGATCAAACAAGTCCATTTGGGCTCTACTAGGATCAAACAAGTCCATTTGGGCTCTATTAGGATCAAACAAGTTCATTTGGGCTCTACTAGGATCAAACAAGTCCATTTGGGCTCCATTAGGACCAAAGAAGTACAAATTGGCCCAGTTAGGTCCTATATGACCTAAAAAGTCCATTTGGGCTCTATTAGGATCAAACAAGTCCATTTTGGCTCCAATAGGACCAAAGAAGTACAAATTGGCCCTGTTAGGTCCTATATGACCTAAAAAGTTCATTTGGGCTCTATTAGGATCAAACAGGTCCATTTGGGCTCCATTAGGACCAAAGAATTACAAATTGGCCCAGTTAGGTCCTATATGACCTAAAAAGTCCATTTGGGCTCTATTAGGATCACACAAGTCCATTTGGGCTTAGGTCCCATATGACCTAAAAAGTCCATTTGGGCTCTATTAGGATCAAACAAGTCCATTTGTGCTCCTATAGGACCAAAGAAGTACAAATGGGCCCAGTTAGGTCCTATATGACCTAAAAAGTCCATTTGGGGCAAAAACAATGATTGTAAAAGTTGTCTAATTTCCGTCTCTCTCTGGTTTGTGCGGCTGTAAACTGCTATTTATGCTTAATAATCCTGACCTAACCGTAGATCAAATTCAGGCCTTGTTGGAAAGCTTATTCAGAGGTGCTTAATTTGGTCTAGGGTTAGGTCAGGATAAGGTCGGGATCCAATTTAGCCTTGATTTTGGCCTAAATTGACAATTCTTGTGTCACCTGAAATTGTAGGTGTCTTCCTTATCTTTCTATGGACAGCAAGATCACCAAAATCCGATATTTGTAGCTCCATAATGAGTACAAATTTGGCTCTATTAGGATAAAACAAGTCCATTTGCGCTCCAATAGGACCAAAGAAGTACAAATTGGCCCAGTTAGGTCCTATATGACCTAAAAAGTCCATTTGGGCTCTATTAGGATCAAACAAGTCCATTTGGGCTCCATTAGGACCAAAGAAGTACAAATTGGCACAGTTAAGTCCTTTATTACCTAAAAAGTCCATTTGGACTCTATTAGGATCAAACAAGTCCATTTGGGCTCTATTAGGACCAAAGATGTACAAATTGGCCCAGTTAGGTCCTATATGACCCAAAAAGTCCATTTTGGCTCTATTAGGATCAAACAAGTCCATTTGGGCTCCATTAGGACCAAAGAAGTACAAATTGGCACAGTTAGGTCCTTTATGACCTAAAATGTCCAGTTGGGCTCTATTAGGGACAAACAAGTCCATTTGGGCTCCATTTGGACCAAAGAAGTACAAATTGGCCCAGTTAGGTCCTATATGACCTAAAAAGTCCATTTGGGCTCTATTAGGATCAAGCAAGTCCATTTGGGCTACAATAGGATCAAAGAAGTACAAATTGGCACAGTTAGGTCCTATATGACCTAAAAAGTGCATTTTGGCTCTATTAGGATCAAACAAGTCCATTTGGTCTCCAATAAGACCAAAGAAGTACAAATTGACCAAACAAGTCCATATGGGCTCTATTTGGATCAAACAAGTCCATTGGGGCTCTATTAGGATCAAACAAATCCATTTGGGATCCATTAGGACCAAAGACGTACAAATTGGCCCAATTAGGTCCTATATGACCTAAAAAGTCCATTTGGGCTCCACTAGGATCAAACAAGTCCATTTGGGCTCTATTAGGATCAAACAAGTCCATTTGGGCTCTACAAGGATCCCAGTCTTGTTGCCATGCGCAGAGTATAACTAGAGCTACAGATATCGGATTTTGGTGATCTTGCTGTCCCTAGAAAGATAAGGAAGAGACCTACAATTTCAGGTGTCACAAGAATTGTCAATTTAGGCCAAAATCAAGGCTAAATTGGGTCCCGACCTTATCCTGACCTGACCCCAGACTAAATTAAGGGCCTCTGAATAAGCTTTCCAACAAGGTATCATATGCCTTAATTGGGCCTAAATGAGTAAGTTAGGCCCATTTAAGTGAAGGAATATCATGAACTGCGTACTGATCCGCGCCAGAGTACTCGGGATCCAATTTAGCCTTGATTTTTGTCTAATTTGACAATTCTTGTGAAACCTGAAATTGTTGGTCCCTTCCTTATCTTTCTAGGGACAGCAAGATCACCAAAATCCGAAATCTGTAGCTCTAGTTATGCTCTGCGCAAGGCAACAAGGTCGCGATGAGTGAAAAATTCGAAAATTAACAATGTTTAGAAATTAAGCCCAATTAAGCCCAATAATGTAAAACCAAAAACAATGATTGTAAAAGTTGTCTAATTTCCTTCTCTCTCTAGCTTGTTGCCTTGTGCAGAGCATAACTAGAGTTACCGATATCGGATTTTGATGATCTTGATGTCCCTAGAAAGATAAGGAAGGGAGCTACAATTTCAGGTACACAAGAATTGTCAAATTATTCCAAAATCAAGGCTAAATTAGGTCCCGAGTTCTCTGGTGCGGATCAATGCGCTGTCCATGATATTCCTTCACTTAAATGGGCCTAACTAATCTTAAGCCCAATTAAGGCATATGATACCTTGTTGGAAAGCTTATTCAGAGGCACCTAATTTGGTCTAGGGTTAGGTCGGGATTAAAAAGCATAAATAGCAGTTTATAGCCGCACAAGCTAGAGAGAAGGAAATTAGACAACTTTTATAATCATTGATTTTGGTTTTACATTATTGGGCTTAATTGGGCATAATTGCTAAACATTGTCAATTTTCGGATTTTTCACTCTTCCTGACCTTGTTGCCTTGTGCAGAGCATAACTAGAGCTATAGATATCGGATTTTGATGATCTTGCTGTCTCTAGAAAGATAAGGAAGAGACCTACAATGTCAGGTTTCACAAGAATTGTCAAATTAGACCAAAATCAAGGCTAAATTGGGTCCTGAGTTCTCTGGCGCGGATCAGTGCGTGATCCATGATATTCCTTCACTTAAATGGGCCTAACTTACTAATCTTAATTAAGCCCAATTAAGGCATATGATACCTTGTTGGAAAGCTTATTTAGAGGCCCTTAATTTGGTCTAGGGTTAGGTTGGGATTAAAAAGCATAAATAACAGTTTACAGCCGCACAAGCTAGAGAGAGAAGGAAATTAGACAACTTTTACAATCATTGTTTTTTGTTTTACATTATTGGGCTTAATTGGGCTTAATTGCTAAACATTGTTAATTTTTGGATTTTTCACTCTTCCTGACCTTGTTGCCTTGCACAGAGCATAACTAGAGCTACAGATTTCGGATTATGGTGATCTTGCTGTCCTTAGAAAGATAAGGAAGACAACTTTACAATCATGGTTTTTGGTTTTACATTATTGGGCTTAATTGGACTTAATTGCTAAACATAGTTAATTTTCGGATTTTTCACTCATCCCAGTCTTGTTGCCATGCGCAGAGTATAACTAGAGCTACAGATATCGGATTTTGGTGATCTTCTTGTCCCTATAAAGATAAGGAAGAGACCTACAATTTCAGGTGACCTACATCGATACCTTGTTGGAAAGCTTATTCAGAGGCCCTTAATTTGGTCTATGGTTAGGTCGGGATTAATAAGCAAAAATAGTAGTTTACAGCTGCACATGCCGGAGAGAGACGGAAATTAGACAACTTTTACAATCATTGTTTTTGCTTTTACATTATTTGGCATAATTGGGCTTAATTGCTAAACATTGTTAATTTTCGGATTTTTCACTCTTCCGACTGTTGCCTTCTGCAGAGCATAACTTGAGCTACAGATTTCGGATTTTGGTGATCTTGCTGTCCCTAGAAAGATAAGGAAGAGACCCACAATTTCATATTTCCAAAGAATTATCAAATTAGGCCAAAATCAAGGCTAAATTGGGTCCCGAGTTCTCTAGCACGGATCAGTGTGCAGTCCATCATGTTCCTTCACTTAAATGGGGCTAACTTACTAATCTTAAGCCCAATTAAGGCATATGATACCTTGTTGGAAAGCCTATTCCGAGGCCCTTAATTTGTTCTAGGGTTACGTCAAGATTAATAAGCATAAATAGAAGTTTACAGCCGCACAAGCCAGAGACAGACGTAAATTAAACAACTTTTACAATCATTACTTTTGCTTTTATGTTATTGGGCTTAATTGCTAAACATTGTTAATTTTTGGATTTTTCACTCATCCCAGTCTTGTTGCCATGCGCAGAGTATAACTAGAGCTACAGATATCGAATTTTTGTGATCTTGCTGTCCCTAAAAAGATAAGGAAGAGACCTACAATGTCAGGTGTCACAAGAATTGTCAAATTAGACCAAAATCAAGGCTAAATTGGGTCCAGAGTTCTCTGGCGCGGATCAGTGCGCAGTCCGTGATGCTCCTTCACTTAAATGGGCCTAACTTACTCATCTTAAGCCCAATTAAGGCATATGATACCTTGTTGGAAAGCTTATTCAGAGGCCCTTAATTTGGTCTAGGATTAGGTCAGGATTAATA
Source organism: Sophora flavescens (assembly GCA_030762895.1). NCBI lineage: Eukaryota > Viridiplantae > Streptophyta > Magnoliopsida > Fabales > Fabaceae > Sophora > Sophora flavescens. The sequence continues at coordinate 4,826,785 of JAUPTC010000010.1, read as the reverse complement.
AGCAAAAATAGAAGTTTACAGCCGCATAAGCCAGAGAGAGAAGGAAATTAGAAAACTTTTACAATCATTGTTTTTGCTGTTACATTATTGGGCGTAATTGCTAAATATTGTTAATTTTTGGATTTTTCACTCTTCATGACCTTGTTGCCTTGTGCAGAGCTTAACTAGAGCTACATATATCGGATTTTAATGATCTTGCTGTCCCTAGAAAGATAAGGAAGGGACCTACAATTTCAGGTTCACAAGAATTGTCAAATTATTCCAAAATCAAGGCTAAATTGGGTCCCAAGTTCTCTGGCACGGATCAGTGCGCAGTCCATGATATTACTTCACTTAAAAGGGCCTAACTTACTAATCTTAAACCCAATTAAGGCATATGATACCTTGTTGGAAAGCTTATTCAGAGGCCCTTAATTCGGTCTAGGGTTAGGTCTGGATTAAAAAGCATAAATAGCAGTTTACAGCCGCACAAGCTAGATAGAGAAGGAAATTAGACAACTTTTACAATTATTGTTTTTGCTTTTATATTATTGGGCTTAATTGGTCTTAATTGCTATTTTTGCTTATTAAAAAGCATAAATAACAGTTTACAGCCGCACAAACTAGAGAGAAAAGGAAATTAGACAACTTTTACAATCATTGTTTTTGGTTTTACATTATTGGGCTTAATTGCTAAACATTGTTAATTTTCGGATTTTTCAATCATCCTGACCTTGTTGCCTTGTGCAGAGCATAACTAGAGCTACAGATATCGGATTTTGATGTTCTTGCTGTCCCTAGAAAGATAAGGAAGGGACCTACAATTTAGGTTCACAAGAATTGTCAAATTATTCCAAAACCAAGGCTAAATTGGGTCCCGAGTTCTCTGGCACGGATCAGTGCGCAGTCAATGATATTCCTTCACTTAAATGGGCCTAACTTACTAATCTTAAGCCCAATTAAGGCATATGATACCTTGTTGGAAAGCTTATTCAGAGGCCTTTAATTTGGTCTAGGGTTAGGTCTGGATTAATAAGCAAAAATAGCAGTTTACAGCCGCACAAGCCAGAGAGAGACGGAAATTAGACAACTTTTACAATCATTGTTTGCTTTTACATAATTGGGCTTAACTGCTAAACATTGTTAATTTTCGGATTTTTCACTCTTCCTGACCTTGTTGCCTTGCGCAGAACATAAATAGAGCTACAGATTTCGGATTTTGGTGATCTTGCTGTCCCTAGAAAGATAAGGAAGAGACCAACAATTTCAGGTTTCACAATAATTGTCAAATTAGACCAAAATCAAGGCTAAATTGGGTCCCGAGTACTCTGGCGCGGATCAGTGCGCAGTCCATGATATTCCTTCACTTAAATGGGCCTAACTCACTAATCTTAAGCCCAATTATGGCATATGATACCTTGTTGGAAAGCTTATTCAGAGGCCCTTAATTTGGTCTAGGGTTAGGTCAGGATTAAAAAGCATAAATAGCAGTTTACAGCCGCACAAGCTAGAGAGAGAAGGAAATTAGACAAGTTTTACAATCATTGTTTTTGGTTTTACTTTATTGGGCTTAATTGGGCTTAATTGCTAAACATTGTTAATTTTCGGATTTTTCACTCTTCCTGACCTGTTGCCTTGCGCAGAGCATAACTAGAGCTACAGATTTCGGATTTTGGTGATCTTGCTGTCCCTAGAAAGATAAGGAAGAGACCCATAATTTCATATTTCCAAAGAATTATCAAATTAGGCCAAAATCAAGGCTAAATTGGATCCCGAGTTCTCTAGCACGGATCAGTGCGCAGTTTATCATGTTCCTTCACTTAAATGGGGCTAACTTACTAATCTTAAGCCCAATTAAGGCATATGATACCTTGTTGGAAAGCCTATTCAGATGCCCTTAATTTGTTCTAGGGTTATGTCAAGATTAATAAGTATAAATAGAAGTTTACAGCCGCACAAGCCGAGAGAGGAGGAGGAAATTAGACAACTTTTACAACCATTACTTTTGCTTTTATGTTATTGGGCTTAATTGCTAAACATTGTTAATTTTCGGATTTTTCACTCATCCCAGTCTTGTTGCCATGCGCAGAGTATAACTAGAGCTACAGATATCTAATTTTGGTAATCTTGCTGTCCCTAAAAAGATAAGGAAGAGACCTACAATGTCAGGTTTCACAAGAATTGTCAAATTAGACCAAAATCAAGGCTAAATTGGGTCCAGAGTTCTCTGGCGCGGATCGATCTTGTGATCCGTGGTGTTCCTTCACTTAAATGGGCCTAACTTACTCATCTTAAGCCCAATTAAGGCATATGATACCTTGTTGGAAGGCTTATTCAGAGGCCCTTAATTTGTTCTAGGGTTACGTCAAGATTAATAAGCATAAATATAAGTTTACAGCCGCACAAGCCAGCGACAGCCGGAATTTAGACAACTTTTACAATCATTGCTTTTGCTTTTATATTATTGGGCTTAATTGGGCTTAATTGCAAAACATTGTTAATTTTCGGATTTTTCACTCATCCTGACCTTGTTGCCATGCGCAGAGTATAACTAGAGCTTCAGATATCGGATTTTGGTGATCTTGCTATCCCTAGAAAGATAAGGAAGAGACCTACAATGTCAGATTTCAAAAGAATTGTCAAATTAGACCAAAATCAAGGCTAAATTGGGTCCCGAGTTCTCTGGCTCCGATCAGTGCGCAGTCCATGATGTTCCTTCACTTAAATGGGCCTAACTTACTCATCTTAAGCCCAATTAAGGCATATGATACCTTGTTGGAAAGCTTATTCAGAGGCCCTTAATTTGGTCTAGGGTTAGGTCAGGATTAATAAGCAAAAATAGAAGTTTACAGCCGCACAAGCCAGAGAGAGAAGGAAATTAGACAACTTTTACAATCATTGTTTTTGCTTTTACATTATTGGGCATAATTGCTAAACATTGTTAATTTTCGGATTTTTCACTCTTCATGACCTTGTTGCCTTGTGCAGAGCTTAACTAGAGCTACAGATATCGGATTTTGATGATCTTGCTATCCCTAGAAAGATAAGGAAGGGACCTACAATTTCAGGTTCACAAGAATTGTCAAATTATTCCAAAATCAAGGCTAAATTGGATCCCGAGTTCTCTAGGACGGATCAGTGCGCAGTCCATCATGTTCCTTCACTTAAATGGGGCTAACTTACTAATCTTAAGCCCAATTAAGGCATATGATACCTTGTTGGAAAGCCTATTCAGTGGCCTTTAATTTGTTCTAGGGTTACGTCAATATTAATAAGCATAAATACCAGTTTATAGCCGCACAAGCCAGAGACAGACGAAAATTAGACAACTTTTACAATCATTACTTTTGCTTTTATGTTATTGGGCTTAATTGCCAAACATTGTTAATTTTCGGATTTTTCACTCATCCCAGTCTTGTTGCCATGCGCAGAGTATAACTAGAGCTACAAATATCGAATTTTGGTAATCTTGCTGTCCCTAAAAAGATAAGGAAGAGACCTACAATGTCAGGTTTCACAAGAATTGTCAAATTAGACCAAAATCAAGGCTAAATTGGGTCCAGGGTTCTTTGGCGCGGATCAGTGCGCAGTCCGTGATGTTCCTTCACTTAAATGGGCCTAACTTACTCATCTTAAGCCCAATTAAGGCATATGATACCTTGTTGGAAAGCTTATTCAGAGGCCCTTAATTTTTTCTAGGGTTACGTCAAGATTAATAAGCATAAATAGAAGTTTACAGCCACACAAGCCAGAGAAAGGCGGAAATTAGATAACTTTTACAATCATTGCTTTTGATTTTATATTATTGGGCTTAATTGCAAAACATTGTTAATTTTCGGATTTTTCACTCATCCTGACCTTGTTGCCATGCGCAGAGTATAACTAGAGCTACAGATATCGGATTTTGGTGATCTTGCTATCCCTAGAAAGATAAGGAAGAGACCTACAATGTCAGGTTTAACAAGAATTGTCAAATTAGACCAAAATCAAGGCTAAATTGGGTCCCGAGTTCTCTGGCTCGGATCCGTGCGCATTCCATGATGTTCCTTCACTTAAATGGGCCTAACTTACCCATCTTAAGCCCAATTAAGGCATATGATACCTTGTTGGAAAGCTTATTCAGAGGCCCTTAATTTGGTCTAGGGTTAGGTTAGGATTAATAAGCAAAAATAGAAGTTTACAGCCGCACAAGCCAGAGAGAGAAGGAAATTAGACAACTTTTACAATCATTGTTTTTGCTTTTACATTATTGGGCATAACTGCTAAACATTGTTAATTTTTGGATTTTTCACTCTTCATGACCTTGTTGCCTTGTGCAGATCTTAACTAGAGCTACAGATATCGGATTTTGATGATCTTGCTGTCCCTAGAAAGATAAGGAAGGGACCTACAATTTCAGGTTCACAAGAATTGTCAAATTATTCCAAAATCAAGGCTAAATTGGGTCCCGAGTTCTCTGGCGCGGATCAGTGTTCAGTCCATGATATTCCTTCACTTAAATGGGTCTAACTTACTAATCTTAAGGCCAATTAAGGCTTATGATACCTTGTTGGAAAGCTTATTTAGAGGCCCTTAATTCGGTCTAGCGTTAGGTCTGGATTAAAAAGCATAAATAGCAGTTTATAACGGCACAAGCTAGAGAGAGAAGGAAATTAGACAACTTTTACAATCATTGTTTTTGCTTTTACATTATTGGGCTTAATTGCTATTTTTGCTTATTAAAAAGCATAAATAGCAGTTTATAGCCGCACAAGCTAGAGAGAGAAGGAAATTAGACAACTTTTACAATCATTGTTTTTGGTTTTACATTATTAGGCTTAATTGGGCTTAATTGCTAATCATAGTTAATTTTCGGATTTTTCACTCATCCTAGTCTTGTTGCCATGCGCAGAGTATAACTAGAGCTATAGATATCGGATTTTGGTGATCTTGTTATCCCTAGAAAGATAAGGAAGAGACCCACAATTTCATATTTCCAAAGAATCATTAAATTAGGACAAAATCAAGGCTAAATTGGATCCCGAGTTCTCTTGCACGGATTAGTGCGCAGTCCATGATGTTCCTTCACTTAAATGGTCCGAACTTACTAATCTTAAGCCCAATTAAGGCATATGATACCTTGTTGGAAAGCTTATTCAGAGGACCTTAATTTGGTCTAGGGTTAGGTCGGGATTAATAAGCAAAAATAGAAGTTTACATCCGCACAAGCCAGAGAGAGAAGGAAATTTGACAACTTTTACAATCATTGTTTTTGGTTTTACATTATTGGACTTAATTGCTAAACATAGTTAATTTTCGGATTTTTCACTCATCCCAGTCTTGTTGCCATGCGCAGAGTATAACTAGAGCTACAGATATCGGATTTTGGTGATCTTGCTGTCCCTAGAAAGATAAGGAAGAGACCTACAATTTCAGGTGACACAAGAATTGTCAATTTAGGCCCAAATCAAGGCTAAATTGGGTCCCGAGTACTCTGGCTCGGATCAGTGCGCAGTCCATGATATTCCTTCACTTCAATTGGCCTAACTTACTAATCTTAAGCCCAATTAAGGCATATGATACCTTGTTGGAAAGCATATTCAGAGGCCCTTAATTTGGTCAAGGGTTAGGTCAGGATTAATAAGCAAAAATAGAAGTTTACAGCCGCACAAGCCAAAGAGAGATGGAAATTAGATAACTTTTACAATCATTGTTTTTGCTTTTACATCATTCGGCTTAATTGCTAAACATTGTTAATTTTGGGATTTTTCACTCTTCCTGACCTTGTTGCCATGCGCAGAGCATAACTAGAGCTACAGATTTCGGATTTTGGTGATCTTGCTGTCCCTAGAAAGATAAGGAAGAGACCAACAATTTCAGGTTTCACAATAATTGTCAAATTAGACCAAAATCAAGGCTAAATTGGGTCCCGAGTACTCTGGTGCGGATCAGCGCGCAGTCCATGATATTCCTTCACTTAAATCGGCCTAACTTACTAATCTTAAGCCCAATTAAGGCATATGATACCTTGTTGGAAATCTTTTTCAGAGCCCCTTAATTTGGTCTAGGGTTAGGTTAGGATTAATAAGCAAAAATAGCAGTTACAGCCGCAGAAGCCAGAGAGAGAGAAGAAAATTAGACAACTTTTACAATCATTGTTTTTGCTTTTACATAATTGGGCTTAATTGCTAAACATTGTTAATTTTCGGATTTTTCACTCTTCCTGACCTTGTTGCCTTGCGCAGAGCATAACTAGAGCTACAGATTTCGGATTTTGGTGATCTTGCTGTCCCTAGAAAGATAAGGAAGAGACCAACAATATCATGTGTCACAATAATTGTCAAATTAGACCAAAATCAAGGCTAAATTGGGTCCCGAGTACTCTGGCGCGGATCAGTGCGCAGTCCATGATATTCCTTCACTTAAATGGGCCTAACTTACTAATCTTAAGCCCATTTAAGGCATATGATACCTTGTTGGAAAGCTTATTTAGAGGCCCTTAATTTGGTCTAGGGTTAGGTTGGGATTAAAAAGCATAAATAACAGTTTACAGCCGCACAAGCTAGAGAGAGAAGGAAATTAGACAACTTTTACAATCATTGTTTTTTGTTTTACATTATTGGGCTTAATTGGGCTTAATTGCTAAACATTGTTAATTTTTGGATTTTTCACTCTTCCTGACCTTGTTGCCTTGCACAGAGCATAACTAGAGCTACAGATTTCGGATTATGGTGATCTTGCTGTCCTTAGAAAGATAAGGAAGACAACTTTACAATCATGGTTTTTGGTTTTACATTATTGGGCTTAATTGGACTTAATTGCTAAACATAGTTAATTTTCGGATTTTTCACTCATCCCAGTCTTGTTGCCATGCGCGGAGTATAACTAGAGCTACAGATATCGGATTTTGGTGATCTTGCTGTCCCTATAAAGATAAGGAAGAGACCTACAATTTCAGGTGACCTACATCTGATACCTTGTTGGAAAGCTTATTCAGAGGCCCTTAATTTGGTCTATGGTTAGGTCAGGATTAATAAGCAAAAATAGTAGTTTACAGCTGCACAAGCCAGAGAGAGACGGAAATTAGACAACTTTTACAATCATTGTTTTTGCTTTTACATTATTTGGCATAATTGCTAAACATTGTTAATTTTCGGATATTTCACTCTTCTTCACCTTGTTGCCTTGTGCAGAGCATAACTAGAGCTACAGATATCGGATTTTGATGATCTTATTGTCCCAAGAAAGATAAGGAAGAGACGCACAATTTCATATTTCCAAAGAATTATCAAATTAGGCCAAAATCTTCGCTAAATTGGGTCCCGAGTTCTCTGGCGCGGATCAGTGCGCAGTCCATGATGTTCCTTCACTTAAATGGGCCAAACTTACTCATTGTTAATTCCTTCACTTAAATGGGCCTAACTTACTCATCTTAAGCCCAATTAAGGCATATGATACCTTGTTGGAAAGCTTATTCAGAGGCCCTTAATTTGGTCTAGGTTTAGGACGGGATTAAAAAGCATAAATAGCAGTTTACAGCCGCACAAGCTAGAGAGAGAAAGAAATTAGACAACTTTTACAATCATTGTTTTTGGTTTTACATTATTGGGCTTAATTGCTAAACATTGTTAATTTTAGGATTTTTCACTCTTCGTGACCTTGTTGCCTTGCGCAGAACATAACTAGAGCTACAGATATCAGATTTTGGTGATCTTGCTGTCCCTAGAAAGATAAGGAAGAGACCCACAATTTCATATTTCGAAAGAATTATCAAATTAGGCCAAAATCAAGGCTAAATTGGATCCCGAGTTCTCTAGCATGGATCAGTGCGATGTCCATGATGTTCCTTCACTTAAATGGGCCTAACTTACTAATCTTAAGCCCAATTAAGGCATATGATACCTTGTTGGAAAGCTTATTCAGAGGCCCTTAATTTGGCCTAGGGTTTGGTCGGGATTAAAAAGCATAAATAGCAGTTACAGCCGCACAAGCTAGAGAGAGAAGGAAATTAGAGAACTTTTACAATCATTGTTTTTGGTTTTGCATTATTTGGCTAAATTGGGCTTAATTGCTAAACATTATTAATTTTCGGATTTTTCACTCATCCCGACCTTGTTGCCATGCGCAGAGAATAACTTGAGCTACAGATATCAGATTTTGGTGATCTTGCTGTCCCTAGAAAGATAAGGAAGAGACCTACAATGTCAGGTTTCCCAAGAAATGTCAAACTAGACCAAAATCAAGGCTAAATTGGGTCCCGAGTACTCTGGCACGGATCAGTGCGCAGTCCATGATGTTCCTTCACTTAAATGGGCCTAACTTACTCATCTTAAGCCCAATTAAGGCATATGATATCTTGTTGGAAAGCTTATTCAGAGGCCCTTAATTTGGTCTTGGGTTAGGTCAGGAATAATAAGCAAAAATAGCAGTTTACAGCCGCACAAACCAGAGAGTGACGGAAATTAGACAACTTTTACAATCATTATTTTTGGTTTTACATTATTGGGCTTAATTGGGCATAATTGCTAAACATTGATAATTTTCGGATTGTTTACTATTCCTGACCTTTTGCCTTTAGACATAACTAGAGCAACAAATTACGGATTTTGGTGATCTTGCTGTCCCTAGAAAGATAAGGAAGACAACTTTTACAATCATTGTTTTTGCTTTTACATTATTGGGCTTAATTGGACTTAATTGCTAAACATAGTTAATTTTCGGATTTTTCACTCATCCTGACCTTGTTGTCTTGCGCAGAGCATAACTAGAGCTACAGATATCAGATTTTGGTGATCTTGCTGTCCCTAGAAAGTTAAGGAAGAGACCAACAATTTCAGGTGTCACAATAATAGTCAAATTAGACCAAAATCAAGGCTAAATTGGGTCCCGAGTACTCTGGGGCGGATCAGTGCGCAGTCCATGATATTCCTTCACTTAAATGGGCCTAACTTACTAATCTTAATCCCAATTAAGGCATATGATACCTTGTTGGAAAGCTTATTCAGAGGCCCTTAATTTGGTCTAGGGTTAGGTCGGGATTAAAAAGCATAAATAGCAGTTTAAAGCCGCACAAGCTAGAGAGAGAAGGACTTTTTATAACTTTTATAATCATTGTTTTTGGTTTTACATTATTGGGCTTAATTGGGCTTAATTGCTAAACATTGTTAATTTTTGGATTTTTCACTCATCCTTGTCTTGTTGCCATGCACAGAGTATAACTAGAGCTACAGATATCGGATTTTGGTGATCTTGTTGTCCCTAGAAAGATAAGGAAGGGACCTACAATTTCAGGTTCACAAGTATTGTTAAATTATTCCAAAATCAAAGCTAAATTAGGGCCCGAGTTCTCTGGCACGGATCAGTACGTAGTCCATGATATTCCTTCACTTAAATGGGCCTAGCTTGCTAATCTTAAGCCCAATCAAGGCATATGATACCTTGTTGGAAAGCCTTTTCAAAGGCCCTTAATTTGGTCTAGGGTTAAGTCGGGATTAAAAAGCATAAATAGCAGTTTACAGCCGCACAATCTAGAGAGAGAAGGAAATTAGATAACTTTTACAATCATTGTTTTTGGTTTTACATTATTGTGCTTAATTGCTAAACATTGTTAATTTTCGGATTTTTCACTCTTCCTGACCTTGTTGCCTTGCGCAGAGCATAACTAGAGCTACAGATTTCAGATTTCGGTGATCTTGCTGTCCCTAGAAAGATAAGGAAGAGACCAACAATTTCAGGTGTCTCAATAATTGTCAAATTAGACCAAAATCAAGGCAAAATTGGGCCCCGAGTACTCTTGCGCGGATCAGTGCGCAGTCCATGATATTCCTTCACTTAAATGGGCCTAACTTACTAATCTTAAGCCCAATTAAGGCATATGATACCTTGTTCGAAAGCTTATTCAGAGGCTCTTAATTTGGTCTAGGGTTAGGTCGGGATTAAAAATCATAAATAGCAGTTTACAGCCGCACAAGCTAGAGAGAGAAAAAAATTAGACAACTTTTACAATCATTATTTTTGGTTTTTTATTATAGGGCTTAATTGGGCTTAATTGCTAAACATTGTTAATTTTCGGATGTTTCACTCTTTCTGACCTTGTTGCCTTGTGCAGAGCATAACTAGAGCTACAGATATCGGATTTTGATGATCTTGCTGTCCCTAGAAAGATAAGGAAGGGACCTACAATTTCAGGTTCACAATAATTGTCAAATTAGACCAAAATCAAGGCTAAATTGGGTCCCGAGTTCTCTGGCGTGGAGTCGGTCTGCGATCCATGATGTTCCTTCACTTAAATGGGCACAACTTACTCATCTTAAGCCCAATTAGGGCATATGATACCTTGTTGGAAAGCTTATTCAGAGGCCCTTAATTTGTTCATGTTTGATTCTAATAGATCCCAAATGGACTTGTTTGATCCTAATAGAGCCCAGTTAGGTCCTTTATGTACTTGGGCTTAAGATTAGTATGTTAGGCCCATTTAAGTGAAGGAACATCATGGACAGCGCACTGATCCGCGCGAGAGTACTCGGGACCCAATTTAGCCTTGATTTAGGCCTAATTTGACAATTCTTGTGAAACCCGAAATTGTAGGTCTCTTCCTTATCTTTCTAGGGACTGCAAGATCACCAAAATCCGATATCTGCGGCTCCAGTTATGCTCTGCGCAAGGCAACAAGGTCAAGATGAGAGAAAAATCCGAAAATTAACAATGTTTAGCAATTAAGCCCAATTAATGCCAATAATGTAAAAGTAAAAACAATGATTGTAAAAGTTGTCTAATTTCCATCTCTCTCTGGTTTGTGGGGCTGTAAACTACTATTTATGCTTATCAATCCTGACCTAACCCTAGACCAAATTAAGGGCCTCTGAATAAGCATTCAAACAAGGTATCATATGCCTTAATTGGGCTTAAGATGAGTAAGTCAGGCCCATTTAAGTGAAGGAACATAATGGACTGCGCACTGATCCGCTCCAGAGAAAGAGGGACCCAATTTAGCCTTGATTTTGGCCTAATTTGACAATTTTTGTGAAACCTGAAATTGTAGGTCTCTTCCTTATCATTCTAGGGACAGCAAGATCACCAAAATCCGGTATCAGTAACTCTAGTTATGCTCTGCGCAAGGCAACAAGGCCAGGAAGAGTAAAAAATCCGAAAATTAACTATGTTTAACAATTATGCCCAATTAATCCCAATAATGTAAAACCAAAAACAATGATTGTAAAAGTTGTCTAATTTCTTTCTCTCTCTAGCTAGTGCAGCTGTAAACTGCTATTTATGCTTTTTAATCACGACCTAACCCTAGACCAAATTAAGGGCCTTTGAATAAGCTTTCCAACAAGGTATCATATGCCTTAATTGGGCTTAAGATTAGAAAGTTAGTCCCATTTAAGTGAAGGAATATCATGGACTGCGCACTGATCCGCGCCAGAGAACTCGGGACCCAATTTAGTCTTGATTTTGGAATAATTTGACAATTCTTGTGAACCTGAAATTGTAGGTCCCTTCCTTATCTTTCTAGGGACAGCAAGATCATCAAAATCCGATATCTGTAGCTCTAGTTATGCTCTGCACAAGGCAACAAGGTCAGGAAGAGTGAAAAATCCGAAAATTAACAATGTTTAGCAATTATGCCAATAATGTAAAAGCAAAAACAATGATTTTAAAAGTTGTCTAATTTCCGTCTCTCTCTGGCATGTGCGGCTGTAAACTGCTAATTTTGCTTATTAATCCTGACCTAACCCTAGACCAAATTAAGGGCCTCTGAATAAGCTTTCCAACAAGGTATCATATGCCTTAATTGGGCTTAAGATGAGTAAGTTAGGCCCATTTAAGTGAAGGAACATCATGGACTGCGCACTGATCCGCGCCAAAGAACTCGGGACACAATTTAGCCTAGATTTTGGTCTAATTTGACAATTCTTGTGAAACCTGACATTGTAGGTCTCTTCCTTGTCTTTCTAGGGACAGCAAGATCACCAAAATCTGATATCTGTAGCTCTAGTGATACTCTGCGCATGGCAACAAGACTGGGTTGAGAGAAAAATCCGAAAATTAACTATGTTTAGCAATTAAGCCCAATTAATGCCAATAATGTAAAAGTAAAAACAATGATTGTAAAAGTTGTCTAATTTTCGTCTCTCTCTGGTTTGTGGGGCTGTAAACTGCTATTTATGCTTATTAATCCTGACCTAACCCTAGACCAAATTAAGGGCCTCTGAATAAGCATTCAAACAAGGTAACATATGCCTTAATTGGGCTTAAGATGAGTAAGTTAGGCCCATTTAAGTGAAGGAACATAATGGACTGCATGACCGATCCGCTGCTCCAGAGAAATCGGGACCCAATTTAGCCTTGATTTTGGCCTAATTTGACAATTTTTGTGAAACCTGAAATTGTAGGTCTCTTCCTAACATCATGGACTGCGCACTGATCCGCGCCAAATACACTTGTTTGATCCCAATAATATAAAAGCAAAATCAATGATTGTAAAAGTTGTCTAATTTCCGTCTGTCTCTGGCTTGTGCGGCTGTAAACATCTATTTATGCTTATTAGTCTTGACGTAACCCTAGAACAAATTAAGGGCCTCTGAATAAGCTTTCCAACAAGGTATCATATGCCTTAATTAGGCTTAAGATGAATAAGTTAGGCCCATTTAAGTGAAGGAACATAATGGACTGCGCACTGATCTGCTCCAGAGAAATCGGGACCCAATTTAGCCTTGATTTTGGCCTAATTTGACAATTCTTGTGAAACCTGACATTGTAGGTCTCTTCCTTATCTTTTTAGGGACAGCAAGATCACCAAAATTCGATATCTGTAGCTCTAGTTATACTCTGCGCATGGCAACAAGACTGGGATGAGTGAAAAATCCGAAAATTAACAATGTTTAACAATTAAGCCCAATAATATAACAGCAAAAGCAATGATTGTAAAAGTTGTCTAATTTCCGTCTGTCTCTGGCTTGTGCGGCTGTAAACTTCTATTTATGCTTATTAATCTTGACGTAACCCTAGAACAAATTAAGGGCCTCTGAACAGGCTTTCCAACAAGGTATCATATGCCTTAATTGGGCATAAGATTAGTAAGTTAGCCCCATTTAAGTGAAGGAACATCATGGACTGCGCACTGATCCGTGCTATAGAACTCGGGATCAAATTTAGCCTTGATTTTGGCCTAATTTGATAATTCTTTGGAAATATGAAATTGTGGGTCTCTTCCTTATCTTTCTAGGGACAGCAAGATCACCAAAATCCGAAATCTGCAGCTCTAGTTATGCTCTGCGCAAGGCAACAAGGTCATGAAGAGTGAAAAATCCGAAAATTAACAATGTTTAGCAACTAAGCCCAATTAAGCCCAATAATGTAAAAGCAAAAACAATGATTGTAAAAGTTGTCTAATTTTCATCTCTCTCTGGCTTGTGCGGCTGTAAACACCTATTTATGGTTATTAATCCTGACCTAACCCTAGACCAAATTAAGGGCCTCTGAATAAGCTTTCCAACAAGGTATCGTATGCCTTAATTGGGCTTAAGATGAGTAAGTTTGGTCCATTTAAGTGAAGGAACATCATGGACTGCGTACTGATCTAGGGACAGCAAGATCATCAAAATCCGATATCTGTAGCTCTAGTTATACTCTGCGCATGGCAACAAGATTGGGATGAGTGAAAAATCCGAAAATTAACAACGTTTAGCAATTAAGCCCAATTAAGCCCAATAATGTAAAAGCAAAAACAACCTTGATTTTGGTGAATTCGGGACCCAATTTAGCCTTGATTTTGGAATAATTTGACAATTCGTGTGAACCTGAAATTGTAGGTGTCTTCCTTATCTTTCTAGGGACAACAAGATCACCAAAATCTGAAATCTGTATCTCGAGTTATGCTCTGCGCAAGGCAACAAAGTCAGGAAGAGTGAAAAATCCGAAAATTAACAATGTTTAGCAATTAAGCCCAATTAAGCCCAATAATGTAAAACTAAAAACAATGATTGTAAAAGTTGTCTAATTTTCTTCTCTCTCTAGCTTGTGCGTCTGTAAACTGCTATTTATGCTTTTTAATCCTGACCTAACCCTAGACCAAATTAAGGGCCTCTAAATAAGCTTTCCAACAAAGTATCATATGCCTTAATTGGGCTTAAGATTAGTAAGTTAGGCCCATTTAAGTGAAGGAATATCATGGACTGCACACTGATCCGCGCCAGAGAACTCGGGACTCAATTTAACCTTGATTTTGGAATAATTTGACAATTCTTGTGAACGTGAAATTGTAGGTCTCTTCCTTATCTTTCTAGGGACAGCAAGATCACCAAAATCCGAAATCTGTAGCTCTAGTTATGCTCTGCGCAAGGTAACAAGTCAGGATGAGTGAAAAATCCGAAAATTAACAATGTTTAGCAATTAAGCCCGACAATGCAAAAGCAAAAACAATGATTGTAAAAGTTGTCTAATTTCCGTCTCTCTCTGGCTTGTGCGGCTGTAAACTGCTATTTATGCTTCTTAATCCCGACCTAACCCTTGACCAAATTAAGGGCCTCTGAATAAGCTTTCCAACAAGGTATCATACGCCTTAATTGGGCTTAAGATGAGTAAGTTAGGCCCATTTAAGTGAAGGAACATCATGGACTGCGTACTGATCCGTGCCAGAGAACTCGGGACCCAATTTTGTCTTGATTTTGGTCTAATTTGACAATTCTTGTGAATCCCGACATTGTAGGTCTCTTCCTTATCTTTCTAGGGACAGCAAGATCACCAAAATCCGATATCTGTAGCTCTAGTTATACTCTGCGCATGGCAACAAGGTCGGGATGAGTGAAAAATCTGAAAATTAACATTGTTTAGCAATTAAGCCCAATTAAGCCCAATAATGTAAAACCAAAAACAATGATTGTAAAAGTTGTCTAATTTCCTTCTCTCTCTATTTTGTGCGGCTGTAAACTGCTATTTATGCTTTTTAATCCCGACCTAGCCCTAGACCAAATTAAGCGCCTCTGAATAAGCTTTCCAACAAGGTATCATATGCCATAATTGGGCTTAAGATTAGTAAGTTAGCCCCAATTAAGTGAAGGAATATCATGGACAGCGCACTGATCCGCGCCAGAGTACTCGGGACCCAATTTATCCTTGATTTTGGTCTAATTTGACAATTATTGTGAAACCTGAAATTGTTGGTCTCTTCCTTATCTTTCTAGGGACAGCAAGATCACCAAAATCTGAAATCTATAGCTCTGGTTATGTTCTGCGCAAGGCAACAAGGTCAGGAAGAGTGAAAAATCGGAAAATTAACAATGTTTAGCAATTAAGCCCAATTAAGCCCAATAATGTAAATCCAAAAACAATGATTGTAAAAGTTGTCTAATTTCCTTCTCTCTCTAGCTTGTGCGGCTGTAAACTGCTATTTATGCTTTTTAATCCCGACCTAACCCTATACCAAATTAAGGGCCTCTGAATAAGCTTTCCAACAAGGTATCATATGCCTTAATTGGGCTTAAGATTAGTAAGTTAGGCCCATTTAAGTGAAGGAACATCATGGACTGCGCACTGATCCGCGCCAGAGTACTCGGGACCCAATTTAGCCTTTATTTGGGCTTAAATGGTAGGGTCATCCGCGCCAGAGTACTCGGGACCCAATTTAGCCTTGGTTTTGGTCTAATTTGACAATTATTGTGAAACCTGAAATTGTTGGTCTCTTCCTTAACTTTCTAGGGACAACAAGATCACCAAAATCCGAAATCTGTAGCTCTAGTTATGCTCTGCGCAAGGCAACAAGGTCAGGAAGCGTGAAAAATCCAAAAATTAACAATGTTTAGCAATTATGCCCAATTAAGCACAATAATGTAAAACCAAAAACAATGATTGTAAAAGTTGTCTAATTTCCTTTTCTCTCTAGCTTGTGCGGCTGTAAACTGCTATTTATGATTTTTAATCCAGACCTAACCCTAGACCAAATTAAGGGCATATGACTAAGCTTTCCAACAAGGTATCATATGCCTTAATTGGGCTTAAGATTAGTAAGTTAGGCCCATTTAAGTGAAGGAATATCATGGACTGCGCACTGATCCGCGCCAAGAACTCGGGACCCAATTTAGCCTTGATTTTGGAATAATTTGACAATTCTTGTGAAACCTGACATTGTAGGTCCCTTCCTTATCTTTCTAGGGACAGCAAGATCACCAAAATCCGATATCTGTAGCTCTAGTTATACTCTGCGCATGGCAACGAGACTTGGATGAGTGAAAAATCCGAAAATTAACTATGTTTAGCAATTAAGTCTAATTAAGCCCAATAATGTAAAACCAAAAAGAATGATTGTAAAAGTTGTCTAATTTCCTTCTCTCTCTAGCTTGTGGAGCTGTAAACTGATATTTATGCTTTTTAATCCTGACCTAACCCTACATTATTGGGCTTAATTGGGCATAATTGCTAAACATAGTTAATTTTCGGATTTTTCACTCATCCGAGTCTTGTTGTAATGCGCAGAGTATAACTAGAGCTACAGATATCGGATTTTGGCGATCTTGCTGTCCCTAGAAAGATAAGGAAGAAACCTACAATTTCAGGTGACACAAGAATTATCAATTTAGGCCAAAATCAAGGCTAAATTGGGTCCGAAGTTCTCTGGCTCGGATCAGTGCGCAGTCCATGATGTTCCTTCACTTAAATGGGCATAACTTACTCATCTTAAGCCCAATTAAGGCATATGATACCCTGTTGAAAAGCTTATTCAGAGGCCCTTAATTTGGTCTAGGGTTATTTTGGTGCCTCTGAATAGCCCTTGTTGGAAAGCTTATTCAGAGGCCCTTAATTTGGTCTAGTTGCCTTGGAAAGCCCAATAATGTTGCCATACGCCTATTCCGTCTCTCTCTGGCTTGTGCCGCTGTAAACTGCTATTTATGCTTATTAATCCTGATCTAACCCTAGACCAAATTAAGGGCCTCCGAATAAGCTTTCCAACATGGTATCTTGTGTCACCTGAAATTGTAGGTCTCTTCCTTATTTTTCTAGGGATAGCAAGATCACCAAAATCCGATATATGTGGCTCTAGTTATGCTCTCCGCATGGCAACAAGGTCAGGATGAGTGAAAAATCCGAAAATTAATAATGTTTAGCAATTAAGCCCAATTAAGCCCATTAATGTAAAAGCAAAAACAATGATTGTAAAAGTTGTTGGAAAGCCTATTCAAAGGCCCTTAATTTGGTCTAGGGTTAGGTCGGGATTAAAAAGCATAAATAGCAGTTTACAGCCGCACAAGCTAGAGAGAGAAGGAAATTAGACAACTTTTACAATCATTGTTTTTGGTTTTACATTATTGGGCTTAATTGGGCTTAATTGCTAAGCATTGTTAATTTTCGGATTTTTCACTCTTCCTGACCTTGTTGCCTTGCGCAGAGCATAACTAGAGCTACAGACTTCGGATTTTGGTGATCTTGCTGTCCCTAGAAAGATAAGGAAGAGACCAACAATTTTAGGTTCCAATATTTGTCAAATTAGACCAAAATCAATGCTAAATTGGGTCCCGAGTTCTCTGGCGCGGATCAGTGCGCAGTCCATGATGTTCCTTCACTTAAATGGGCCTAACTTACTCATCTTAAGCCTAATTAAGGCATATGATACCTTGTTGGAAAGCTTATTCAGAGGCCCATAATTTGGACTCAGGTTAGGTCAGGATTAATAAGCAAAAATAGCATTTTACAGCCCAATTAATCCCATTAATGTAAAACCTAAAACAATGATTGTAAAAGTTGTCTAATTTCCTTCTCTCTCAAGCTTGTGCGGCTGTAAACTGCTATTTATGCTTTTTAATCCTGACCTAACCCTATACCAAATTAAGGGCCTCTGAATAAGCTTTCCAACAAGGTATCATATGCCTTAATTGGGCTTAAGATTAGTAAGTTAGGCCCATTTAAGTGAAGGAACATCATGGACTGCGCACTGATCCGCGCCAGAGTTCTCGGGACCCAATTTAGCCTTTATTTGGGCTTAAATGATAGGCTCATCCGTGCCAGAGTACTCGGGACCCAATTTAGCCTTGATTTTGGTCTAATTTGACAATTATTGTGAAACCTGAAATTGTTGGTCTCTTCCTTAACTTTCTAGGGACAGCAAGATCAACAAAATCCGAAATCTAAAGCTCTAGTTATGCTCTGCGCAAGACAACAAGGCCAGGAAGCGTGAAAAATCCTAAAATTAACAATGTTTAGCAATTAAGCCCAATGAAGCCCAATAATGTAAAACCAAAAATAATGATTGTAAAAGTTGTCTAATTTCCTTCTCTCTCTAGCTTGTGCGGCTGTAAACTGCTATTTATGCTTTTTAATCCAGACCTAACCCTAGACCAAATTAAGGGTCTCTGACTAAGCTTTCCAACAAGGTATCATATGCCTTAATTGGGCTTAAGATTAGTAAGTTAGGCCCATTTAAGTGAAGGAATATCATGGAATGCGCACTGATCCGCGCCAAGAACTCGGGACCCAATTTAGCCTTGATTTTGGAATAATTTGACAATTCTTGTGAAACCTGACATTGTAGGTCCCTTCCTTATCTTTCTAGGGACAGCAAGATCACCAAAATCCGATATCTGTAGCTCTAGTTATACTCTGCGCATGGCAACGAGACTGGGATGAATGAAAAATCCGAAAATTAACTATGTTTAGCAATTAAGTCCAATTAAGCCCATTAATGTAAAACCAAAAACAATGATTGTAAAAGTTGTCTAATTTCCTTCTCTCTCTAGCTTGTGCGGCTGTAAACTGCTATTTATGCTTTTTAATCCCGACTTAACCCTAGACCAAATTAAGGGCCTCTGAATAAGCTTTCCAACAAGGTATCATATGCCTTAATTGGGCTTAAGATTAGTAAGTTAGGCCCATTTAAGTGAAGGAATATCATGGACTACGCATTGATCCGCGCCAGAGAACTCGGGACCCAATTTAGCCTTGATTTTGGAATAATTTGACAATTCTTGTGAACCTGAAATTGTAGGTCCCTTCCTTATCTTTCTAGGGACAGCAAGATCTTCAAAATCCAATATCTGTATCTCTAGTTATGCTCTACATAAGGCAATAAGGTCAGGAAGAGTGAAAAATCCGAAAATTAACAATGTTTAGCAATTATGCCCAGTAATGTAAAAGCAAAAACAATGATTGTAAAAGTTGTCAAATTTCCGTCTCTCTCTGGCTTGTGCGGCTGTAAACTGCTATTTTTGCTTATTAATCGTGACATATCCCTAGACCAAATTAAGGGCCTCTGAATAAGCTTTTCAACAAGGTATCATATGCCTTAATTGGGCTTAAGATGAGTAAGTTAGGCCCATTTAAGTGAAGGAATATCATGGACTGCGTGTAACACCCTGTTTTTCGTGTGCTTAATTATTAGTAAATGCATGTTTTAATGTATTTAATTATGATAAAATCCAGAGGATGATTTTATTTTAAATAAAATCATTTTCTTGTGTTATTTTACTGTATGAAGTCACAGTAAAATTTTTCGGTATAAAATTGAGGAAAGCCGTGCCTGGGGTTTTCAAAGCCGATCGAGTTCTTGAGCTAGAGACCTAATATTGACTCGTTAACGAGACGATTAGTGTTTTTTTTTATGTTTTGTGTGGGTTTGGAGTGTTTTGAGAAATCTTGTTCGGGGCCTTATTTCCGAGTATTACCCCGGCGAATCGTCGGGAAATACGATCGGGAAATTCATCTGATGCATGTTGGAGCAGAGCAAAATTGGAGTAGATTGACTGATGTGAAGGCTATGACATAGGCATGTCCATGGCCATACCTTCCTTACACCAATCAAGTCAAATCACCATACTTTCTTACACACACCTTACCTACACCATACCTCCTTTCTTCTCAACCAAGTCAAGCTCTTCTCTCCCCTCCAATCTGCCCCAAAACTGACGCCCTCCCCCTCTCTTTTCCTTCTTCTATTTAAGTTTCAAAGTGTAACCATTTCACACTTTTACTTCCTTTCACAAAAACACATTTTTACAACTACTCATCTTCTTCTTCACACAACTAAAGGTACCATTTTTACTAAGTTTTTCAAGTTGTGTCCTTCATCAAAGTTGTTCATATTGGTAAGGGTAATGTCCCTATACCATTTGTTTTTCAAGTTTTGGCTTTATTTTCATAGTTGATGTTTTGAGTTCATAATATGCTTTTAAACTTCAAAAATTCTCAAAAATTGTAGAAAACTCCGATTGAGGTGAAACCAATTTCTATATTCTTATTTTTACTTCCTCTACAACATACTAAAATCTTGTGGAAAACAAAAATCTCGAACACCATTTTCTGTACTGGACAGAATCTATGTCTTTTGTGCCATAGGAGTTTTGTTTCATCTTTGCTTGGTTAAGCTTGTGTTTGAGTGTTATTCCAACATGATCATGACCAAGAGCTCCTATGTACATAAGGATGCTAGGTTTAAGTGATTGGAAAAGTTTAGAAACTTTTATGTATTTTCATGAAAAAGTGAAAACTCTAAGTGTTTTGTTATATGTACTTTGAGGTTTTTCCAAAGTGATCATGGATTTGGGCTCCTTGATGTATAAGGATGCTAGATCCAAGAGATTGGAAAGTTTGAAAACCTCTAACCCTCATTTTTACTCAAGGCCGAATGGTAGTGTTTGTGGCCTAGGGTATTTGATTTTCATTTTTCCAAAATGATCAAGGTTTTAGGCTCCTTACTAGGTATGGATGCTAACCTAAAGAGATTGGAAAATTTAGAACATCCTAACCTATTTTAGAGGATGAAAACCGAAACCCTAAGCTGATGACTTAGTGGGATTCTTGATTCAAACTTGTCAAACTTTTGGTGTTTAAGAACTCCTAGCACTTAAGGATCATAAATCCATAAGTTGCATGATTTTTGGAAACCTTAATCCAAAACCATTGTTGAAAACCGAACCTATGCCTTGTGGCTAGTGTTCTTTGATTAGAAATCTAACCTATGGTTTCATGTGTGTAACCTTATATTAGATTCTGTGACGGACGTTCGTGATCCTTAGTTTTCGTAGTCGGAACCCTTATCGTCTTTTTGAGGTAAGAGGGGATTTCCGAAAGATATTCAATAACTGTATGCATGTGTGTATTTGATTAATTGTTTACTTGATTGTTATTGAGTTCTTTGGATTATCTGAAATGTTATGCTATTATATGAAGTTGAACTATATCGTTATATATGTTGAGATGTATAATCGTGATGAACTGTGATATTGGCATTGAGCTGTGAATATATATATATGTGTACATCTGCTGTTGTTGTTTGAAGTTTGCTAAGCCGGACGTGTGTCTACTTGCTCAATCATTAATAAGGATTAAAAACCTTAATAAGCTTTGAAGATGAAAGGATGGGTGTTCTTTTCCAAAAAGCTTGAATGTTTAAAAGTACTTGTTTTATGTGACAATATAGTTTCAGTGATTTCTAGAATGCAAGAGAAAAACCCTTTTCGAACTATGTGTTTTAAGTGAAACTTTCGAAAATATTTTACAATATCCTATTGGGGATTTTCAAAGTTAAAAGTGTTTCAAAAACGTTTTATAAAGGATTTTCAAAAGAAAAGGTTTTCTCCCAAATGATTTAGAAACTTTCCGATAGCTGACCATAGGTTATCGAGGCTTTCGATTTTGAAAATTGTTTTCGTCAAATGAAAGATAAGTACTAAAAGAATAGGAATCTAGGCGTGAGGCGTCGCCTCTAGTTTTCCATGCTTAGCACGTGATCTTGGATCGGTGTTAATACGGGGACCGTAAAGTCCTATTCGTAATGTTATGGACTACAAGACCAATTCACGGAATCGAGGACAGTTCGTTTCGATTTCCGTTGTTGTGGGCTATTGTCCTTAGCATGTTAAGTAAAACATGACTAAAAGTATATTGATTTCTATTACCACAAACCTTGACTCTGGCCCACGGTCTAGGTGTTGTGATTGAGCATTTGACATGTGTCCTATGTTTCTAAGTTTTCAAGTGATGGGAAATAATGTAAGTCATTAGCTTGAGCTTTGATAGTGAAATATTTACACAAAGAAAAACCTTAAAAGGAAAGTTTTTATTCATATGCATTTCCCCTGGCGGGCGTGCCTTTGCTTATTGAGGATACCCATGGGGTATCGGGAGTCGATCACATTGCTATTTGTTTCGTTAAGGGCATGTGGCGTTGTCGACCAAGAGGCCCGGTGCATCGAGGATGCGGTGGCAACAGCCCGGTGGGCAGAGCTTGACCAACTATATCTTCTCCGGTGATAACATGGTGTTGTGATCTCATGAGATTAGGATAGAGCACGATATTGAAGTGTCATGCATATTTTTGAAACCGATTATACGGGCTTGAGGACCCCTTGATATAACACTGTTATATTATGATGATTATGCAT